>CM022705.1:47594066-48019539 GCA_012295165.1 Asparagus setaceus | reverse complement strand
CTAGAATTTCACATGACTATTGTAAGGAGCTTTTGTGTAAAATTGAGGTAAAAATTAAGGCTTGGGAGAGCGATAAACTATCTTATGCAGGAAGAGTGGAGATGATTAAGTCAGTATTGTTTAGCAGGCAGATCTTTTGGACAGGGTTGTACATCCAACCAAAGAAGACATTGAAGGAGATTGATATATTGTGCAACAATTTCATTTTGGAGAGTAGGCCTGGTGTGCATAAAATCCATTTGATGGCATCGGATCAGATGTGTTTGCCTCAAAGCCAAGGAGGAGTGTGCCTTTATAAGGCTGAGCTGTGGAATAAATCATCTATGATGAAGCTCTATTCATGAGAAGGAAGACCATCTATGGATTAAATGGATAAATGCTCATTATCTCAAACAAAGGGTTTTGTCCTAGAAACCACTTTAAAATAGGGTAAGTATATGGAAACCACCTTCTATTTTAAATTTATACATAACCACCTTTAAAGTTGGTTTTTGTTGCAATCGACCACCTCACAGTCAAATTCTTCACTTAAAATCCAAAATTACCCTTAAAAAATCACACTCAATGTACATGACTCATTTTTTTAGCGTTTAGGCCTTGTTAGGATACAACTCACGTACCTTGAACTTGAATTTTTTAAGCTTATTTTTGGTTTTTTAGTGAAAATTTAACTAGGAGGTGGTTGATTGCACCAAAAACCTACTCTAAAGGTGCTTTATGTATAAATTAAAAATAAAAGGTGGTTTCTGTATAAGTACCCTATTGTTAAGGTGGTTTCTAGGAAAAACCCTCAAACAAATCTCTATTTGGCATGTGTAGGTTAGTGGAGATTCATGGGTTTGGAGGGAGATTTTGCAAGTGAAGGATTGGATTCTTACAAAGTGGAGTTCTGTGCAGGATTGTTTGCAACAATATGAGAAATGGAGGTGCAGAGGTAAATTTAAAATCTCTCTTGCATATAAATATTTTTTTTGTTGACGTGAGAGAGTGTCCTGGTCTGCTATTGCTTGGGGATTTTTATTCTATTCCTCGTCACTCTTTTGTGCTATGGCTTGCTTTGTGTAGGAGACTTCTTACGGGTGATACATTGATGCGTTTGGGGATACATCATGGTGACGGCAGATATGTGTTATGCAATTAGTCGAGAGAGACATCGAATCATTGATATGATTCCCGACTAGAAATTATCTTTTTATTAGGAAAGTTTGAGTTTATTAGAATTATCTTTTTATTAGGAAAGTTTATCTTTTATTTTGAAGAAAAATATTGTAGAAGACATTGTTCTTGAAGTTAGTAAATTTATCGGATTTCTGGGATTTGGTCTTAGATTTCTTGGGCCATTAGGTCGCTTTGTCGATGATCTGATAGAGATTTCACATGCGATTTGTCAATGGGTGTGGAATCAAATTAGAGTTCTTATTAACTTTTGGTGCTTTTATTGAGAGGGGTTTGATTGTCTGCAATGACGGAATCATCGTCGGTTTCAGATCCTGGATCAATCCCAAATTGGAAGAGGGATTCAAAATTATGAAGCATAATTTTGAAGAGAGTAGGAAGGAGATGAAGTATTTATCACATGTGGTCAAACAATTAACATTATCATTGAGTTAACTAATCAATCACGATGAAAACAAAGGCATCAGAAAATGGCGATGGGGGACTCATGGGGATAGAAAGGACTATGAAATAGCAGCAGAGCGTGGACTGCCTCGATTTGATCATGAGCAGGATGCAAGCCATGATGTAGAGTGGGCACCCATTCAGGAGAGGTTTGATAGGTGGGGCCTGTGTCATGGATAGGGAGGTGGTTATGATGATGATTTTGGTGCTTTTGGTGAGGATCAAGATTGGGATTTTGATCGGATCCGATCATCATGTGGTAGAGGCAGGTTTCAACATTGAGTGCGTTTTCATGGCAGTTGTGGTTATGACCGAGATAGATATGATAGGGTGATTCTTAGTATGATTGGAGCACACGCAAGCCGAAGATTGATTTTCTGCACTTTGATGGAGGTGAACCACATAAGTGGTTGGAGAAGGTTGAGCAATAGTTTAGGGTGTTTGGAGTAGATCCTGATCAATGGGTATAGATTGATAGTTTTTACTTGGACGGGGGAAGTAATAACTGGTGAAGGTGGTTGAAGTCTCAGTGTGAGAGAGAGTGCAAGAGATTGAGTTGGTTCGAGTTTGTAGATGAGTTTTTGTGTCAATGGGGACCTTCTCTAGTGGTGAACCATCATGGGTAGCTAGCTAAGCTAAGACAGGAGGAAAAGGTTGCGTAATACATCGATGAATTTCGGAGATCACAGGTGCTAGTGAGGGATTGGTCGGAGGAGACACTTTTGGGTACGTTTGTGGAGGGTTTGCAGCCCTGGATTGCTATAGAAGTGAAGCTTACGCAGCCTCAGAGATTATCAGATGCGATGAGTGTAGGATTGGAGCGGCCTATATAATCATGGAGTCCAGATGATGAGAGTGATGGCACAGATTCTGCAAATTTTGATAGCAAAAGTGAGGGGGATGATGATCATTGTGAGGCACTGGAAGGAGTAGAGTTGTCACTGAATGCCATGACAGGAGTTGCTAGACCATCTACATTGAGGATGACTATGTGGATTGGGAAGCAGGAGATGATATCATTGTTGGTTGACCATGGTTCTTTGCATAAATTCATTAATGTTGCGGTTGTCAGGAATGTGGGTTTGATAGGGACTGCTATAGAGTCTTTTAGGTGAGGATAGCGAATGTGGAGAAGATACAATGTGAGAAGATTGTCAGGAGCATTGGTATAAACGTCCAGAAGTTCGGATTTCTGCTGATCTTCACATATTGTCGCTTTTTGGGATGGATGTTATTTTGGAGAATGCTTGGCTGATGTGTTTAGGGGATGTGAATATGAATTTTAACGCATTGCAGATGGTGTTTAGTTTGAGGGGCAAGAAACACACTTGGACTACAAATTCCAAGGGATTGAGGAGCTGTGAAGCTAATTCATTTGAGCGGTTGTGCAGAGGAGCGCAGTGCATTGCTATTGTTACGAATGTTGTCGATCAGGGAGATTCCACATAGCAAACTAGATTTGCTCCACAATACTGCAAAAAGTACACCAAGACCGCCAAATTTTCTATCCTTGCAAATAGACTTCCAAGCAACCAATGAAATATGAGTTGACTCATGCTTGCCTCCCCATAAGAATCATCGATAGAGTTCATCCATCTTGTGAAGAACACATTTAGGTAAGACTTGGGAACCAGATCAGTAGACTTGATGGCTCAATAATACACTTTTAACAAGTTGAAGCCTGCCAGAGTATACAAGTTTTCTAGACTCCCATGTATGTATCCTCTGAGTAATTTTCTCAACAAGGCATCTACAATCAATAATTCTTAGTCTTTTTGTAACCATAGGAAGGTCAAGATACCTAATGGAAAATCTCCCTTCAGTATAACCCAATTCTTAGCATATTTTATTTTTTTATCAACAAGTTCACTACCAAAATAAATTGCACTTTTATGTGCATAGGCAACCAAACCAGAGCATAAACTGAAGTCACGGAAGCATCTTTGAAGCAATTTCAATGACTCAATGTCACCTCTCCCAAACATTAAAAAAATTATCTGCAAATATTAGATGGCTCAAGTTTAGTTTCTTACATTTGGATGGAATTTAAAGCCAAACTTATTCTCTAACTGATAAAGAAATCTGGAAAGATACTCTATACTGAGAACAAATAAGTATGGGGACAAGGAATCCACTTGCCTAAGCCCTCTTTGCCCTTTAAAAATCCATGTAAGGAGCCATTAAAGAATATAGAAAATTTAGGGCTTGAGACACATACCATAATCCAATTTATAATCTTCTCAAGAAATCCAAGACCAAATAGCATATTCTTCATGAACCCCCAATCAAGGGTATCATAAGATTTTCGAATATCAATGTTCACCATAGCTCTAGGTGAAATTTGTTTCCTTCCATATTGTTTAACTAGCTGATGTCCTAGCAGTATATTACTAGAAATAAGCCTCCCCTTAACAAAAGCTGATTGAGCTTCACTGACTAAGAGTCCCATAACATCCTGAAGTCTTTTTTATATAATTTTTGTAATTAGTTTGTAGAGGAAATTGTAACAGGCAATAGGCCAGAAATCAGCTGCAGTTCAGTTGTACCAGCAGCTTGCCATTGCCAAAGAACTCTTGTATAGCTTCAATCACCTCCATTCCAATAATCTCCCAAGAACTACGACAAAAGCTTGCAGAGTATCCATTAGGACCTGAAGCTTTCCCTTCTGGAATGGAAAAGAGGACCATTTTAATTTCATCATCAGTGACAGGTTGAATAAGCATCATTCTGTGAGCATCGCTCAAACAAGGACCACATTGAATAGCCTCCATATTAGCTATTGAAGTCCCATATCCTTTGTACCCATAAGATTTTTATAAAATTGGATCAATTCCTCAATAATGACTTCATAATCATCAATTCTCTATCCATTCTCAATGTAAAGACTCATTTTGCTGTTATGTCTTTTGGCTTGCAGAGCAGAATGGAAGAAGTGAGTGCATTTATCCCCCTCAGTCAGCCAATAAATTCTTGCTTTTTGCTGATAAAACCTCTTTCAGCTTCTTAATAAGAACATGATCGACAATTAGATTAGAGAGATTTTTTAATGTTTTCCAATTCAAGTTTCACTCTACATACCTCTTGGCTAATGCTACCAAAGTAAAGTTGATTAAGCTTCTTAGGTTCAACTCTCAGAGCGTTCTGTTTAGAGACCACTCAGAACATTTTGCAACCTCTAACTGCTTGTCCCCAAACTACTGCTCATAGGTTTGAGCTTATTCCATTTATAACTTTGTGTGCATGCCGTCCGGTTAACTTGTCAACCAAGAAAATCTGTCAAATACTTTTTTCTTTCAGTCGCAGAATTCTATATGTGATAAATAACCAAGTTCATTTTACTATAGCTATGAACGTGCATCATTTTTTTTTCATTTAAATTCTTTTAGCAAAATGTAGAATTTGAAATTGAGGATTTTAGAATCTCATGATGGAGAAACTGTGGGTTCGTCAAAACAACATGGAGAAGTCGCAACAAACACTTGGTTCTTCAAAGGAAGATGAAGCAGTGACTCAAATAACAGAAGACAGACTTAAAATCGCAACTCCAACTTAGTTTTTCTTCTGAAATGGGTCGGGTATTTAAGTTTGGAAAAATTGTGTGTCACCCAAATTAAGAATCCTAGTGTGGCTCCGTCTCTTGATTTTTTGGTCATGTTCTTTTTTGGCTCTTTGACTCAACTTCTCAAGTGGAAAAACCCCTTTCAGCTGTCGTCTCGGTAAAAGAGAAACACTTATTTTATTACCAAACTACTATTAACCTCAAGTTCTCATCCTTATTTTATTTCTCATGAACCCTTGATTTAATTTTCCTCCTTATCCTCTAATCTTATCTCTTTCGCCACCACCTCCATTATTGCACCCTCTTTCTCTTTCTTCTCATCTTTCCAATCATTATCTTCTTTGCAAGCATGACCTCTCCTTTATCATTTTTCCTCTTTTCTCTACCATCTCTCCTCCTTCTTCTCCCATGATTTGTCGCCGCATCACTCAAGATCGTCTCCTTTGGCTAAAACAATTATCTCCTAAAGTCACACTGAAATTAATATTTAATAGTTAAAGTTAATATATAAGCTTTACGCTTAACACTTAACATCTAACGATCGTTCCTATTTTAAAATTAGTCCCTCAAATCATTGAAATTGTTATTAGTCCTCCTAGTTCTTAAAATATTATTTTGAAATTAGTCTCTCACATCATAGAATTGCTATTAGCTCTTAATTATTAAGTTATTTAGAAACCAGTATCTAATCAAGAGTAAAAGCAATAATTAGAGATTAATTTGAAATAAGTTACACGAATTTGGGACCTAATAATAATTTTCAATAATTTGAGGGAATATGTTTCACCCGCATTTACTAACCCATCCACAAGTTTGCTTTTCCCTATAAGCCCAGATTCTACACCCATTTATTCTTAAGTCCACGTACTTCCCAAACCAGTCTGAACTTTGTATAGGCTAATTTTACCTGCAAGCCCAAACATTTACCCTCACTGACTTTTAAACTATGAACTTTTGGTGTTTTCCTATAAGCCCAAAGTTTTCTTTATTTTTAAATAAATTCACCTACTTCCATCAGTCTTTAAGGCAAATTTTATCTATAAAATAAAAATTTTACTTCATTTATTTTTGAACCCGCCTACTTCTAAAAGCAGTTTGTTATCTATAGAGCAAAAAATACCCTATTTATTTTTAAACCACCCAATTCAAAAATCACTCTTAGAGGCAAATTTTTCCCATAGACCCAAAGTTTTCCATATTTATTTTAACTAACCACTTCCAAAAGGGTTTTCTCTATAAACCCAAACTTTTACCCTCAATTGTTATAGACCCTCCCATTTCGAAAACCACTCTTAGACCCAAAATATTCCACCTAATTTTTTTAAAACTCACTATGTAAAGTTTTTGAGAGTTATATTGTAGATAACGATTGTAAATAATCTTATGTGACCTAAAACAAGTAAATAAAGCTGTCTATAAATTCAATATTTTATCCTCATTTATTTTTAATCTAACGACTTCTAAAATCTCTCTTGAACCTAAAATGCTCCACTGAACCTAAAATGCTCCACTGAAGTATTCTTAAACCTTTCTATTTTCAGCAAGTTGGTAATATATTAATTTAATGGACCTTTAAACCATTATTTATGAATTGGTTTGAATAAATATCAAACAAAGGAGTGTTTACTTTGCCTAGTTAATGACAAAATGTGCTAATATATAAATTGAGTGATCAAATTATGCATTTCTTGTCAATTTCATTCTAAATCAAATGCTTAAATCAATATTTTTGGCTTTGCTCTCGCTAATACCACGCCATCACGCCGATCAATTTTGTTTGTTACATCTATACTATAGCAAGAAGTTGTTAATATCTGATAATTTTTACAAATATTTTTCTTAGCATGTTAGATATCTCAACAGATGTTTGGTAAGTATTAAATATGAACAGTTGGCGGAGTAATTAATGATTTATTATTTTGTCTCCTTTGCATGTTAAGCAATGAATTTAAATCGTTTTTGCAATTCTAAAGAAACCGCAGTTATGATGGTAAGGGTTAGATTTTAAAATAAATCACAACTAATCAACTAAACAATGAATGATTATAATTAAAATAATAATTTCTCCACTAGTTTATAGTACTGATTCCCTCAAAATGTACAATCATCCCCTAACCAAACTTTTAATCACAACAATTATTACATACAAATACTACTAGATCCAACACCAGTTATTACATATCTAACAAGGAAAAACATCACTCGTCCAAAAAAACCAACTACTTTATTATTATAATAACCAATCAGTCAATACAAGCACACACAGTCAGTCTCAAGATGCATTATTTCTCCTAACCACACTTCAAATCACAACAGTCAGCACATAAAAAAAAAACAATTGGATTCAACACCAGATCTAACAATGAAAGACATGCACCAATAAAAATAAAACACAAATAATTAGAACAAAATAGCCACTTTATTATGACAATCAATCAACCATTACAACCAAACACACTAAAAGTATATTATATTTATAATTTTACACCTCAATACCAACACTCCAACTTCAATCTTGTTTTGGAATTGCCAAACACACTCGGAGATTTCTACCAAGCCCTCTCCCAAACAATAACCTCATATCTCTCCATATTATTAATAGCATTCTTAGAGGCTGTTTGGCAACCCGCTAAAACTGGGCCAGGTTCAAACCTAACCCATTTTTAATCTATTTTTTTGTTTGAAAAAAGCTAGGCTAATTCTTGCCCAGCTTTTTCTAGTTTATTTTTTGGCCCTCAAAACAAAGCCCGAGTTGCCCCTACCCCGGACCAACTCTGGTCTAATTAAGAAATAATACAATTTTGACATTATTTTTTTGGGTTGCTAAACAAAGCCTTTTACTCTGAATAACAAGCGTTGTATTAAATACAAAATTTATTTGAACAGCAGCCTTTTAATTATCTGTTCGCTACAATCCTGATTATAGAGAAAACCTACAATTAGCTATGTGGATTAATACTATTGGGCAGCGTTTACTTGACTAAGGGATTGGGATTAGGACAAGAGGTAGGATTGGGATTAGGTGGGATTGGGAGTAACGATTCCATCCCATGTTTACTTCGCCTAATCCCAATCCGATATCTTGTCCCAATCCCACTACCATTTTGAAGTAAACTGAAACAGTCTTAATATCCCCATGACTAAAAACTTCCCTTTCATTATTTTACTTTTTTCCATTGTTCGATCAAATTTTCAATTTTGTCAACTGTAAATAACTCTATAAAATTTTTCTTTTTTGAATACATGACTAAGCTTCATGCTATGCACAAGTTTCCAATCTTGCATGGCTATAAAAGAAAAGTTGGGGAACTGAGCGCACTGAAATTGGAATCACCTCAACTTCAAGCAATGTACCTATTAAACATCATTAGTACTTCTTGTTATGGAAATAGCTCAATTGAATTTACTTAACTTCATCTCTGGAAAACTTTCATTGAAGTCCTTAAATCTAAGTCACATAATACAAATGTATATGGTTTATAAGTACAATTATTTTCCGACATCAAGAAAAGATTTATAGGTAAACAAATCGTAAAACATGACATTCATATGATTTCAACATTCAATGCACATAAACTATAAGAATTTTACAAGTAAAATTAAACATCAAGTAATTAACATCAAGAAAAAAATATTTTACAATAAAGTAAAAATACTAGTAGATAAGGCATTAAAGCCAATAATATCCATATAACAATACAACATAATTCAACACGAATCAGAGCTTAAACAAAATAAAGATAAACCCCAAACAAACAGTACAGAAGGATACAACCTAAACAACAATCACCAGAATAAAAGATAAAAGAAGATAAGTCTCATCGGTTTAGCTCTCCACTCAATAACATCCTCACAAATTCCTCTTTCCTCTCGACCTCCTCAAAAGTAAAAAATATATCAAGCCACTCATTGTCTTTAGCTAGCATTGCAGTAGCTTTAATTTGATCTCTCATGCTCAAATTTGTGAGCTTCATCATCTCCTTGTTTAGGTTACTTCTTTTCTTACTCCACTCAAAGTCTACACTCATCTTCTCAGCTAAATTATCAAGAGATTTACCAAATATAGCAAATTTGTTGTCAATAGAAGAAGCGACCTCAGGTAAGGCATCATCATTGCTCCTTCGCATTCTCTTCTTCTTGTCGCTAGTGCTTGAGATTGATCCACTATCCGCCTTTGACCCATCCAAGCTTGCCGCATCATCTAATAAGTCAAGTTCTTCCACAATATCTGCTGTTTTTTAGCCTCCTTCCTAGTGGCTCGATCCTTGCCAAATATAGTGCATAACTCTGTATAGTGGGGAAATGGCGTGCTCCTCCATTTTGCAACAGCTTTGTGAGACTGCAAGAATAAAAAGAGGCAAAATAAAGAAAATTATCACAACTCATGAGATACGACAACAAAAAATCAAAATGTGTAAAAACTATTGTTACATACATGTAAATGGATCTGTGAACACCAGCAAAAAATCAATTTTTACAAAGTTCTACATGCACAGGAAATTCATGGGTTTATTTCTCGTTTGAATAACTCAAACTATTGCCTTTCAGTGCCTGGAGATCATTACAAGGGCATCTGTGAGGATTTTTAGTTGTTTGTCAGTCATAACCTTTGCACTGTAAAAACTCTCCTTCAGACACTCCTAAAATCAGCAATCCCCACAAGAACGCAGAAAAAAGCAAATCAAGAGAAGGGAAAAAGAATCTCAAATTGTTTCAAGATTTTTTTTGGCTAAAAAACATCCAGTTCCCTAGAATATTACAAGCTTCTGATACCAAGAGAAAAAGACACTCATAGAGATTTTAGAACACGGTCTCACAAAATTTCATTGGCAAGATAAAAAAAAATATAAAACAAGTTTAGCTAAGTTTTATACCAAAAAATAAGCAAGCAAAAAAAATCAGATTTCAGATAACACTAAGATATCAATAAAATATGTTATAAATAATAATATTAGGAATAAAAGATTAATCTTATTCTCCTTTCAGGCGAGTAGAAAAGGAACAGGAATAACAAGTAAAATTGCCGTCCAAAGACGAAAATATAGCAAATCACATTATCTTGGTGGGTTAATCCACACTATGGCAGGTCAGTTCTGCTCAGTTCCAAATCCAAGTAGTTTGTTTTGGCGTAATCCATTTTGGGTCAAAATTCGGGTCACGGCTCAGGTCCATGTCAACGATCACTAAAGAAAAATGCATGGCAAGCAAGTGAATATTCTACTTCAATATATTGGCATATTGAAGTATTTGACTGTTGTTATCAAAGCTATAGACAAAAATGAAATACATTCTTCTTTAAACTCAGTTTCAGGAACTATAAATTAAGCAAAAGCTCGTAAACTGATTACTGTATGTCGAAAAGAAAAGTACTTAATTCCTATATAAGCTACCACATACATCCAGCTTTAATACAAAAGGATATCTTCGATAACAATATCGCATGGTGCATGATAAACAAGTGATTTTTTTTTATAAACATGTGTAGCTTAAACTTCCCATCATTTCTGTAATGGGATAGTTTAAGAGGACAGGTTGAGGGGTTAAACATCTGAGTTGAAAACAAACAAGATAATTTTTGAATGATCCATATTCAGCAAATTCAAACCCAATTGACTAATAACAGCAGGAGTATCTGCAATTACCCTCAAGCTGAGCCTTCGTCAACTATCTCGATGATTTAACGGAAGGTGATACAAGGCAGAAGCAAGGCATGTAACCTACAAACATATACAGACACATGTCAGGTAATTTTGTACTGCTAAAACGATATTTTTAACCAGAATATCAATCATTTTTAGCTTAGATGTCATATATATTGTCTTGTAGCGTAGAAGTCATATGAACAATCAAAGGGTTAAACACTCAAGTTAAATCAAATGGTCCACATATGATATCCAAATGTATCCAATGTATGAAATCCTTTAGTATCCTAGAAGTGTCTTAAACCTTTTGTGTGTGTGTAACTGCGCGCCTGCTAATTTTAGCTGCCATGGACCATACTAGATGTTGTAGGCGTTGAAAATTGCCTATAAGTCCCCGAACGACACTCATGACGATGAGTTGATGATCGACGAACCATCGACGACACAACAAGTGACCGCGACGCAAATGCATAAAGCGAGTCGACGAGGCGTCTAAGTCAGCAAAGTGAGTCAACAAGACGTCTAATTCAGCAAAACAAGTCCCGAAACAAACCATCGGACCCGTAAAAGAGCGAAGAAAAGTCACGTGGAGGCTCGGCCAAAACCGAGACACCAAATGGTGTCTCGGCCAAATGCCAAGACACCAAATGGTGTCTCGGCCAAATGCCAAGACACCAAATGGTGTCTCGGCTTGGCGAGACACCTAGGCTTATTGGGCCTTTTGCACAGCTTCGACCACACCACTTTGTGAGGCTATAAATAAGAGGGAGGGGGTTCATTTGTGAGGATCCGAATTTTGGAGAAGCGAATCTCCGAATTGAATTCTAGCTTTAGATCTAAACTTGGGAGAAAGGGAGGCTCTTCGACGATCATCTTCTTCGACAACCAGATCTAGATCTCGGCAAACCCTTCGGCTATTATCCTCCTTCGTGAGATAATCCCTTAGTAAGTTTGAGAGATCGGATCTCGGATCTACGTGTTTCCTCGGATCAAAACTTTGCTTTTGATCAGAAAGCTTTGATTTCGCTTGGTCGATTTCATTCGCAGGCTATTATCTCCTTCGTGAAATAACCCTTTTACCGTGTAGATTTTTCATCGGATCGGATCACGCCGGGTCCACCTGATAAACCCCTAAGACCGCAAAGAACCCACGCAAGTGAGGATTCGATAAACGGATCACGCGTTTATTTAAGGAGATAAAGTTGTAATCTTAGTTTTGATTTTTATTGTAAGTCTTATAAAAAGACGACCTTTTTATTTTGTTGAACTCATTTGTAATTCCATAAAGGTATAACGAGTTCAACAAAGAATGAAGATCGAGAAAATAACTTTCCCTCGTAAGCTAGCGATCACAAGGGGAGCCAACGGTCTCGATCGAGATCGTCGTGTCGCAACCGCGATCCGGATCCCGATCGAAGAAGAGGTCGAATCTGAGTTCGACGGCCAGTTCGAGGAATACCTCTCATCCTCGTCGGATCGTCCTCCTAAAACGATATTTTTAACCAGAATATCAATCATTTTTAGCTTAGATGTCATATATATTGTCTTGTAGCGTAGAAGTCATATGAACAATCAAAGGGTTAAACACTCAAGTTAAATCAAATGGTCCACATATGATATCCAAATGTATCCAATGTATGAAATCCTTTAGTATCCTAGAAGTGTCTTAAACCTTTTGTGTGTGTGTAATCGCTACCGCTAATTTTAACCGCCATGGACCATACTAGATGTTGTAGGCGTTGAAAATTGCCTATAAGTCCCCGAACGACACTCATGGCGATGAGTTGATGATCGACGAACCATCGACGACACAACAAGTGACCGCGACGCAAATGCATAAAGCGAGTCGACGAAGGCGCCTAAGTCGAAAGTGAGACAACAAGACGCCTAAGTCAATAAACAAGTCCCAAACAAACCATCGGACCCGCAAAAGAGCGAGAAAAGCCACGCGGAGGCTCGGCCAAAACCGAGACATTAATGGTGTCTCTACCAAATGCCAAGACACCAAATGGTGTCTCGGCCAAATGCCAAGACACCAAATGGTGTCTCGGCCAGCGACACCTAGGCTTATTGGGCCTTTTGCACAGCTTCAATTCGACCGCTTTGTAAGGCTATAAATAAGAGGGAGGGGGTTCATTTGTGAGGATCCGAATTTTGGAGAAGCCGACCACGAATTGAATTCTAGCTTTAGATCTAAACTTGGGAGAAAGGGAGGCTCTTCGACGATCATCTTCTTCGACAACCAGATCTAGATCTCGGCAAACCCTTCGGGCTATTATCCTCCTTCGTGAGATAATCCCCTTCGCAAGTTTGAGAGATCGGATCTCAGATCTACACGTGTTTCCTCCGGATCAAAACTTTGCTTTTGATCCCGAGAAGAGCTTTGATTTCGCTTGGTCGATTTCATTCGCTTAGGCTATTATCTCCTTCGTGAAATAACCCCTTTTTACCGTGTAGATTTTTCATCGGATCGGATCACGCGGCGGTCCACGGATAAACCCCGGCACCGGCAAAGAACCCACGCAAGCGAGGATTCGATAAACGGATCACGCGTTTATTTAAGGAGATAAAGTTGTAATCTTAGTTTTGATTTTTATTGTAAGTCTTATAAAAAGACGACCTTTTTATTTTGTTGAACTCATTTGTAATTCCATAAAGGTATAACGAGTTCAACAGCAATGAAGATCGAGAAAACAACTTTCCCCGCGAACAAGCCGGGCTAATACATTGAGCCAACGGCCTCGTGATCCGAGATCGTTGCAATGCAACCGCTGGATCGCGATCCCTGCCGAAGAAGAGGTCGAATCTGAGTTCGACGGCCAGTTCGAGGAATACCTCTCATCCTCGTCCAGATCGTCCTCCTCCCGCAAGTCCAAGAAGATCTCCGCTGCAAGGAGGATCCGTTGGTCATCGGATCTCATATCCCAAGGCGAGGATTCCGATCCCGCCACTGCCAAAGTAGCATCAAGCAGCGTCCTTCCGGCCACCGAGATGGCTGGATCTGTAGATCTGAGCTCCTATGTGCAGGAGATGATCACCGACGGCGCGCCGATCCTTTCGAAGAGAGCCCGCCAACGACGATGCCAAAGCTTAGCACGCCAATTCGCCAAGGCCATGGAGTCAATGGACGGGATCCGCTATGGGGCGGATCTCAAATCCAGAAGAGGTGAAAGGCCTCAAAAACAGGTGGCTAGCGACTTCTCCAAGTCGTCAGGAAACGAATGGGTCCGAAGTCGACGGAACCGCTCAACATTCGAAGAGTGCATCCTAAGCACGCGATGCTGCTTGCACGACGCTCTAGTTCAGAGGCCCGATGCTAAAGAAGAAGGAAGTGACCAAAAAACCACCAAGGACGCGCCAAGTGTGGAGGCCGAAACCCGGAACAACGGTTCAGGCCAAGGCCGAAGTATCAACTAAGGATCAGCCCTCCCAAACTGATTCTATAAAAGCTCGGCCACCCGTGATGATTTCCGCCAAGGAAGTCCCTCATCACCGATTCCACCTCAGCATCGCATCTAAATCGCCGCCTACCTTCAGACGCACTTGGCCGATCCCGCCGGCCTAAAGCAAGAAAACGGTTTTAGAACACCTCGCCCGCTGCATGATGATCGAGGCAAAATTAGATCAAAGAATGTTTGGGCCCATTGAGGAAGTCCCGGGTCACTCCCGCGCGTGGGGTCGCACCCACCTCAACCCTGACAGGAAGACTTCTGTAGTTGCTCGTACCGGGCTGCGAATTGAAGTTCAAGAGCCCGTCAAAAATTCACACTCGCGAAGGTGTACATCGCGGCGAGTGACTTTTGAAATCCCTAATAAGGCGCTCATCCTCGATGGAGACGCTGCCTCGACGATGCATGACTATATTTGAGAAGTCATGCCAACACACGACATTGCTACCGATTCATGCCGATGAGTTGTCTATCGCGTCGGGGTATGCAGTAGATTTCAAAGAGAAGTTTTCCGAATCTAGCACACATTGTCCATGTTCCGCATTGATCAAGCTATGTTGTCGAGTGTAGCCGCACCAAAATGGCCCGAGAATGTGTCGTCTTTGATAGGCTTGGCAACCGGCGCCAAAGCCCAGTCGAGGCGCCTCAAGAAAGGAGATCGGTCTCAAAGCGATGAATTGCCAAGAGTCACCATCAATATGACTAGCGAGGACGCCGCCACGCGCCATCTCGGGTATCGCGAACGAATGACTCGACATGGTCCCGACTATCGACGGCCTAATTATGGCGAGTGCGAGAGGGTTACCCTCGAAGACGCATATCGGACCGGTCAGAATTGCCTCCGCAATACGCTTCCAACGAAGGACAACCTCGTGAAGCACTCATGATCAGTGCAGAATAAATGGCCAAGATGCTTGAAGAGGCTTTGACCAAGCAAAAGGAGAACTTCCAGTTCGATATGCAGATGGCCATGCAGCAAATGAAAGAGATGCATGACCAGCAGATCCAAGCACTGACGAACCGCCAAGGCGAATCAAGTCGTCGCAATAACGTCAACCAAACGGATAGCGACACAGACAGGGATGAAGACTGGAACGCCGATAATCCCCCTAATGAATAGAACGCCAGTGGTAACACCGTCGCCCCTCCTCAAAATCACCCGAACGGAGACGTAGGTAAGAATGAGAAGATAAAGGACCTCGAGAGTAAGATCAACACTTTGATTTCCGCCCAAGAGGTAAAGAAGACGGGTATACCATGTCCGTATCCAAGGGAGTGGGAATCAATCCCGTATCCGACGAAGTTTAACCTAATAAACTTTACGCCGTTTGACGGGAAGGGTTCACCCACTCAGCACTTGATCTACTTCAAATCCCACCTGGGGGTTATTTTCGGTAATGAGTCCTTGATGATTCAGTCATTCGTTAGCACTCTTCGAGGAGCTGCCTTCGATTGGTACCGCCGTCTCAAGCCAGGGAGTGTTAACAGCTGGGACGAAATGGAGACCATGTTCCTCGCTAATTTCTTTGATGACGATACCGAGATATCCATCGGGACGTTGTTAGATGAAAAGCAAAAAGACGGAGAAACTGTAGATAGCTTCGTCAAACGGTTCCGAAACAAGGCAATAAATTGCCGAGACCCGATAACTGAGGAGTTCATTCTCCAGACTTGCCACAATAACCTTTCGTTGGACGTGCTGGAAGCAATGGGAACGGCGCCGTCCAAGACATGGAGAGACTTGAAGGTGCACGGGAGCAAGCCGAAGCATTCCTTAAGAGGAAAAGGCGTAAAGAGGCTAGCGAATCCAAGAATGCTCACCAAACGCTCCACAGCCAAGAACAACCGCGAACGGCGAAGCGCCAAGAATCGCGACCTTAACGGCAAGAACGAACGACCTCAAAAATAGAAGTCGTCAGAAACAAGGTTCCTCAAAGTCTATTCTTTCAAGGAAGACGAGGTTCCCGGTATTTTCAAATACCTCCTAGAGAACAATAAGATCCAGCTGTCACCAATCGTGAACCAGGAGGAGGCAAATAAGATCACAGATCCGAGGTACTGCGCATTCCACAGAGCGGTTCACCATCCAACCAAGTCGTGCTACCATCTCAAGGATAAGATTCAGGCCTTGATTGATGTAGGGGTCATTACCCCAAAGCTGTCCAAAGAAAAGAAAATGGCGACAGGCAATTAATGCCAATAAATAGGAAATTCCTGAAAAAGTACTATCCCTAGTACATTTGGGATAACTCATTTTTACGGGAAGTTCCTCAGAAAATATTTCACCTAATGTCCTTGAGGATAATCCTAAATCTATCCTCCACCATAAATTCCCTCACTGATCAAATTCATTGGCGGTGAGTCAAAAAAAAATTTCTTTCTGGTCCAATCCACCAGCAAAATCCCCTCTTGATTCCTTTCACGAATAAGAGGTCCACTTTCAATGCTAAGATCTCCTTTTGATAAACAGAAGGGCTCCACCCTTTCCTCTTCGGTCACGCCTTCCCATGGTTGGTGCTGAAATTAAAATTTTATCTCGATAAACGAGAAAATTATTTCCAGATCAGGTAACGAATCCTATAAAAGTGAAAGTTACCTGAATCTTTTCGATTCTCGGAGTGGAGATCCCACTCTTAGTTTCACCCCCCTGAGATTCTCGAAGAGGAGATCCCACTTTCAGTTTCCTTTTTTCTAGAAATAGAATATAAAATTCTTCCTCTCCAGGGGCAAGAGATAGGATATAAAATCCTTCTTCTCTTGTTTCGGGTTTGTCTTTACCCTAAAAAGAAGACCTGGAGACAGGATATAAAATTCTTCCTCTCCACCGTCGGGAAACGTAATATAAAATTCTTCCTTTCCCACATCGATTCCATCACGGTTTAGTCTTTTATCGATTGAAAAGACACCATAATTTAAGTCCGGGAATTTTATCCCGCCTAAGTAGGATAAGTCTATCACTTAAGGCGTTTAGCTTAGTCTTTTATCGATTGAAAAGACACGAGAATTCAAGTCACGGGAATTTTATCCAGAAGCCTAAGTAGGGATAAGTCGCCCTAATAGAAGTTGCGGTTTAGTCTTTTATCGATTGAAAAGACACCATAATTTAAGTCCGGGAATTTTATCCGAAGCCTAAGTAGGGATAAGTCGCCCTATGGCGTTTGCGGTTTAGTCTTTTATCGATTGAAAAGACACCATAATTTAAGTCCGGGAATTTTATCCGAAGCCTAAGTAGGGATAAGCACGCATCTATCACGTCTGACCGGGTAGTCTATTCGTGAAAAGACGAAGTCTATGTATTCAACATCATAGCATTAAGCCTAAAAGAGTTTCATTCTTTTAGCACAATGTCACGCGCGAACGGGTTTAGATAATCCGATGTAGCCGATTCAAGCGGTGTCGGTAAAGGCTCGTCAAATCCGTTGAGGGCTGGGGGTTGGCCAATAACCCTAAAGCCAACGCCTAACACGCGTCGCCGGTTAGTTTCTTTCCCGTAAAATATGACAAAATCTATGTATTCAACATCATAGCATTAAGCCTAAAAGAGTTTCATTCTTTTAGCACAACGTCCGCGTCTTGAGCGGGTATAGATAATCAGCGTGCTAGCCGATTCAAACGGTAGTCGGTAAAGGCTCGTCAAATCCGTTGAGGGTTGGGGGTTGGCCAATAACCCTAAAGCCAACGCCTAACACGCGTCGCCAGTTAGTCTCTTGCTCGTAAAAGATGACAAAGTCTATGTATTCAACATCATAGCATTAAGCCTAAAAGAGTTTCATTCTTTTAGCACAACGTCACGTGCGGAACGGGTATAGATAATCCGCGTGCTAGCCGATTCAAGCGGTGTCGGTAAAGGCTCATCAAATCCGTTGATGGCTGAGGATTTGCCAAAAATCCCATGACTATTGTGGTTGATTATTTCAAATGAGAAATCACAATAAACAGCGATAAAAAGAGGATAGAAATTTATTCAACCAATGAAAAGTCAAGTCTTTCAACGAAAATTACGGTTATTCAAACGGCAAAAGATTTGTTGTTGTAAGCTTGTTGGAGCTTATTCTGCAACTCAGCCTTGAAGTACTCCTCGCTGGCGTTCAATGTTTTCGAAGCTTCCTCCTCAACTTCAGCAGCTTTTGTTCCGAGAGCTCCAATTTCTTGGATATGATGGTTAAGCACTACCTCCTTCGCTGACAAGGTCATCACCAGCCAGGGCTATCACCCATCAAGGGTCAATTTTCATCCGATTCGCTTTGTTCGCCTCAATCCTACTCCAAAAGGTATATGAGTATAAACTATTTCTATTTTTGCCGAAGTTCCTAGAGAATATATATTCTTAAGGATAACTCGACAACCTCCGAATGGGTATATGAGGATAAACTAATTTCAAACTCCAAGAACGATGAGTATAAAGCGTGGTTGACACCGGCCAACGCGACCGCAAAGGGAAAATCGCCATCGAGGGTTGAATTTCAAGAAAAATTTTCCGACGGCCAACGATCGTAATGGAGAATTCACCGATTAAAAGATGAATCTCAAGAAAATTCCTCCTCACGTGGTGGCTTCTACGACAAGCATCACAATAGAGAATTCACCATTAAAGGATAAACCCTCAATCTCCTCCCATCGTGGTTAATCCTACGACAAGTGACGAATGGAGAATTCACCGATTAGAGGATAAGTCTCAAGGAATGGATAGTCGGCTTGACGACAACTCACCAACACGAGCTAAAGCCAAAACTTCATTCATCGCCTTCAGTCAAGATTTTGACAAATGGCCGACAATAAATGCAAAGATCGCGACACTTTCACCATCCTACAAAGCACCGATAGTCCGAAGAATTGGAGAAGTCAAGATTCAAGCCATTTTCGTGTCCCGTTATATCGACCAAGGTTTGAGCTATCATATCTAAAGTATTTCTGTTCTTCTATAAAAGAGCCGTAATCAAATACTTTGGAGGTATCAGAGGCGTTGAAAATTACCTATAAGTCTTCGAACGAGACTCGTGGACGATGAGTTGATGATCGACGAACCATCGGCGACACAACAAGTGACCGCGACGCAAACGATAAAGCGATTCGACGGGTGTCTAAGTCGACAAAGTGAGTCAACAAGACGCCTAAGTCAAACAAGTCCCGAAACAAACCATCTGACCCATAAAAGAGCGGAGAAAAGCCACGCGGAGGCTCCTACCAAAACCGAGACACCAATAGTGTCTCGGCCAAATGCCAAGACATTAATGGTGTCTGGCCGTCCGAGACCAATGGTGTCTCTCGCCATAGCCAAGACATTTGGTGTTCTACATGCCGACACCTAGGTTTATCGGGCCTTTTACAGCTCGATTCACGACCGCTTTGTGAGGCTATAAATAAGAGGGAGGGGGTTCATTTGTTGGGGATCTGAATTTTTGAGAAGCCGGCTCACGAATTGAATTCTAACTTCGATCTAAACTTGGGAGAAAGGGAGGCTCTTCGACGATCATCTTCTTCGACAACCGTGATCTAGATCTTGGCGAACCCTTCGGGCTATTATCCTCCTTCGTGAGATAATCCCCTTAGCAAGTTCGAGAGATCGGATCTCAGATCTACACGTGTTTCCTCCGGATCAAAACTTTGCTTTTGATCCCGAAGAGCTTTGATTTTGCTTGGTCGATTTCATTCGCTGGCTATTATCTCCTTCGTGAAATAACTCCTTTTACCGTAGATCTTTCATCGGACGGATCACGTTGGCATTACGGATAAACCCCATCCAAGAAGAACCCACGCAAGCGAGGATTCGATAAACGGATCCCGCGTTTGTTTAAGGAGATAAAGTTGTAATCTTTGTTTTGATTTTCATTGTAAGTCTTATAAAAAGACGACATTTTTATTTTGTTGAATTTATTTGTAATTCCATAAAAGTGTAATGAGTTCAACAGCAATGAAGATCGAGAAAGCAACTTTTCCCGCGAACAGATGTTACAGCAAAAAATGGGAGCTGCCATCAGGTAACTTAAAACTTGATCCTCAGGTTTAAAAACATAAACTTATTCCACGAAAAAACATAAAAGGCTCGTAATATATAAATATAATAATCTTACTCAAATAAGGGATGTGATAAGGGATTTGAGTTCACGAATCTAAGTTAAATTCAGAAACAAATGCCAAGATACTAGAAATAAACCCAAAGCATGTGAAGAATATAAATTTAGTTGGCCTATCATAACATTTATATGGTGGTAGCTATATATCTATATCTTATATGCTTTTACGATGTATTTTTTCAGAACTTCCATGATAAGCTCTATTTTGTATAGTAACTCTAAGATTTTGTTACAGAGCAATTTGGTGGCTATTTTAGCAAATAAAATGAATTATGTGATGAAGTAGCAAATAAAATGAATTATGCATTGCATTCGTCTGAAAAACACCATAAATATCATGTTGGACCTCAGAGATCCAAGTGAAATGTTCCTTTGTATCCAAAATCATAAAACCAATTATGAAAAAGGTCGTGTGTGAAAAGGTTGTGTGTCCGCGAACTTGGATTTTGTATAGTCCTGTATAGATTCTAAAATGTTCCTTTTGATGGTCCTTTTTTTGTATCATGAGATAGAATAAGCTTGATGCATAATGTATGTCCTATTTTTGGCCTTGTGGATTTTGAGTTCCTAAAGAAATAAAGGAATGAAATTGTAAATGAGATATATTTATCTATTTATCTATGATATTTAAATTGCGAATGTGTTTTGTAAGTTGTAAATGACATTGAAAGACTCAATATGCTAAGATCGCTTAATGAGAAGATTTCTGAAGATAAGATTTTTGTTAGGAAGAAATTGGCTTTATTTCTTGAACAAAATCAAGGCAAAAGTGGTCCTAGTCTCCTAGACAATAACAGCATACAGAAGAAGGGTTTTCTATAATCAAAATATATATTAAAGCACATAAAAATTAGTCTAATTTCATAATCATCAAATCTATTACCAACTATCAAGTTCCTCTTAGAAATTAGATGATAACAACTGACTAACTAAAATTTAGTATCTCAATCTAGACACTTGAAATTAATACAGTTAAGCATTGCCTTAAATTTCAAATACAAGTATCTTGAGACGCGCATCCATTTTGTCCACAAATTATTCATGAGCCACTCTCACAGATATGTAGATACAATAATAATCCACAAGATGCATACATCTTAGGAATTAAATGATAACAACTGACTAATTAAAATTTAGTATTTCAACAGAATTCACAGTTACATTCCCTAATTTGCAAATATTCCAATAGATTTCCAGTAATCATGACCACATTATAATCTAACACAGAATTAACATCAACAAGAACAAAATTAGGGGAAAATTTAGTAAAATTGGCATGGATTACTCACAAGAATGCAGCTAGCATACTGAAAAATTGAACTAATTAGGGTTTTGGATTTAGGCGATAAGTCCAGAGAGGGCGAACTAATTATTAGGGTTTTGGATTTGGGCGACAAGTCCACAGAGAGAGATAGGGAGAGATATTAGAGTTACCTCGATGAGTTTCAGGCGGCGACGGCGGAGGCGGCGACGGCGATGGTGGAGGCGGAGATGAAGAAGGAGATCGGAGAGAGTTCGAGGGAGAGAGATCCGAGAGAGATTGAGGGACTCTCGAGATGGAGATGAGAGAGAGAGAGAGAGAGAGAGAGAGAGAGACACACGAGAGAGATCTCAAGAGTCGCGGGTGGTTGTTTTTTTTTTTCTAGGGATCGGGAGCGGCTAATACCAGGGTTCACTGGGGATTAGTTTGGTACCAATTTTGGGTACTGGAGTTGAATCCCAATCCTAGCTTAGTCCTAATCCTTTAGTCAAGTAAACATAGGATTAAGTCCTAATCCTAGGATTATTAGTCCTAATCCCAATCCCTTAGTCAAGTAAACACTGCTTTGGTGTATCTCAATAGGCTCCACAATTAAATATTTTTTATTTAAGTTAAATGGGGTTCACTGAGGATCAGATTAAGAGAGGATCTCCACCTCTTTTTAACAGCCCTCGCATCTGTCCTATAAGCTCCCTCGCCCATTAATATTTTATCTCGCTCCTACCCACTAAACTCCATCTCCTTCCTCTCCCAAAATGACCACCAAACAACCCGTTAATACCCCATCCGTAGTCCTCTACCCCTCACCCGGCATGGGCCACCTCGTCTCCATGCCGAGTCTCGGCAAGTTTCGTCGACTACAACCACCGTCAATCCTCATCGCCTTCCACTCAACCTCCACCGTCTCATCGCTTCCTCCTCTGTTTCCAACCTCCATTCTTTCCACTGCCTTCCTCCGTCGTCCTTCCTCCCAACCTCCCAAACCAAGCCTTCGCCTTCGACCTCCTCCGCCTCTCAAACCCCCACCTCCTCTCCTTTCTCCGATCCTCTCCTCCCTCCGCTCTCATCATCGACTTCTTCTGCAGCTGCGCTTACGACGTCTCCGCAGTCCTCAACATCCCAACCTACCTATTCTTCACGTCTGGCGCTAATGTTCTCACCGTCTTCCTCCACTTCCCCAAAATTCACGATACAACTTCCGCTAGTTTCCGGGAAATGGGACCCACGAAGCTTGAAATCCCTGGCATCCCTCCTCTCCGTGCAGACCACATGCCAGTTCCCACGCTCGACCGAGATGACGAGGCTTATAACGGGTTCCTCCACGCGTTTCGGAGAACGCTGGAGGCCAAAGGGATTATCGCTAACACATTCGATGCCCTTGAGAAAAGGGCTATTGAAGCGATAGCCGCCTGTAATTTTCCTCCGCTCTACTGCATCGGTCCCCTAATTAATTCGGGTAACAAGGAAAAAAGCGGTGCAACCGGGTCGGAGTGTTTGAGTTGGCTCGATCGCCAGCCGGTACATAGCGTGGTGTTTCTCTGTTTCGGCAGTTTGGGCCTGTTCTCTGCGGAGCAGATCAGGGAGATTGCGATTGGGTTAGAGAGGAGCGGGCAGAGGTTTCTATGGGTTGTTCGGAGCCCACCGAACGCTAACCCGGAGGACCGGTTCAAGGCCCCGCCCGAACCGGACTTGGACCGGCTCCTGCCGGTGGGGTTCTTGAACAGGACGGGAGAGAGAGGGTTAGTGGTGAAGTCGTGGGCCCCACAGGCGGAGGTGCTGAAGCACGGGTCCGTGGGCGGGTTCGTGACGCACTGCGGGTGGAACTCGATACTGGAGGCGATATGCGGCGGGGTGCCGATGATCGGGTGGCCGCTGTACGCGGAGCAGAAGATGAACCTTGTGTTTATGGTGGAGGAGATGAAGCTGGCGGTGGAGATGAAGGGGTACGATGAGGAGATGGTGAGTGCGGAGGAGGTGGAGACGAAGGTGAGATGGCTGATGGAGTCGGAGGGAGGGAGAGAGCTGAGAGAGAGGACGGTGAAGGCGAAGGAGGCCGCAGTTGCGGCGGTGGAGGAGGGCGGATCGTCGCGTGCGGCGCTGGTGGAGGTTGTGGAGGGAATTAAGCGGGGAGGACAGTGAAAGGGATGGGATTAGTTGTATCGACGTCATTGGAGCTTTCTTGTATATACATGATAGTATTTGCTGATGGTGGTCCTTAGTTAATTATTGTCTCCTTCGTCTGTCAATGGATATCATTGTTCACCGTGTTTTCAACTACATGCATTTTTTATTTATTTTTATTTGTTTCGAGAACTTATACATTACACTTGGCTTTTTTTTGAGGAATCGTAAAGATTCTATTAATACGCTTCAAGAATAAGTTGATTACAGATATGGTCTGGACCAACAAGAGACTCAGAAAAGGTGGTACATATATATCTGCAAGTGAATTGAGCTAAATCGTGAGCGCAAATATTGCCCGATCTTCTAACATGGTTGACTGAGGAGGAGTTGAACTCTTTTAGGAGAGACCAACATAGAGCCATGATATCGGAGATGTCCTGAGGATAATTGATAGCACCATGCAGCATGAGCACTAAAGAGAGGCAATCGGATTCTAAAATAATGTCCTTCCAACCATTGGATTGAGCAAGCTGAAGACCCAAAAGAACAGCTCGTGCTTCAACCACAAGAGGGGGTGAGGGAGGGGCAAAGGAGCTGTAGGATAGTAAATGCTGACCTTGATGGTCACGGGCAAGAATACCAAAGGCCGAGATATTAATCTTCGAAGCACCATCCACATTGATTTTAACTATATTCGGGGGAGGTGGTGACCACACGTGGGGAGAGGATATGTTGTGAAGAGAACCCATGCTAGTCATACAAGGGGATTGCATACGAGCAAAAAACTTCAATAAGCACACAAGTGGACAAGGGGGGCAGCAAGGTGCCTTTGAAGATGGCACAACATCTCGACTTCCAAACAAACCAAGAAACGATAGCGGCAAAGACAACAGCTGGGAAATTATTAATGGGAGTTGTAGGGTGGCTTCAACCACTGATCAAACCACTCAGCCAAGGAGGAAGGAGGTGGAATAATAAAATTAAGCTTGTTCCAAATGGTTCGACTGTAGCTACACGAAATGAATAAGTGATCCAGTGACTCGTTAGCAATACCACATAGTGGGCAGATAGGGTCAGAGGCCATGGCAAATCTTTGAAGATTATCTCGGGAGGCTAAACCATTATTTAGAGCCCTCCAAATAAAGGTCATCACTCTCGGCGGAGTCCCTTTGAGCTTAGAGAACAATCTTGGCTTATTATTGTTGTTTCGTGAACTTGCGTATTACATATGAAACTCCAAAGAGTTTGGTATCCTGTCATACAGTTTTATGTTAAAACCAGATCACGTGCTTCAAAGTAATCTGTTGTAGATATTTATACCCATGTAGATAATATGAGCATACCCATCTTCTTCTCCCATCAACTATTCATTGGCTTAATTCTACGTTTTAGAATTGAGAGAAATGTGGATTAGAATTAGGGATGTGGAAATTAATGGTGTGGATGAAAATAGATTTTGAAATAAGTTGAGGTGGGGTAAGTTTACAGTGACTTAAACCATATAAATGCTCAAAGCCGTTAAAGGTGATCTGATTTTAGCAGATAACTAAATGGTACAAAGGTCCATTCGCTGAAACTTAAGCGTATCGAAGAGGCAAAAAACTTTTCGGTATCTATGTTCAGAATGACTGAAATTTTGGGTACCAAAGTGCAATTAAGTTTTTTATATTGATCCTTTAAATTTTAAATATTTTTATAAAAGCACATATTTTTAAATAAGTCATCCAAGTTTCATAAATAAATCAAATAGATCCATATATAATATTAGGATGTTGTTATTTTTACTCCTATTAAACTTGACACCATTATAAAGGTTTCTGTTGAATTCTCATCTTGTTTATATCAACTTGACATCTTTGAAACATGAAATCAGTAAAAAGTAAAAGTAAACAAAAATACTAATGAAGGATTTATTGAATATTCATGTTAAGAGAAATGACTGTTATAGGTATAAACTGAAATTATATAAATAAGACTAGCATATAATAGGAAAGTTTAACAATGTTAATCTTATCAGTGGTTAGAGATAATGTATTAATTTTACACGAGTTACGTATTTGCACAACTTTGAAATTTAGGATTTAAGGAAAAATTGTGTCAAGACCCCAAATATCAAAACCAATGTGGCCCAACCCCATGCATTATTTCCCATGTGCTTTATCCCTAAAATGTGCATTTATTGTGGCCCAGCCCCTCTAGCCTATAAAGTAGCCAGCTGTATGTGTATTTTACCCAGTTTTCCCATTTTACCCTTCTTTACAAAAATTTCATCTTCCTCTTCCCTTTAATAGATGTTGCCTGAACCTATGATTGGGAGCGAGAGTAGAGAGTAGAGAGAAAAAATGTTATATAATCATAGAACCTATATATATATATATATATATATATATATATATATATATATATATATATATATATATATATATATATATATATATATATATATATATATATATATTGTTTTTAAAACCCTCTCAACTCCCTCTCCCTTCCCAAACCCTTAATTTGTTCTTCCTCCTCCTCCTTCACCTCCTCTAGCTCGACCCTTACCCTTCCGTCCCCTCCTTCACAGCTTTCATCTTCGACTCTGCCCAGAACTTCCGCCCCCATCTCTCCCTCTCCATCTTCATCTTCATACTCTGCTCCCCCACCCATCCTAACAATTTCACTGTCCCCTTTGTCCTCAAGGCCTCCGCCTCCCTCATCAACCCTTTCATTGGTTCCCAAATTCATTATTTCTCTGTCAAGGTAGGTCTCATTAATGACGTCTATGTTTCCTCTACCACTGAGGACATGTACTTCAAATTCGGATAGAAGTTAGATGTAAGAAAGGTGCTGCACAAGAATGTTATTGCTTGGAGCTCTGCTATGCTATTAAGCCTGAATTCATGAAAAGAAGGTGCTTAGATTATTATGGTTTTGTTGGTTTATTTTGTTGGTCATTCATAGGATACGAGAGATATTGTTGAGAGGATTAGACATTGTTGAAATTTTATTATACAGAGATCCTCTATTGACTTGGGAATTATATGTGGTCTATACATAATGCTTTGGTAATTGAGAAATAAAAGCTTACATATAAAAATATCCATTTGAGTTAACGGACGATGGTGATTATTTACAACCATAAGAAATTTTGGGTTTGGGTTGAAAATTGGGAATTTTAGGAAGGTGGTATAAGACTATGGTGTAATATTCTCGTTTTCTCCTTTTGAGGGAAAGTGTTATTGTTATGTCATACATATAAAATTGGTATCATGAAGATGAAGAGGGAATGGGGATATATAATTTTGTAACAAAAAGAACAGTTTATAATTAACATGTAAATGTGATAGTTAATAGGTATATACGATACATAGCAAGAATAGTTTATAGTTAACATGTACATATTATAGTTAATGATATACTTGATACTTAACATGAACTGGTTATAATTAACAAGTACAGGTATAGTTAACATGTACTTATGATACTTTATAAGAACTACTTATAATTAACAAGTACAGGTATAGTTAACATGTACTTGTGATACTTAACAGAACCAGCTTATAATTAACAAGTACAGGTATAGTTAACATATAATTGATATCTAATCCTTCATAGTTCTCAATAAACTTATACAATACTATTAAAATCTTAACATTGTATGTTCTTAATGTTTGGGTATTCCTATCTATGTTTATTAAAATCTTAAAATCCTCCTACTCTTTCCTAACCCTAACCCTCCTACTCTCTCCTAACACAAACTAATAATTATATGAGTTGATTGTGAACTATGAAAGATTAGTTGTGAATGTACTTCAAGTCCAGGAAGGTAGTTGGATGCAAGGTTAGCATTCACATGAGATAGTTAATATGTAATGTATATACTTAACAGAACAAACCAATATTAGCAGCTACATGAGATAGTTAACATGTAATGTATATACTTAACAGAACAAACCAATATTAGCAGCTACATGAGATAGTTAATATGTATTGTGTATAGTTAACATGTACTTGTGATACTTAACAGAACAAACCAATATTAGCAGTTACATGAGATAGTTAATATGTATTGTGTATAGTTAACAGAACAAACCAATATTAGCAGTTACATGAGATAGTTAACATGTATTAAAATCTTTTTTTCACTTTTGGCATATGGAAGAGAAAATAAACTCATGCTCCTTGTCATGATGGCTAAAAAATGTTCAAGAGTTAGACTAACATCATCGATCATCATCTTCCAATGTCGAAATAAAAATAGATTATCATCGAGCTAACCCATTCCAAATGCCCTAATTACAATCTGTCTTGCCCATCAAGAGAAGATTCACATAAACTAAATAAATAACAGAATTAAATTTCAGCATTTGTTCTCAATTCTCAGTTTCTTCAAGTTTTAATTTGTTTGAAGTTTGATTGAACCCTAAAGAAAAAATGAAAAAATAAACAAAAACTATTTCCGCAATTGTTCTCAATTCTCACTTTCTTCAAGTTTCAATTTGTTTGAAGTTTGATTGAACCCTAACGAAAAAATAAAAAATAAACAAAAACTTAGTATAGTTAACATGTACATATTATAGTTAATGATATACTTGATACTTAACATGAACTGGTTATAATTAACAAGTACAGGTATAGTTAACATGTACTTATGATACTTTATAAGAACTACTTATAATTAACAAGTACAGGTATAGTTAACATGTACTTGTGATACTTAACAAGAACTAGTTATAATTAACAAGTACAGGTATAGTTAACATATAATTGATATCTAATCCTTCATAGTTCTCAATAAACTTATACAATACTATTAAAATCTTAACATTGTATGTTCTTAATGTTTGGGTATTCCTATTATCTATATTTATTAAAATCTTAAAATCCTCCTACTCTTTCCTAACCCTAACCCTCCTACTCTCCTAACACAAACTAATAATTATATGAGTTGATTGTGAACTATGAAAGATTAGTTGTGAATGTACTTCAAGTTTGGATGGTAGTTGGATGCAAGGTTAGCATTCACATGAGATAGTTAATATGTAATGTATATACTTAACAGAACAAACCAATATTAGCAGCTACATGAGATAGTTAACATGTAATGTATATACTTAACAGAACAAACCAATATTAGCAGCTACATGAGATAGTTAATATGTATTGTGTATAGTTAACATGTACTTGTGATACTTAACAAGAACTAGTTATAATTAACATGTAAATGTGATAGTTAATAGGTATATACGATACATAGCAAGAATAGTTTATAGTTAACATGTACTTGTGATACTTAACAGAACAAACCAATATTAGCAGCTACATGAGATAGTTAACATGTATTAAAATCTTTTTTTCACTTTTGGCATATGGAAGAGAAAATAAACTCATGCTCACCGTCATGATGGCTAAAAAATGTTCAAGAGTTAGACTAACATCATCGATCATCATCTTCCAATGTCGAAATAAAAATAGATTATCATCGAGCTAACCCATTCCAAATGCCCTAATTACAATCTGTCTTGCCCATCAAGAGAAGATTCACATAAACTAAATAAATAACAGAATTAAATTTCAGCATTTGTTCTCAATTCTCAGTTTCTTCAAGTTTTAATTTGTTTGAAGTTTGATTGAACCCTAAAGAAAAAATGAAAAAATAAACAAAAACTATTTCCGCAATTGTTCTCAATTCTCACTTTCTTCAAGTTTCAATTTGTTTGAAGTTTGATTGAACCCTAACGAAAAAAATAAAAAATAAACAAAAACTTAGTATAGTTAACATGTACCTATTATAGTTAATAGGTATACGGATACTTAACATACAAGAATTGGTTATAATTAACAAGTACAGGTATAGTTAACATGTACTTGTGATACTTAACAAGAACTAGTTATAATTAACAAGTACAGGTATAGTTAACATGTACTTGTGATAATTAACATTTACCAGTTATAATTAACAAGTACAGGTATAGTTAACATATAATTGATATCTAATCCTTCATAGTTCTCAATAAACTTATACAATAATAATAAAATCTTAACATTGTATGTTCTTAATGTTTGGGTATTCCTATTATCTATATTTATTAAAATCTTAAAATCCTCCTACTCTCCTAACCCTAAACCTCCTACTCTCTCCTAACACAAACTAATAATTATATGGGTTGATTGTGAACTATGAAAGATTAGCTATGAATGTACTTCAAGTTTGGATGGTAGTTGGATGCAAAGTTAGCAATTACATGAGATAGTTAACACGTAATGTATATACTTAACAGAACAAACCAATATTAGCAGTTACATGAGATAGTTAATATGTATTGTGTATAGTTAACAGAACAAACCAATATTAGCAGTTACATGAGATAGTTAATATGTATTGTGTATAGTTAACAGGAACAAACCATAGTTGCCAGTTACATGAGATAGTTAACATGTATTATGTATAGTTGACAGGAACAGACCAAGATTAGCAGTTTCATGAGATAGTTAACATGAATTAAAATCTTTTTTTTCACTTTTGGTATATGGAAGAGAAAATAAATTCATGCTCACTGTCATGATGGCTAAAAAAGATCAAGAGTTGGACTAACATCATCAATCATCATCTTCCAAAGTTGAAACAAAAATAGACCATCATCGAGCTAGACCCATTCCAAATGCCCTAATTACAATATGTCTTGCCCATCAAGAGAAGATTCGCATCAACTAAATAAATAACGAAATCAAATTTTCACAATTGTTCTCGCTCACTTTCTTAAACTTTCAACTTGTTTGAAGTTTGATTGAACCCTAAAAAATGAAAAAATAAACAAAAACTTAGTATAGTTAACATGTACCTATTATAGTTAATGTGTATAATGGATAATTAATAAAACTGTTATAATTAACAAGTACATGGTATAGTTAACATGTACTTATGATACTTAACAAGAACTAGTTATAATTAACATGTATAGGGTATAGTTAACATGTACTTGTGATACTTAACAAGAACCAGTTATAATTAACATGTATAGGGTATAGTTAACATATAATTGATAGCTAATCGTATTTGTGAGTTTTTAGGCTAGAGTGTCATCAGCGTCAGTTTTTAGGCCGGAGAGTAAAGCGGTATCAGTTTTTAGGTCAATGTCGATTTTAGCCTATTTTGAAGATGTACATATTCATATTGATTGGCCAAGCCTCGTTAAATCCCTTTTAGAATTGTTTTATTTTTTCTTTCATCAATTGTGGCTTTGCTAATGATACTTGCATTGAACTCATCAAATACAAGTGTTACAAAAACTCTTCCACTTTGGCCACCAATTCGTCTTCATCCTCAAGATAGAAAGCTCAAGAACTACACTTCAGACCATCCATCGAAAAATATAATCTTTTCTCCAAGTTCTTATTTTTACTCCTCCTAATTACCATCCTAATTTATCATTATTAATTAGATATTCATGACCCATCCAAAAATCACACCACTAATTTCCCACCCTCCCAAACACTTCTCATATTCTCTTAAGAACCACCCACCTTCCTCACTCCTCCCTCCACCACAAAATTACCACCCCCAATCAGCCGACATGCCTTCCATTACTTGAAAAAGAAATTCTCAAGATCATCAAACATTCTTATAATTCCCTTTCATTATCATCTTCTCCAAGTAATCAGACCCCAAAATCAAAATTCATTCATGGAGCACCTGTAGTAGGAGGAAGAGCTAGAATCACGCTCCCTCTGGTCAATAGTCCACTACTCTGTCCAAATCCCCTCCTCCTCCCCCCGCACCTTTGCCCTCCTAACCTAACCCTAGTCTTCCCCCTCTCCTTTTCCATCCTCGTCCACTCCACACCCACCCCCTCCTCCTCCGCCTAGACCCCACCTTTGATGAAGACGTGTCGTGATCTAATTTGTCATCGTTGTCTTTTTCGTAATCGGCAATTGAGAGCGTAACGCAACGCGAAAGTGATAAACCTCGAAATCCACCAATGGATGTTCTTTGAATCCACAAAGAACAATCTTCAAATTCATGAAGAACTTTGAATCCATGAAGAAAATTAAAAAAAAGAAGAATTTTATTGATCAAAAGTTATCAAATAATTTTGGGATTATATGTCTCTTTTAAATAGAAAATAAACAAGACTCCTAATAAGACTAGAATTATAAAGAAATAGAAAGTATCAAATTCTATCCTAACAATATAGGAAACAAATCAGTCCAACATCATTCAAAATTGAATTTATTTTCTAATCTAAATAGACTCCAATTTTATTCCTAAAAATAAACTAAATATTAATTATTTTTAGATTTCGCTAAAACTAGTGATACTAATGAGATTTTAGAAATCGACAATCCTATTGGCTTCGCCTCATTGAGATAGGCAATTTACATATATATTATATTAGAATCTGCCTTCCGGGCTAGAATATATGATCATTTCTTTGCAGAAGTTAATAATGTGTGTGTATCTGTATTTAGCTTGTGATTGTTGTAGGCTATAAAAAAAATATTATTACTGAAGATAGCCAATATCCGCGAAACACTATCAATGAAGGTTACAAGCTGACGACTTTCACGACAACAAAGGAGAATCAAAAGCTAATATCTCCAGAGTACAAGGATTACAAGTTGACAATCCTTGTGAAAAGAGATCACAAGTATTGATCTCTTCAAAGCAAAACGCGGGGCTCACCCCCCGCGTTTCAATTCAAAATGCGGGACTCATCCCCGCATTTCAATTCAAAATGCGGACTCATCCCCGCATTTCAATTCAAAATGCGAGCACGCGCCGCGCTCAGCCCAAAACGCCAAGCACATGACCCGCTGCTCGGCTCAAAACGGGCCTCCAACCCCGGCCCTAGTTAAAACGTAGACGCCGAGGTCCATCCCCGTGTTCGCACTAAAATGCAGATGCGCAGGCTTGCTCCGCACGCGAACTCGCTTTGACTCATTCAAACATGAGTTGAACGGTTCCTAAACCGTTTGAGAGATTTAAGGGGCGGTTACACTCACTAAACCCCCATTATGGAGCAATTTAAAAGGGCGGTTACACCCCTTTAATCCCTATAAATGGGGGGTTTTAATAGCCAAATGGGGACTGGTTGAAAGGGTTTGGTCGGAGAACTAAAAAAAAGGAGAGAAGGAGGGAGAAAAGAAAAGACACTTCTGCGCAGCTATGATCGGCGTGACGATCGGACCTTCATCCTTAATCTGATCGACATGAAACTTGGAGGGAAGCCTCAACACTCGTCGTTCCTAATTATGAACAGTGGAGATTGATTTCTACCGGTTGGATTTGGAGATACCGAGGTTTTACCGAAGCCAATTGTGCAGAGAACGGTTTCTTCTGTGCAGCTATGATCGGCATGATGATCGGACCTTCATCCGTGGTCTGATCGAAGTGAAACTTGGAGGGAAGCCTCAACACTCGTCGTTCCTAATTCTGAATGGTGGAGATTAATTTCTACCAGTTGGATTTGGAGATATCAAGGTTTTACCGAAGCTAATTGTGCAGAGAACAGTTTCTTCTGTGCAGCTGTGATCAGCGTGACGATCGGACCTTCATCCGTGGTCTGATCGGAGTGAAACTTGGAGGGAAGCCTCAACACTTGTCATTCCTAATTCTGAACGGTGAAGATTAATTTTTACCTATTGGATTTAGAGATATTAAAGTTTTACCGAAGATCTACGTCTTTTTTTTTAAGAAAGGATCAAACCTCCTTTGCTGGCATCAACTCTCCTAGAGAATTCAACTCGATTACAGTTTTCAAACTTGCACGGCAAGTTCTTCTCCGCCATTCTTGGCTAAAAAGATTACTAATCCTTTTCTAAAATTAACTCTATCAAAGAATTCTTAACTCGGCCAGAGTTCTAAACTTGCTCCTGCGAGTTATTTTTCAACCTAGTCCCACAAGTCAAGACGGTCGGATCGTCAACGGGATACAAGATTCAAGCTCCTATCACCACCGTGAAGAACCCAGTTTTAAACAAAAGGAAAGATTTCCGTTGACCCTTCCTTCTTTTGTAAATCGGGCAACCGATCGACAAATTTATAATTTCTTTTTATCTAAGTCAGTTAGAGAGAGAGATTGCATTCGAGAGATTGTATTCATTATTCTTCAAATAGAATAAATCAATTTTATATTTTCTCAATTTTTCCTCGCGAACAATTGTCCCACTCCTCTATGAAATTATCCGTTAAGTGTCCTACATCAGTCTCCCCTTGTTGAAAGAAGCTCGACTCTGAGCTTATATTTGCTTAAATAGTAGCTTCATCGATAAATATTTTTCTTCTCCTGCATCGATCAGCATCCGACTTATACTTAGCATTGATTTTCTCCTCTGCTAGGACTTTTTCTGAATCAAACTTTTGAATGAATCTTTCCCGAACCATATATATGTGATTGGCGACATGTGGATCTACACATGACTTGAAAAATTCTTCCAAATATATTCCTTGGTGGTTCTCATAATGTCAGAAGTATCATCTCAACCTTCTTGAAATTATTCATAGTCTTTGCTTCCAAAGAAAATTTTTCCTCATGCTTCATACACAATTCTTTCATCTCTTTTACCTCGAGCCCTCCACCAAGCAAGTCACAAATACCATCAATTATCTCACTGCTATTATATCCTTCTACTCCATCGGGACAATATCAATATGTGTAACATCACTCGCAACATCTTTGAGAATATCATGCTTAATATCCGTCTTCATTCACATACCACCATCAACATCAGGAATCTCATGCACAATGAGGGTTTGCACTTCAGGATGAATCTTGATGGTGGCAGAATCTTCCTTTTTGGTTATGAGTGTCCCGTTGTCTGCCACTAGAAAAACCTTCTCCTTAGCAATCTCTGTCTTAGATGCCTCGGGTTTTATGATCGACATAATTGATGAAGTCTTCTTTGTTGCTTCTTCGGTGCTCTTCATAAATCCAGACTCTTTCTCAGAGATGAATTGAGGTTTATTAGTTTTACGACAATTATAACTAGTGTGAGAACTCTCTAAAAACATCCATGACGATGGTCATTTGTCATTCTGCTCAAGTTCTCGCTCCACCTTCTTTGCTAGATGGACCGTGTAGGCTAAGGTGAAAGAATCTTTCAAAGACACCTGATATTGTTTGTAGTTAGAAGGTAGGAAATGGTCTCTCAATAATTTATTTATCTTTGCCCACATTCGAACCAGATCCTTCCCTTGATGATATCGATTTATCAATACTTTGTCCCACCATACAAATGCTTTGCCTTTAAGTTTGTAAACCACTAATTTAACTTTTCAATCTTCTAGGATTATCTCATACTCGAAATATCTATCCACTTCATCAATCCAATCAAAGAAATTATCAACATGAAGCTTTCCATTAAAGGATGGTATCTTTATTCCTCTAGCATCATAGTTCTCCTTTCTTCGGTAGCCTCTACGATCATCGTTGTAGGATTTGTCTTGTACAATCGGATCTCATCTTTGGCAACCACCAACGCGATCTCGAACTCATCCTAGATTCAGACGATCCACAGCCAATGCAAGTCGGTCTATGGAAGTCTTCATCTGAGTAACTCCTGTCTTCAACTCATCAAATTCAATTCACGTGACACAGGCTTCATCGCTTGCTATCGGATCGGAGAAACAATGCTCTGATACCAATTAACGTAGCGCAGAAGTGATAAACCTCAGAGTCCATCAAGAGGTACTCTTTGAATGCACAAAGAACAATGCTCGAATCTACGAAGAACTTGAATCCACTTAAAAAATAAAATAAAGAGGAATTTTATTGATCAAAATTTATCTAATAATTTTGGAGTTACATGTCTCTTCTTAAATAAAAAAAATAAACTAAACTTCTAATAAGACTAGAATTACAAAGAAATAGAAAGTATCAAATCCTACCCTACAAAGACTCCTTATAATATAGGAAATAAATCAATCCAAAATCAATCAAAATTGAATTTATTTTCTAATTTAAATAGACTCCAACTTTATTACTAAAATAAACTAAATATTAATTATTTTCTGATTTCTGTTAACAACTGGTGATACTAATGAGATGTTGGAAATCTGACAATCCGGTTGGCTTCGTCTCGTCGAGATAGGCGATTTACATATATAATATGTCAGAATCCGCCTTCCGGGTTCGAAGATGTAATCGTTTCTTTACGAAAGTTAATAATATGTGTGTATCTATATTTAGCTTGTGATTGTCCCGCTCCTCTATGAAATTGTTCGTTAAGTGTCCTACATTAGAGAAAGAGGGAAAGAGGAGGAGCAGAGGGGATGGTTGAGGGGGTTGAGTTGAGAGGAGGAAGAGAGAGGATAACTCTCACTATAGTTGTAATCTCCATGAGAGAGAGAGAGAGACAAAGAAGAAGAGTGAGGGTATTTGTGGAATTTTTTGGGTTTTTTCTTGAGGCAATATGAATAAGGGCTAAATCACAAATGACTATTGTATTTGGGGCCAATACACAATGAAAATAATACATGGAGCTTGGTCACATGCTATTTTATTTTTTGGGGCCTTGGCATAATTTTTCCTTTATTCAAAATATGTGCATTTGAGAATTTTCTTTTTTAAGAAAAGAGAAGTTTAGTTTAAAGCACTTAAGATTTTATGAACTAATATTAAAAATCATTTCTATTTTATAAACGCTGTTGGTTGAGTGGTTAATTCTTAGTTTGTTAATACAAATAATAAGTATATTTAAATGCCAACAGCTTCGGTACTTCAAAAAATTGATTTTGGAGTACCGATGGCAAGATATGTAAATAAAGCCCGTAAAAATTGCTCTCTGCATTCCCGTTTAAAGCGGCCCCACGTGTTTATTAAGTCCCACTGTTAAAGTTGTAATTTGTTTAACTTTTGGTGGTATTTAAGAAATCTTATCTGCCATCATCTTCTTCCTTCAATCTTTCATCACTTATGATTTATGAAAATATTTGCTTTGAAATCTCGTGACTCTCATCTTACCCTTTATTTGCAACAATCATTTTAGCTTTTATTTGCGTACTCTTTTTGTCGGTGTCCAATTTCCTCATTGTTTTTTATTTTTTTGCATCTAAAACCATGATTACCAGAACTTGAACTCAATTACGTGCGATTGACAAAATAATAAAAATAGAAAAACATGGTCGATGATTGTTGATCTCAACTGTCGCCTCGATGCTTGATTGAAAGAATAAAAATAAAAATAAAAAAAAGAAATGAGAAGAGTCACATTGAACATAGTCAATGATAGAGTAATCTTTGCTAGATTTTTATTTATTTGAGAAGCAATGGATTGCAAGCATTGCTTTGATGAAACATGGGTTGCAAGCCGAGCAACGTAAGAGGCGCCCACGGATGAAATTTAATTGATGTTTTGAAGATGAAAGATGGGTTCTTGGATTTCTGGAGATGAGATTAACTGATGGTTTACGAATGATGATGAAAGTGACAAATACCTATTTTACCCTTATAATTAATAAATAAAGAAAATTCTATTTTGGGAGTACGGAAGCAATGCTCTATTTAAATTAGAACCCATGCTTTCTTGTCGATGATAATATTTGCGGGTGGTGGCTATCAGTGTCAATAGAACCCATGTTTCCTTGATTTTTCAACTACTAGCATTATTTTTTTTTTTTTGTACCCTTGAGTATTTCCATTGGCTTTTTCAGGCTTAATTTCACCCATTTGGACTTGATACCCAAAATTCTTATTTGTCCCTTTGGTATGCCAACGCTTCATGTGGAATTTGGCACCCCGCAATTTAGTTTAATGTTAATCAATAATCACCTGCTTAAAAGTAATATGTTTCCGACGCCTATCTTCTTCCACGCAACTACTCGTTGACCTAAGTTCACTTTTCAGAGTTGGAAGACGTGAGGATTAGAATTAAGGGCTGTGGAAATAATGACTTCGGGTGAAAACGAATCAAAGAAAAAGACGAAGGAGGGACGTTCACAATCACCAAAGGGGTATTGTTTATGCTAGAAAGTTAATCTCAGAATTGAGAGGGGATTAATATTAGCTTAAGAATTAAGTGGCTCTTAATCTTCTTCGATAACTGATCAAATTAGAAGAAAGTAAATCCCTATGCAAACAACAAACGTTAGAGACCTCGTAGGAGATTTCCTCCAATAGGCCATCCGACGCTCAAGTTAGTGTTTGAACAATTCGATAGGAAGAATCTTAGATAGGATTCAAAGTTCTTAGAGCTCAGACTTGAGGACAATGAGATCTCTTATGCTTTATGCGGGGTGCCTGGGGCAAATCGATAACTTGGCTCGACTAGGCGGTGTCTCGACACCTTCTCTTTGTTAATGACTAATTTGCCATTTGACTGAGAGTAGCCCATGCCACATTAAATGTGATGGTGACAGAACGACAAAGTGTGGGCATCGTTTGAGGAGTCATTATTGCACCGGACCTACATTTCATGTGATGGCGATCGGGTGGCGAAGCATGGCGATGCCCGAGAAGCTATCATCACACTTGGTTGCGATTTAAATGCAGGCGACTTTGACGAGGTGGTCGGTCATCCATCTGACCTGGGACGTGTGTTCTCCGATGGGGTTCGACCCGAGGAGATCCGATGATGCCTCCTGATCTGAACTGGGGCTATCAGAAGGGTCGAATAATTTACTCAAATTATGGTGATATTAAGGGGGGTTTCTGATCATATGACCCGACCCTCTTGACACGTGGCCGGTCCTTGAGGATTGATTAAATTCATGATTTTTAGGATATAACAGGTATAAATGTCCAAATTAAAGTAGATTAAGCGTGTGATCTATCTGATTTGAGAGGAAAACTAAACAGCATCACGATCTAATCTTGAAACATTAGGGTATCAAAGTTTAATATTTGTGAAATTTTGGGTATCAAAGTGCAATTAAGCTTTTTTTATAATATTTATCCTTCAAATTTTATTTATTTTCCAGTATGTGCTCAAAATCACATATTTTTTAAATAAGTCATCCAAATTTCATAAATTAAATCAAATAGATCCATCATATTAGAAAAAAATTTTACTTTTAACTCCTATTAAACCTAACACGATTTAAAAGTTTCTATTGTAGTCGCTCCTTCTTATAATTTTTCTGTTTATATGATCTTGACATCTTTAAAACTAGAAATCAGTGTATGACATTTTAAAACTAGAAACCAGTGCATTAACAGAAGCAAACAACAACTGAAAATTGGAGGATTTGGATTGAATATTAATGTTAAGAGAGATGACCATCATAGGTATAAACTATGTTGGAAACATGACATACAACATGGCGGATTAAGCACGTCATGTAGATTAGTCAAAATTAATTAAAATTTAGAAGAATACATGAAACACTTGTCAAATTTCTTCTATAATCTGTACCAAGATCAATCCGAAATAGCTTCCTCAAGAGAAAAAGTCTCCCATTAAAATCCACCTGTCACCATAGAGAAGCAATACTGAGAGATAGGTTCTCAATTTTCTATTTTCTCTCTTGTTATTCTCTTCTTCTCATAAGGCTACATATGAACCCTATATATAGGATTAGACTTGCCTTATAGATTTTAATTTCAAACAATTCTTAATTGTTCAAAACTCTTTCCATAACAATTAACGATAGAATACTCTTTCCATAACAATTATAGATTGAATACTCTTTCCATAATAATTAAGGATAGAATAGAATTGTATTGCATATAAGCGTCTTCTAATAACATTTGTGAGACCAATTAGGTCCCATATCGAGAACCAATTATTAATCAAATTAATAATTTTAATTTAACATTTAAACCCCTATCCGACCAACAGTTCATAAAAGCTCTTCCATAATATGGGATTAATTATTTATAAATAATATCTTATATTCAGTCCCCTTCAGTATCATTTATTTTAGGCAACTCTTTTGAGCAGGACAATTCACCTATTTGCTCATGCCTAAATTACAATTCCCATGAACATAAATAAAAAGTATTTTAAAACATCAAAATATTTATATTTATAAGAAAATAATTTTTAAAAAATATTTTCCAAAAACACCTGCCGGCAGGAATTTAATAACTTCATGGGATTGCATAATAAATTAACTCATCATAATGAGAATACTGGATCCTATCTAGATATCCATCATTTCTCTAAATGAAATTTAGCAACCCAATATTTCAGGTTGTGTAGCGCTTGCTAAATAAGCTTAACCATCACATCAAAGCATACTAAATTATCAAATCAGAAATGACAATATCGTCAAGTCAAAGGGACCATGTAACAATCTGAATTCTCCATCTCCTAGGTACCTTGTCCTAGAGAATTCAAATACGGTCTAGTACTAAACACATCATAATGTGTGTTTATGACATATACCCGGAGAATCTCCATTCCCGGTGGTTGAGACCCACTACCACATCTCACATGTCGGTGTCATGCTTAATAACATGTTATAACTAAGCTATCCTTTACTAGTTATAGGTTAAGCATGAGTTTAAGAAATCTCTAAGTTAGATCACATCTCCAAGCAAGTGACACATCACAGTGCATGATCTAATGAAAATAATTTCTAAGGATATATAACAATTATATAAATGAAACCCAGTTATATATATGTGCAATAATTAAATCTATTAATATTACAAGAATATTACATAATTTTTATTGGATGTTCGAGGGCATATTATTACTATTCTAGCAATCTCCCACGGTCCTAACATCCAATCGATATAATCCTAATTCCCATCTGTTAAAAATATTTTATGACAATCGCTTGTAACAAGACATTAAATGCTATCTACTTAGCCATCTTTTGAACCATCACATGTTTCTTCGATGAACCTTTAATAAGATAATATTTCTTTCTAAGCTTTTCACAATAGCTTCACTACTTTCAAATAATAGTGAGAAAGCAATACATTGTAAAGAATAATATTAAGCTTATAGAGAAACTCATTCATACATATTCCTTCTTTAGTGGTTTCACATGACTATATATTCTGCTATTATTATTAATGATATAAATATAACCCAAAATAGACTCTCTATTATTAGGATTGGATTAGAAATCTAAATCTGTATATCCTTTATTTCTCATGTTCTTTGCATCATAAATTAACCAATAAGTTTAGTCTTATGCAAATATAGAAATATGACTTATATTGTAGTCCAATATTCCTCATTAATATTGGACTAGAATCTATTCACTAGCTCAATTGTTTCGAAATACTCAATCTCTTTTTAATTGTAGGACACATTTCCTTGAGAGTGAGTATTTATGTCTTATAGGAACCATTTCTTTCTTAGAATCTTGTTAAGTTGAACCTTCTATAAATCTTATCCATATAAGTAGATTGTGACAACCCTACATATCTCTTTCTCTATCTCCATAGAGTTTGAGATCCAAGATATGGAATGTCGAATCTCAATGAATAGTATGCCATCAACAAGTAATGCTAGGAATATAATGGAATTATTTTATTATTTTATACACATAAGCTTACTTTTAAGGATTTGATTAAAATCAATTTCCTTAATCATTTCATCAAAATGAATGTTTCAACTATTTGAAGCTTTCATAAAATAATTAATTCAATTAATCAATCTTATCTTCTTGAATTTCACATACTTGATTCTATAATCTCTATATGTAAATATCTTCTTTAAGATATCCATTCAAGAAGGGTATTATTGAAATCCATTTACCAATATCTTATATTCATAATATATCGAAAAGACCAAATGGATCCTTATGAACTTTAGTATTACAATTGGAGAAAAGGTTTCCTCATAATTAATAATCATTTGTCATTAAATATGACATTAACTCACTTACAAGAAATCATATCTAACATGACCTTTGTATAAGTTTTAGAATTTTTATTCTCCTTGTTACTTTCCATCAAATATGTTTTAACAATGTTACTAGGCTATACAGATGGATGAAAAATCCTATTTGATCTCCTAATTGTAATCAATGTATTCAATAATAAATTTAGTAAGTAAATCTCCATTTACTTTATTACTTGAAGCTCCCACTGAATTCATCGAATCTCCAAGCGCATTTGGATTTTATCCCATGGATCGATAATTCTCTCACTAAAGAAAACAACTTTTCTTGTAGAGTTACATATATGCTTGATCAACAATTTGATCTCATAAAAGAACATATTTCTAATAATAATTATTGTCGAAAACTACACTAGGATTATCAATATAATATCGGTAATTTCTCTAGGGTAACCTACCAAGACGTTATTGATTTTAGATTCCAATTTGCCCATATTTTATTCTCTAACAAGAAGATGACAACTCTAAATCTCTAAGCATCGTACACTTAATTTTCTTCATATCCACATCTAATATGGAGTGGAAGAAAAAGATTTGGTAGGAATTCTACATAATAAATAATTTACAGTCTTCAATGCATAACTCATAAGAAAGTAGGAAGAAGTAAATGCTCAAGCATAAATCTAACCATATCAAATAAGGTTTAATTCTATCTTTCGGACAAATTGTCAAGAGTGATGAATTAGGAGGTGTCAAGTACTAATAATTCCATTTAGGTATATAAATCTCTTAAACTCTATAAATAGGAACTTGGCACCTCGATCAAATCAATGACTTTGATACTTTTATCAAGTTCCTCTTTAACTTCAGTTTATATTCTTTGAACTATTCAAGAACATTCTAATTTATGATACAACACATAGATATATCTATGTATAAATGCATCATATATGAATGCTATAAAATATGAATGTCCAACTCTTACATTAATAATTAAAGGATCATATACATCTGTATCTATGAAGTCAAGAGTACATTTAGCTCTAGCACATTTTCATGAAAAATAGTTGTTCATCTTCCCTCTTAGACTATGTTCACAAGTTGAGGAATATTCTACTTTTAGAGAAATTAAAGGACTATCATTTATCAACTTGTTGATCTTATCAACATTAACATGCCCTAACATTGTGTGCCAAAGGTAAGTTGGATTACCTTAATCCAATCTATATTTAAGAGATTTATCAATTCAATAACATTACATAAGAGTTAAGGGTGATAATCATGAAATATAAACGATTTTAATTTTATAATTGTCAACAAAACAATTTCTAAACTTTTAGTAAAAATTCTATTTTACAATAAAACAGAAAATCACTACTATAAAGTTTAGAAAACATAAATCAAATTTCTTCTAACTTTAAGAAACATTAAGATAATCTTTAAGTTTCATTTCATGCTAATCACTTATATCCGAAATAAGTTTCATATTTATAATCTTTGAAACTATGGTTTTATTTCTATTGTCAAAAGCTTTCTATCTTCAAGCTTATGCATTTGTTGTACTCTTACAATAATTTGTAAGTGTGTGAAGATAAACTAGAATCAATACATCATATATAAGGAATCATTCACATCATTAGTCTCTATACTAACTAATGGGGTGATCTATTTTAAAAGATATTTTCTTCTTAAGTGATGTAATGCAACCTTTGCAATTCCTTTTTCTAATAACTATCATTATTTAAATGCCCGCTTTATGTTCAGAAACTTATTTTTTTTTAGATTTCTCTTTCAAGAAAACTTTCTTTTCTTAATCTTTGGACAATCTAGTTCGATATCATCATTATGGTTTTAACCTGCTACATACTATTCTTTTTCCTTTTTCAACAAATTGTTCATTTTCAATAAAGTGATAGTTAGATTTTGAATTCTAAAAAATCACTTTAAACTGAACTAGGGATGGAGATTTGGAAGTAAAAATCACATCAACATTTAATTTTGATCTCAACTTCCAACAAATCTAATTTGTCAATTTATATATATATATATATATATATATATATATATATATATATATATATATATATATATATATATATATATATATATATATATATATATATATATATATATATATATATATATATATATATATATATATATATATATATATATATATATATATATATATATATATATATATATATATATATATATATATATGTCAACTCATCTTATGAATATGTGTGTGTGTGTGTGTGTGTTCATCTTATGAATACTCCTTTAATTTTATCATTATTATTTTTGAGCAGAGTCATGACTGATGATCTTTACCACCAATTGCATCTGATTTAGTGGGTATGTTACATTTAACAATATCAAGTCATTTTCAGCTATAAAGATATTAAACAATTTCTTTTCCAATCTAATAGTTCAGGCTACTCAATTTATAATCATTCAATAACATATCAAAATGATAAAATTTAGTCATCATGTATTAGCGAGAATATAATAACACAAATATCTCAAATTATAATTTTATTGTTGCACAATTATTACCAGGGATATTTTAAGTAATGACTTCACATTTAACATTTCTCTCATTTATTTAAATGTGAACAGAAATCCAAGTTTAATTATAAACCTCCATATTTTTAAGAATATAATTAAATAAGGTAGAATCATTTATTCAATCATTAAAGATTAATGACTTTTCTTTAAATTTTGGTCTTTGATGTAAGATGTGCCCCACTATTTTAGCAAGCACCCCAAGATATCAATGAAGTGTTAACCCATCAATCCAGCATCAATGAAGTGTTAACCCATCAATCCAGCTATTTTATATAAAACAGGTGGCACTACTTATTTTAGCCTAGTGGTCCCATTATACATAAAGTACTTGGCATCCTTATGCGAGATATAACTAGATAATAAATTTTAACAAACTCTATCCTTTGTGACATCAAATAAGCTAAAAACTATTATCCAAATTGTATCTCTATGATGGAAGACCTTTAGATTCTTATTTATTTAAATAATAATCTATCTACACTTCTATTTATCTTTTGTTATTTATCATAATTGAGAGAACACAACAAATTTGTGAATTCAATAAGCAGTCAATTTCTAACAAATTCTAAATGGTTTATCTTTAATAAAATTTCAAAACATATTCTATACCAAACAATAACTTTCCATGCAATTACTTTAATCACATGAATTGTTAAATTTAAACAATTTAAAATCAACACAATTGTATCACATGTATAATTCAAACAATATTTTAAAATATACATGATACAATATCAATTCTAACAATTCAATAAGAGTTAAATAATCTTTTCAATAATAGAAACTAAATTATACATGCATATCGACTTCAGAATAATTTTTGTGACTGTTAGGAACTAATCAGAAATTAGCCTATATACTCAGATGGACTCTAAAATAATTTCAGGATGACTCAGGAAGCTGAAACTAATTTTACAGTAAATTTAATAAACTGGTGGACTCTAGAACAATTTCTGGATCAATCAGGGAGAAGTAAATTTTACAAGATATTTGAGACCGATGGACTTGAGAACAGTTTCTGGATCAATCATGGATCTCTGATTAATTTTACAATAAAATTAAGTTATAGAGTTTCGGATCAGGTTCTGTTCGCAGGTCAAACCCGTTATATAAAATTAAGTTCAAATCAAATTAAACTTGGGTCGGGTCTACAGTGGGTTCGGGTCAAACTCGATACAACACATCCTATTCATAATAGGATTTGGGTTCTATTCTTAATGGGTTTGAGTTCAAAACCCAATAGACTTCTAACCCAAAACTTCATCTATTAAACCCATGAACTAGGGTTTGGGTCTAGGGTTTTGCTAGGGTTTGGGGTGGCCGCCGCCAAACCAAGCGGCCACCCTTGGTCGGGCGGCGGCGGCGAGCTTCCACCGAACGCTTAGGGCATGCTTCACGGTCGGCGAAGGCAAAACAATTTTTTTTAATAAATTCTTAAAGTTAAACCCATCATGGATCATCACAAGAACCCAATTTTGATATGTTATCAAAACATGAACTCATCATGGATCATCACAAAGGATTAAGATCAAATCTTTGATAGTAAAAATTCTAATTTGATTTCATCAAACTCAAAATTCATGATCTAATCAAAACCCTAATTATGATCTTATCAAGAACCCTAATTGATCTCAATCAAAAATAATTATGTTCAGTTTAACAAATTGAACTAATGAACTGTAAACCGTGATGAATAGTAAGCCATTGTGAACAGTTCCACAGAACAATAACTTCACTTTGGTGAATAGTGACCGTCATGAATAGTAACCCGATTTTATTAAATAAAGATATTAGTTTAATCTTATTAAATGATAAACCCCATAAGATCAAAACAAATTATTCGATAATTTAATCTAATTAAATAATTCAAAAAATGATGAAATCATTATAATTTAATCTGATTAAATTACTACAGATCAGATTCTAAACCTTCTCTGATACCATCTGTTGAAAACATGACATACAACATGGCGGAATATGCATACCATTTAGATTAATTGAAATTAATTAAAATTTAGAAAAATACCTAAAATGCTTTTGAATTTATTCTATAATATGTACCAAGATCAATCGAAATAGCTTCCTCAAGAGAAAAAGCCTCTAATTAAAATCCACGATCCTTTGAGAAGTATCTTGAGAGATAGATTCTCAATTTTCTACTTTCTCTCTGTTATCCTCTTCTTCTCATAAGGCTACATGTGAACCATATATATAGGATTAGACTTGCCTTATAGATTTTAATTTCAAATAATTCTTAATTGTTCAAAACTCTTTCCATAACAATTAAAGATAGAATACTCTTTCCATAATAATTATAGATTGAATGCTCTTTCCATAACAATTAAGGATAGAAATAGAATTGTATTGCATGTAAACCTCTTCTAATAACATTTGTGAGACCAATTGGATCTCATATCGAGAACAAATTATTAATCAAATTAATAATTTTAATTTATGATCAAATCCATACCGACCAACTGTTCATAAAAGTTCTTCCATAATATGGGATTAATTATTTATAGATAATATCTTACATTCAGTCCCCTCGGTATCATTTATTTTAGGTAACTCTTTTGAGCAGGACAATTCACCTATTTGCTCATGCCTAAATTGCAATTTCCATGAACATAAATAAAAATCATTTTAAAACATCAAAATGTTTTATTTTTACAAGAAAATAAATTTTAAAAAGTATTTTCTAAAACAACCACAAGAGGAATTTAATAACTATATGGGAATGCAAAATAAATTAACTCATCATAATGAGCATACTGGATCCTATCTAGACATGTATCATTTCTCTAAATAAAATTTAGCAACCCAACGTTTCAAGTTGTATAGCGCTTGCTAAATAAGCTTGACCATCACATCAAATCATACTAAATTATCAAATTAAAAATGACAATATCGTCAAGTCAAAAGGACCGTGTAACAATCTGAATTCTCCATCTCCTGGGTGATTTGTCCTAGAGAATTTAAATATGGTCTAGTGCTACACACATCATAATGTGTGCTTATGACATACACTCGGAGAATCCACATTCCCGGTGGTTTAGACCCACCAGCACATCTCACATGTCGGTGTCATGCACAATAACATGTTATAACTAAGTTATCCTTTACTATTTATAGGTTAAGCATGAGTTTAAGAAATCTCTAAGTTAGATCACATCTCCAAGCAAGTGACACATCACAGTGCATGATCTAACAAAAAATAATTTATAAGGATATATAACAATTATATAAATAAAACCCAAATTATATGTGCAATAATTAAATCTATTAATATTACAAGAATATTACATAATTTGTATTGGATCTTCAAGGGCATATTATTACTATTCCAGCAAACTCGAGATATGTAAAGAAGGCAAGCGTACAATAAGTTTAACGGTGTTAAGTTTATTAATGGTTAGAGGTATTATATTTTAACATGAGTTACATATTTTTACCACATAGGAAAATTAGGGGATTTATCTAAAATATATGTGTTTGAGTTTTTTTAACTTGTAAGCGATTAAATTTTGGAGAGGGAGTTAATAGGTCTACCACGCCTAAATCTTGGAGATGTGTGGTTGTTTTCTTTTGTCCTACGTGATTGAGAACTTATTTTATTTATACTACAACAAAGGTTATAAATTATGATATATTTTTTGTCTCTACACGACACATTTTTGTGTTGCATAAATAGAGCGCGACACATAACAAAAGTGTGGTTAGAGCATGTGTGGAGAGCGTCTTTCTACACATGTGCAAATGTGTCACAAAGTCACAACACATATATATGTCGAGCATGGTGACACATACAAGGGTCACAAAACTCACGAGTAGTGACACATAGTTATGTCTATACCATTAAAAATATAAAGAGTATCATCATTCAACAGCAAAACTTCCCAGAAGATCACCCATCCTAGGATTACTCTCGCCAAAGCACAATTAGCTATGGAGCTTTCTAGCGTATACACTATCATAAATGTTTAATCATTATTATAATTGAAATCTAAGATTTATTATTTAAACCTATTAATAGATCTTCTCACAATCCATGTTGCACTATTAGCATTTTTCAATTATATTTAATTGTATATCTAATGACACAAATATGTGTCGTGATTTGTTACACATTTTATTTGTGTCACTATTGTTTAATCTTATGTAAATAAAATAATACTTTTCTATGTGTCATAAAATAAGTGTGAATAAATATAACTTTTATTGTAGCGTTACCTTTTCTGAATGAATCAAGAACGACAGATCCATGGAGGCTGCGTGCCTATCAAAATATGCCAACAATTTTTGACAAATTGCAAGAAAAAACACAAATTGAGTACGCAACATAGCCCACAGCAGCAACAATTGGAGACATGATTTGATTCTCTTTGTTGGATACGAGTAACGTGGATCAACCACTTTCCATCAAAAGAATCGGGCGAGACCCATTTACTTTCTCTTGGTTCCCATTTTCAAACGTCGCATTACTGCCTCAAATACTCATCTATGGTGGTACTTTGAGAGTAGTAAATTGTCATAGATTGAAAAACCCCAGCAAATCTAATAGGGTCTACCTGAATTGGTAAGTTATCAATGAGTAATATTGTAAGGTCTCAAGTTCGACTATTTTAGAGAGCATCCAGGGGAATTTACTTTCCTGAAATACCCGAGGCCATGCAATGGGGGTTTTCCTTAGTCACGCCTAGGGGTTTAATATCCATGGTCCGAAGGTTTATGGGGAAGTTTACTCGCCAAATTAAAAAAAACACAAGTAATAGATATACAATATGAGTCCTCCAAATTTAAAGAGGGTTATCTGATAACCTCTATACCTACAAGAAGTTCTCTGATATTTGGGAAGTTATGGGGTTATCTGGCAATCACCAAAAGTTGAGGGGGCCGGGTCTTTATTATATATAACCTTTTATAAGTCCTCCAAATTTCATAAGTTAAATTAAACAGATCCGGCGTATCATAATTATTATTTTTAACTTCTGTTAAAGTTTGTTCACACCGTTAAATGTTAATATTATATTCTAACAATCTTATATATTTTCTGTTCATACGAACTTGATATCTTTGAAAGTAGAAATAAATGTTAAATAAAATAAACAAAAATCAAAAGAGAAACAAGTGTGATGAATGAAATAAAGTGAGAAAAATAAAGGAATTGAATAGAATATTAACATCAAGAGAGAAGAGCATTATATATAGGTATCAACTGAAAATGTGTAAAGAAGAAGAGGGTATAGTTTATTAGTGGCTAGAGATAATGCATTTTAACATGAGTGACATATTAGTAGAAATTATGAGATTTAGGGATAAATTAAAATATATGTATATGAGAATTGCTTATTTTTTAGAAAGAGACGCTTATTTAAAACACTCATTTTGAAAAGAAAAAAGAAGAAGAAGAAGAAGAAAGAAGGGCTAAATTACAGTTGGCATTTTAAATAGACTTCAAATGACAATAGAGTATTTTAAATAGCTCAACTACAATAAGGATTTATAATTGTTCAAAAATAACAAGATCTGTTGATGTATATAATCACAGTCACTAACCTCGGATGAGTTTAGCTTTTAAGAGAGCGGAGTCCGCCTTCTCTCCTAATGCCCAATGGCGATTCGGTCAAGGGATTAGCCCTCTGTGAGAGAAGAAGGACTGTGGAAAGAGCGGAGTTGGGATCTCGATGGTTCCTCAAGCGGTCAAGTTAGTAAAGAGGGAGATCATTTAATGGAGCAGGAATTCACCCAGAAAAAATCACTTACTTGGTTCGCTGTCCACGTTGTTACTTATACCTAGGGTTGCGGGGGTATTTTCGTCTTTCCGTTGGCTAAGAAGCCCATTGATGAGTCAGCCCTCTCCTCCGTGTGAGCGATGGCAGGTGAGCATCTCTGTCGCCATGGTGGTGGCCTTCAGTGTCAAATTGCGGGTAATTTGAGGGTTAGTGTGGTCTATTCACCATTAATGGGATGAGATTGACGGCGCCTGTAGCTGCATGGGTCCGAGGTGCCTTAAATACCGTGAGAGCGGGGAGTTAAAATTTGTCGGTGCATTTAATCACGATGTTGATGGGCTCGAGTACTGTATAACCGTCGTTCGAGTGGGGGGAAACCACGTAGGACAAGAGAGGGGGGAGTCGAGGCCGGGTGGTCGACTCGCGCGGCTTCTTGAGGCGTCCCATAGAGTGATCAGTTGAAGGGGACGACTGGTACCGCCTTTCGCGTCGTCTCAGAGGACGGGTGGCTAAGGGGGAGCTGGATTCCATGCTCATCCCAGGCGGGCAGCGGGTTGGAAGGGGTTATAATAGGCAACGGGTTGGGAGGACGACTAGCACCGCCCTTCGCGTCGTCCGAGCAGACTAGCTGTTGGAAGGTGATGGCTGGTCGCCCCCACGTCGTCCGATGGGACGAGTGACGTGAAAAGACTCCGAAGCAGTTGATTGGCGGGACGGACGACCGTTACCGCCTTTCGCGTCGCCGCGGGAGAGAGTTGTTGATGGGCCGACTTGCATCGCCTCTCGCGTCGGCTATGGTGATAGTAGTTCATTGGACCATGGCGGGGTCGGTAAGTGTCGGCCGCCTTGCGGGTCGGGTGCGGAGGCTCGTGTACTGCATTTTCGTTGGCGAGGCAGCGTTTATCCGTGTCGGTGCCTCGTTTTTCTCCTTAATCACCGGTTAGTGGTTATGACCATATGATTGGCCCTTTCGCTGAGTCGGTTGGAAATGAGTCCAAGTGAAATGAATAGCGACCTTGGCGAGAGCGAGAGGGGTTCGAGCGTTTCATCGATGGGGCGTGGCTGATGTTAGCGAGCGGTTCCACGGCCATTGGCGTTCGCCACGGAGTGCGAAAATAGGGCCCTCAGGAATAGGCGGGGTTGCTCTTCGTCTCCGGCGGCGCCTCGGGGCGGGGTTTCAATCCTCTCGTTGATCGCGAAAGGTGTGGTGTCGGGGGTGGAGGTGTATTCTCTCCCGAGTCCACCATCTCCGGGGGTTTCCAGCTGAGAGTGTCGGCGGTAGCTCCGATCATCTGTGAAGAAGGGGGGAAATCCTTTGTTCGCGTCTGGTGATAGGGGCACGCTTCCTTGTCGTCCCTGTGTTCGTTCAGTGAGGAATAGTTGGGGCGCCGAGCTTTTCTCCGAGGAAGAGCGGCTTTGTTTGCATCCATGGGTTCCGGGCTATTGTGCTGATATGAAACCATGGGTTCCGGGCTATTGTGCTGATATGAAACCATGGGGTCAACGTTCGCACCCATGGCGCCCTTTCATTAATTTCTGCAACTATTGCGGCGCTTCTTTTCTCAAGGAACAGCGGCATGGCCAGAAGCGGCGAGAGACGACAAAGAAGGATAAGGGAAGTTGAAGAGTAGAGACTGGAACGTCCGTTTGGACTTGTGTGTGTTTTTTTTTTTTTTTTTTTTGCACCATTGTAAATTTTTGCTTGGAATATCAATGAAAGGTCGCCTTTTAGCGATGGTGGTCGATCTATTCGACTAGTACTCGGTTCTTCTCTCTCTTCTTTTTTTTTTTTTTGAAAGCAGTAGGCCTGTGGGGCACAATGAACATAATAAGTAGATCGACAGCGAGTAAGCCCGTGGAAACACAATGAACATAATAAGTAGATCGACAAGTGTTACAATGGGGCTAGACCCGTCGAATCGGCCCATATACGTCGGGTCTTCATCTACGGCTCTTCGGTAAAGAGCTGGTCTTAGTTTAAGGGTGGGGCAAGCACGAGTTGGCTCTGTGGAGGCGGCGACTCAGTGGAGAGGCGACAGCGTAGGTCGGGTGCCTAGGGCCGGGGTCTAGGTCTTTTCGGCGGGGCGATCTACATTTTAAGGCAAAGAGCAAGCTGAGTCGGCTCCGTGGGGCGGCGACTCCGTGGAAGGCGACAGCGTAGGTCGGGTGCCTAGGGCTGGGGTCTAGGTCTTTTGGCGAGGCGATCTACATTTTAAGGCAAAGAGCAAGCTGAGTCGGCTCCGTGGGGCGGCGACTCCGTGGAAGGCGACAGCGTAGGTCAGTGCCTAGGGCTGGGGTCTAGGTCTTTTGGCGGGGCGATCTACATTTTAAGGCAAAGAGCAAGCCTGAGTCGGCTCCCGTGGGAGCGACGACTCCGTGGAGGGCGACCGCGTAGGTCGGGTGCCTAGGACTGGGGTCTAGGTCTTTTGGCGAGGCCGATCTACATTTTAAGGCAAAGAGCAAGCTGAGTCGGCTCCGTGGGGCGGCGACTCCGTGGAAGGCGACAGCGTAGGTCAGTGCCTAGGGCTGGGGTCTAGGTCTTTTGGCGGGGCGATCTACATTTTAAGGCAAAGAGCAAGCTGAGTCGGCTCCGTGGGGCGGCGACTCCGTGGAGGGCGACCGCGTAGGTCGGGTGCCTAGGACTGGGGGTCTAGGTCTTTTTTGGCAGCGGCTTTCTCCGGGGTTGGTGAGCGAGCGTAGGTGGCCTTAGCTCGGCCTATCGAGGAAGGATAACCCGATTTTCGCTGGGCGAATAGGGCTCGTTTCCTTAGTGGAACGGGCAAGATCTCCCGTCGCTACCAAGCGAGAAGAGTTCCTTGACTCGGCTAAACGAGAAGAGTTTCTTGACTCGGTTTAGCGAGAAGGGTTCCTTGACTCTGCTTAGTGGGCGGGGTCGGCTCGACCGATCTCGACCGAAAATTGCCTTGATTCACCGGCGTGGTGGGTTTTCCTAACTCAAGTGCGAGTCCGGTGAGCCTATGGCTAGAGAGATAACCGTTAGGCCAGATTATTGCGGCAACGGTAACTGGCGTTTCTTGCATAATTTATGGCAAGCGACAAGAGTTAAAGTAGAAATCTTGAATTGTATTGGGAGGAATGAACTGAATTTACAACACTAAATTATTGAAAAACTTCACGAGGTGCTCTATGTTCGAGGGTGTTGTAGGACTCTTCCATCAGGGCTTCTGAGTCGGTATGTTTCGGGGCATGATTCTTCAAGGGCGGTGTAGGGCCCTTCCCAATTAAGTAACTTGCCCGCTGGTGTCTTTGTCGAGGCGCCTTCCTCGGCACCAGTCGCCGACTTGGAATCTCCTCGGTCGGACTTTCTTTGTTGTAGTATCGAGGCGATCCGTTTGGCGATTGGCGACTTATCTGCGTGAAGCGGTCGCCCGGATCTCATCCATTAGGTCTAGCTGTCCTCGAAGTCCATCGGAGTTTACCTCCTCGTCGAAATGTTGGAGTCGGATGGTGGGCATGCCGACCTCCACTGGGGTTACTGCCTCTGCTCCGTAAGTTAGCATGAACGGGGTCTCTCGGTTGAACTCTTGTGGGTTGTCTGTATGACCATAGGATGCTCGGTAGTTCTTGACCCAATTCTTGCTTGGTCGACCTTCTTCTTGAGCTTGGAGGGCGCATTTATTAGCGGCCGCGACCCATTGCACTTGGGGTGGGCTCTTGAAGCGAACGAGCTTGATCCCCATTCTTCACAAAATCTTGAAATCCTCATTTGCTAAGCGAGTGCGTTGTCGGTGATGAATGGCGGGGGCGCCGAACCAACATCGATCGACTTCCAAGCAAAGCGGTGATGTTGCTCTCCCGATCTTCGCCAAAGGCTCGGCTTCAATCCACTTGGTGAAGTAGTCGATGGCGACTATCAAGAACTTTGCCGGAAGCAAGGGGCGGCCCGATATATCCGGTCCCCATTGGGCGAAAGGAAGGGTGAAGATAGAAGTCAGCTCAGTGGCGGCTCGGGAATCTCATAAAGAGTTGACACTTCTTGCACTTGGAGGCGAGTCGTAGAGTCGACGCAATGGTCGGCCAATAGTATCCACAGTATGATCTTACGGGCGAGAGTTCTCACCCGGATGGTTGCCGCAGTGCCTTCATGGATCTCCTTCAAAACATAGTCGGCCCGATTCGATTCGGAGGCACGAAGATAGGTCCCACTCGTGACTAGATAGGGCGTCCGTAGAGCTGGCCGTCAATCATGAGTAGCGGCGGGAGGCTCTCTGCAAACTCTTTGCTTGGTAGAATTGGTAGGTGGCTGAAGCACGAAACTGAATGATAGGGTCTATCAGCCAGATTCATGGGAGTATCTGTTTGCATGGCGTCGGCGGGTCTGCGATCTTTGGGATGCGGGAGTGTGTCGGCGAGGATGGGTCGGAGCTACTCAAAGGCTGGTTGATCACGAGCCGACAAAGCGTCCTTTCGAGGCGTTCTTGGTAGCGAGGACTTGGACAATTTTGAAGTTGGCGGCGGGGCAACAGGTCCTTGACAATCCTCAGGTACTGAGCCATCCTCTTATCCTTGGCAGCGTATTTGCCATTAACTTGATGAGCGACCGGTTGAAGTCGGCCAACACAATCGGGCTCGGCCTTGGGCTGCGGAGGCGACATGGCCGTGATGAGGCCATCGCCCGACTCATTGTTGGTAGCGAAGGAATGGCGATGGCACTCTGGCCCTGCTCGCCGAGGGCTCACGGAGCGGCAGCCCGGCCCGCTCCTTGTTTCATTTGAGGATCCATCCACTTTCAATTCCCACCAAGAGGTGACTTGGGAGCCGTCTCGACCCTCGGGACAGCGGGAGGTGTGACATTTGTCAGAGCCCCTTGAGGCGGGTGACTGGCCAGTGAGAGATCGGGTTGCCATGGCGAGTAGGTCTATGAGGAAGTCGGCCAATGCATGTGCCTTTATGGTGGTCACGGGCTCGGCTGCGTCATATTCCTTTGAGTTCGATCGACCATGCGACCATCCTCCCGAGGTGATGGGGCTCCCTAGGGATTTCTTCATCGGGAGGCTCGTCCATACGTGATAGGGTGTGCTTGAAAGTAGGGACGAAGTCTACAGGCGTGGTGATGAGGCGAAGGATGCTTTCGACCGAGGGGATAGTTTAGTTCCCACGCTCTTAGGATCCGGTGACATAATAGGCCGACCTGGATGTGGTCTTCCTCCCGAGCAGTGCCGAGCTCACGGCTTGGCGAGGCGGACCAATCGTCTGAAGTTTCCCCTCGGTGGAGTTGGCTTAAGGCGGCTTGGTGCTCGAGATAGACCTTGAGCTCTCTGGCGCGGCACTCTTGATCCACTCCGGCTTCTTCTTGGGATCTTTGGCCCCTCGAGTATCTTGAAGAAAGGAAGGCTTCTCGGTGACTTGGAGAGGAAGCCCTAAAGCGGCTATCTTTCCGTTGAGCCTCTGAATATCCTTCATGGTGCTTTCGGGAGTCGCTCAATGGCTTCTATCTTCTCGGGTTGATTTCGATCCCCTTTGGGTGATCATAAATCGAAATTTTCGATTGTACCCCAAAAGCACATTTGGTGGGTTGAGCTTCATCGCGGTAGCGGAGGGTGGCGAAGGTTTCCTCAAGTCGGTGATGTGGGCGTGCGAGTCTTGACTTCACCAAGATGTCGTCCACATAGGCTTCCACATTGCGGCCGTGGGGCTTGAAGATCTTGTTGACCCGACCTTTGATAGGTTGCTCCGGCGTTCTTGAGACCAAAGGCATTACTTTGTAGCAAAGGTGCCCGATTCGGTGACAAGGGCGTTTTCTCTTGATCATGCTCGCCATGCGGATCTGGTTGTAACACGAGAAGCGTCCAAGCTTCGACAAGCTGGTGTCAGCGCTTCGTCGACTAAGCGATCGATCGTGGAAGGGGTAGCTGTCCTTGGGGCATGCTTTGTTGAGGTCGGTGAAGTCGGCCGCGTCCTCCATTGCCACTAGACTTCTTCACTAGGGCGGCGTTGGACAACCATTCGGGATATTGGACTTCCGTATGAAGTCGGCTCGAGGCAGCTCGACCTCTTCTGCCGCCTTTTGGCTCGGGCCCCAGTGCCTCTTCTTACGTAGCAAACGGCGTGTCGGTCGACGGAGAGCTCATGGCAAATGACATCAGGCGAAATGCCTGGCATATCTTCTGGACTCCAAGCAAACACATCAAGATTAGATAAAAGAAAAGCAACTATCGCACCTCGTAGTGGTTCCAAGAGGCTGGATCCGATCCTGAGCGTTCTCTCGCCCTTGTGGTCGATGGGGATCTCATGGAGATCCTCAACTGGAGTCATCCTCTCGCGCTCCTTCTTCTCTTCAAGCTGGAGAGCCGTCTTCTCGATAGGCAAGGCGGTCGCGACTCCTTTTCCCTTGGTGGAGAGGGCGTAGCAAGCTCGGGCTTCTTTCTGGTCGCTCCGGACTATCCCCACCCCTCTTGATGTCGGGAATTTGATCATCTGATGATAGGTGGACGGGATGGCTCGTAAGTGGTGGAGGGCGTTGACCCAAGATGACATTATCGCCCGACTTGATGTCCATTACTCTGGCCCGGGCGTCGGCCGTCGATTGGCATGGGGGTTGCCCGACAGTCAGGGGAAGGGTGATCTGTCCCTCCGGAAGCTGAGAATGTCCCGTGAAACCAATCAGGGGACCCAGAGACGGCTGGAGTTTGGACCTGTCGATACCCATGCGGTTGAATGCATCCAAAAACAGTATGTCGACAGAGCTCCCCGTGTCGATCATGATCCTCTTCACCTTGAAGCCGTAGATATCGGTGATATGTGATAAGTTAGATGGGTTTCGACTCCATCCAAGTCGGCCTCGCTGAAAGAGATGGACACATCGGCCTTCGGCTTTTTGTCGCAGCTGTTCACCCGCAAGGCATGCTTGGCATACCTCTTTCGGGCGTTATTGGATTCCCCTCCTAAGGTAGGACCTCCGCTGATGGTATTGATAACCCCCCGACTCCCTCGTCCGGTCTCCCTGTGTTCCAAGCTAGGTCGAGGCCGGGGAGACCGAGAACGAGGTCGGTGGTCGTCCCTCTTGGGGTGCTGCTCCCGATAGATCAAGTTCTTCAAGAAACCTCTCTGAATGAGGTCTTCAATGTCTTTCTGGAGAACACGGCAGTCTCTGGTGTCGTGGCCGTGATCTCGGTGGTATCGACAAAATCGCTGCGGATCTCTTTTGTTCGGGGCTGCCCTCATCTGCGGCGGGGGCTTGTGGAGGAGCCCCTCCTTCTGGGCCTTGTCCAGGGCCCCAGAAAGGGAGGTATTGAGGACTGTGAACAATGGAGGGGGGGCATCTACTCTTCTGTCCTCCCTCCTTTCGAACCGACTGTTGCGGTTGTTCTTGGGAGGAGGATTCCTTAGGATGTGCCTGGGCTCTTCTTTAGGGGTGCAGGAGCCAACCTAATGGGGGGCTGCTTGAGACGCCTCTCGTCGTCTTGAGAGAGGAGTGAGGTCTGCGTCTTTGTTGGGGGCGCCAAGGCGGTAGGTGGCGTCTTCTTGAACTTCGGCCGGCCCGATCTTGTATGCTTACGCTTCTTCCATGTTCATGTAAGCGTGGGCTTTGGACATCAGTGCTCGTAACTCACGATGGGCTTCTTGTTGAGGGCTTTAGACAAGTCGCCCGGGTAGCGGCCCGCTGAGAGCCCGCCGCCATGCTTACTCACCCAGTCTTCGACTTCTAATCTCTTCGCTGGAATCTCTTGATGTAGGCCACGAGGCTTTCGCCCGGTTCTTGCTTGGTTTGGATGAGCACACTGGAGGGTAGTTTGGGCTTGGCGTTGGCTAAAAAATGGTGGATGAACTGCCAGCTCAGTTCTTCGAAGCTGCCAATGGATTTCTTCTCCAACGATTTCCACCAAAGCTTGGCGCTCCCTGTCAAGGTGGCCAGGAAGCGGCGGCGGATGGTAAACACGGTGCACATCATGATCATGGTGTTGTGGTAGTCTTGCACGTGCTCGGCCGGGTCTCTATCGCCCCCGTACTTGTCCATCGTCGGCATCTTGAACTTCTCGGCCAGCGCTCTCATGATGGAGTCGGTGAAGGGAGTGTTCCCCCCGATGGCGTCGGTGGTGATTTGCGATGATTATGTCGCTTCGTGGTGGCGGTTAGGAATAAGCGTCGTGGAAGCGGCATGGGAAGGCCCGTGCACGTGAAACGGCCCTAAGCGCCTTCAGCTAGAAGAAGGGCTTTCATCGGTTGAGTCGAGAGCGCGCCTAATATTGGCTGGCCCTGCTGAGGGGTGGTGGCGCTCTTGGTGGTCTCTCCGCGACTTGTCAATGTGAGGAGTTCAGGAGCAGGATTTGCCTCATAATGAAGCGGTGGTCGCCTCGGCGGTGGAGTGGCGGTGGCGGAAGCTGAGTCGCCGTTATTCTTGATAGCTATTTTGTCTGCGCGAAGCTGGAAGCAGCGAAAGGTCGTCATAAAACTTCGATTGGGTTTGCATGGTTGCTTGCATGGCTTGGGTGATCTTCGGTGGATTCACAGGTTGGGCTTGAGTGACATAGCCCGCAGTAGGTTCCCGACGGAAAGATCATCGCCACCGACATGACCGCAAGAAGAAGAAAGAGGCCACGGTGGAAGCTGATGATGTATATAATCACAGTCACTAACCTCGGATGAGTTTAGCTTTTAAGAGAGCGGAGTCCGCCTTCTCTCCTAATGCCCAATGATGCTGATTCCAGTCAAGGGATTTGCCTACAATGAGAAAAGAAGGACACGTGGAAAGACGGAGTTGGGATCTCCGGTGGTTCCTCCGACGGTCAAGTTAGTAAAGAGGGAGATCATTTAATGGAGCAGGAATTCACCCAGAAAAAATCACTTACTTGGTTCGCTGTCCACGTTGTTACTTATACCTAGGGTTGCGGGGTATTTTCGTCTTTCGTTGGCTAAAGCCCATTGATGAGTCGACCCTCTCCTCCGTGTGAGCGATGGCGGTGAGCATCTCTGTCCGCCATGGTGGTGGCCTTCTGAGTGTCAAATTGCGGGTAATTTGAGGGTTAGTGTGGTCTATTCACCATTAATGGGATGGGATTGACGGCGCCTGTAGGTGCATGGGTCCGAGGTGCCTTAAATACCGTGAGAGACGGGGGAGTTAAGGGGCTGTCAGTGCATTTAATCACGATGTTGATGGGCTCGAAATCTTGTATAACCGTCGTTCGAGTGGGGAAACCACGTAGGACAAGAGAGAATGGCCGGAGTTGTGCGACTCAGTAGCGGCTTCTTGAGGCGTCCCATAGAGTGATCAGTTGAAGGGGACGACTGGTACCGCCTTTCGCGTCGTCTCAGAGGACGGGTGGCTAAGGAAAGGGAACTGGATTAAGCCGCATCGTGGAGAAGCGGGCAGCGGGTTGGAAGAGGTTATAATAGGCAGGTTGGGAGGGCGACTAACGCCCGCCAGCGTCGTCCGGCGAACTAAGCTGTTGGAAGGTGATGGCTGAGTAGCCCCGCGTCGTCCGATGGGACGAGTGACGTGAAAAGACTCCGAAGCAGTTGATTGGCGGGACGGACGACCGTTACCGCCTTTCGCGTCGCCCGCTGGAGAGAGTTGTTGATGGGCCGACTTGCATCGCCTCTCGCGTCGGCTATGGTGATAGTAGTTCATTGGACCATGGCGGGGTCGGTAAGTGTCGGCGCCTTGGAGTCAGTCGCGAGGCTGATGTACATTTTTCGTTGGCGACAGCGTTTATCCGTGTCGGTGCCTCGTTTTCTCCTTAATCAGCGGTTAGTGGTTATGACCATAACGATTATTGCCCCCGGCTTGGAGTCGGTTGGAAATGAGTCCAAGTGAAATGAAATAGCGGCCTGGGGAGAGAAACCGAAGGGGTTGAGCGTTCATCGATGGGACGTGGCTGATGTTAGCAGGCAGTTCCCTGGCCATTGGCGTTTCGCCTTCTGGGTGCGAAAATAGGGCCCTCCGGGAATAGGCAGGGTTGCTCTTCGTCTCCCGAAGCGGCGCCTCGGGAGCGGGGTTTCAATCCTCTCCGTTGATCGCGAAAAGGTGTGGTGTCAGGGGGTGGAGGTGTATTCTCTCCCCGGAGTCCACCATCTCCGGGGGTTTCCAGCTGAGAGTGTCGGCGGTAGCTCCGATCATCTGTGAAGAAGGGGGGAAATCCTTTGTTCGCGTCTGGTGATAGGGGCACGCTTCCTTGTCGTCCCTGTGTTCGTTCAGTGAGGAATAGTTGGGGCGCCGAGCTTTTCTCAGGAAGAAGCTTTGTTTGCATCCATGGGTTCCGGGCTATTGTCGATATGAAACCATGGGTTCAGGGCTATTGTCGTGATATGAAACCATGGGGTCAACGTTAGCACCATGGCCCTTTCATTAATTTACGCAACTATTGCGGCTTCTTTTCTCAAGGGAACAGCATGGCCAGAAGCGGCGAGAGACGACAAAGAAGGATAAGGGAAGTTGAAGAGTAGAGACTGGAACGTCCGTTTGGACTTGTGTGTGTTTTTTTTTTTTTTTTTTTTGCACCATTGTAAATTTTTGCTTGGAATATCAATGAAAGGTCGCCTTTTAGCGATGGTGGTCGTCTATTCGACTAGTACTCGGTTCTTCTCTCTCTTCTTTTTTTTTTTTTTTTTTGAAAACGAGCCGGCCCCTGTGGGGCTTACAATGAACATAATAAGTAGATCGACAACGAGTCGCCCCCTGTGGGGCTTACAATGAACATAATAAGTAGATCGACAACGAGCGGCCCACAATGGGGCTGGGCCCGTCGAATCGGCATACGTCGGGTCTTCATCTGACTCTTCGGTAAAGGCTGGTCTTCGTTAAGGCGTGGGGCAAGCACGAGTTGGCTCTGTGGGGCGGCGACTCCGTGGAGGCGACAGCGTAGGTCGGGTGCCTAGGGCTGGGGTCTAGGTCTTTTCGGCGGGGCGATCTACATTTTAAGGCAAAGAGCAAGCTGGAGTCGGCTCCCGTGGGGCGGCGACTCCGTGGAGAGGCGACAGCGTAGGTCGGGTGCCTAGGGCTGGGGTCTAGGTCTTTTGGCGGGGCGATCTGTTTTAAGGCAAAGAGCAAGCTGAGTCGGCTCCCGTGGGGCGGCGACTCCGTGGAGGCGACAGCGTAGGTCGGGTGCCTAGGGCTGGGGTCTAGGTCTTTTGGCGGGGCCGATCTACATTTTAAGGCAAAGAGCAAGCTGAGTCGGCTCCGTGGGGCGGCGACTCCGTGGAGGCGACAGCGTAGGTCGGGTGCCTAGGGCTGGGGTCTAGGTCTTTTGGCGGGGCGATCTACATTTTAAGGCAAAGAGCAAGCTGGAGTCGGCTCCCGTGGGGCGGCGACTCCGTGGAGGCGACAGCGTGGGTCAGTGCCTAGGGCGGGGTCTAGTTCTTTTTCGGCGGGGCGATCTGTTTTAAGGCAAAGAGCAAGCTGAGTCGGCTCCGTGGGGCGGCGACTCCGTGGAGAGGCGACAGCGTAGGTCAGTGCCTAGGGCTGGGGTCTAGGTCTTTTGGCGGCTTTCTCGGGGTTGGTGGCGGCGTAGGTGGCCTTAGCTCGGCCTATCGAGGAAGGATAACCCGATTTTCACTGGGCGAATAGGGCTCGTTTCCTTAGTGGAACGGGCAAGATCTCCCGTCGCTACCAAGCGAGAAGAGTTCCTTGACTCGGCTAAACGAGAAGAGTTTCTTGACTCGGTTTAGCGAGAAGGGTTCCTTGACTCTGCTTAGTGGACGGGGTCAGCTCGACCCGATCTCGACCAGAAAATTGCCTTGATTCAGCCAGCGTGGTCGGGTTTTCCTAACTCAAGTAGCGAGTCCGGGGGGCTGAGCTACGCTGCGGGGGAGTTGGCCGTCGTGGGATTCGGCCGAGCGGTAACTTTGACGTTTCTTGCATAATTTATGGCAAACGACAAGAGTTAGAAGTAGAGTACTGAATTGTATTGGGAGGGAATGAACTGAATTTACAACACTAAATTATTGAAAAAACTTCCTGAGGTGCTCTATGTTCCAGGGGTGTTGTAGGACTCTTCCATCAGGGCTTCTGAGTCGGTATGTTTCGGGGCATGATTCTTCAAGGGCGGTGTAGGGCCCTTCCCAATTGGCTAACTTGCCCGCCCGTGTCTTTGTCGAGCCTTCCTCGGCACAGTCAGAGACTTGGAATCTCCTCGGTCGGACTTTCTTTGTTGTAGTATCGAGGCGATCCGTTCGATTGGCGACTTATCTGCGTAGGAAGGTGCCGGATCTCATCCATTAGGTCTAGCTGTCCTCGAAGTCCATGGAGTTTACCTCCTCGTCGAAATGTTGGAGTCGGATGGTGGGCATGCCGACCTCACTTTGGGAGTTCTTGCCTGCTCCGTAAGTTAGCATGAGCGGGGTCTCTCGGTTGAACTCTTGTGGGTTGTCTGTATGACCATAGGATGCTCGGTAGTTCTTCGACCCAATTGCTTGGCTTGGTCGACCTTCTTCTTGAGCTTGGAGGGCGCATTTATTAGCGGCCACTTGACCCATTGCACTTGGGGTGGGCTCTTGAAGCGAACGAGCTTGATCCCCATTCTTCACAAAAATCTTGAAATCCTCATTTGCTAAAGCGAGTGCGTTGTGCGGTGATGAATGGCGGGGGCCTTGAACCAACATCGATCGACTTCCAAGCAAAGCGGTGATGTTGCTCTCCCGATCTTCGCCAAAGGCTCGGCTTCAATCCACTTGGTGAAGTAGTCGATGGCGACTATCAAGAACTTCGCTGCCGAAGCAGGGGGAGGCGGCGATATATCCGGTCCCCATTGGGCGAAAGGAAGAGTGAAGATAGAAGTCAGCTCATGGCTGACTCGGGAATCTCATAAAGAGTTGACACTTCTTGCACTTGGAGGCGAGTCGTAGAGTCGACGCAATGGTCGGCCAATAGTATCCACAGTATGATCTTACGGCGAGAGTTCTCACCCTGGATGGTTCTTGGGAGTGCCTTCATGGATCTCCTTCAAAACATAGTCGACGTTGATTGGGCAGAAGATAGGAGTCCCTCCGTGACTAGATAGGGCGTCCGGTAGAGGCGGCCGTCAATCATGAGTAGCGGCGGAGGCTCTCGCAAACTCTTTGCTTGGTAGAATCCGGTAGGTAAAGCCGACCACCAAGCTGGATGATAGGGTCTATCGGGGATTCATGGGAGTATCTGTTTGCATGGCGTCTGGAGTCTAGCGATCTTGGGATCGCGGGGAGTGTCGGCGAGGATGGGTCGGAGCTACTCAAGGCTGGTTGATCACGAGCCGACAAAGCGTCATTTCGAGTTCGCGGCGCGAGGACTTGGACAATTTTGAAGTTGGCTGAGCGGCGGAGTCCTTGACAATCCTCGTCTTGAGCCATCCTCTTATCCTTAGCGTATTTGCCATTAACTTGATGAGCGACCAGTTGAGAGTCGGCCAACACAATCGGGCTCGGCCTTGGTGCCAGGCGACCCCGAGCCGGCGATGAGGGCCGTGTCGGCCTCATTGTTGGCGGGGAACTTGAAGGCGATGGGCTGCTCTGTGGCTGCTCCCTTCCGAGACTCACGGGGCGGCCGGCCCGCTCCTTGTTTCATTTGAGGATCCATCCACTTTCAATTCCCACCAAGAGGTGACTTGGGGCCGTCTCGACCCTCGGGACACAGGGGAGGTGTATTTGTTGTAGGCCCCTTGAAGCGGGTTGGCGAGGAGACAGCGAGATCATCCGGTTCGCCATCTGGCGAGGTAGATTCTATGAGGAAGTCGGCCAATGCATGTGCCTTTATGGTGGTCACGGGCTCGGCGCACGTCATATTCAGCGAGTTCGATCGACCATCGACCATCCTCCCGGAGGTGATGGGGCTCCCTAGGGATTTCTTCATCGGGAGGCTCGTCCATGTGATAAGTGTGCTTGAAAGTAGGGACGAAGTCTGAGGCGTGGTGATGAGGCGAAGGATGCTTTCGACCGGGGGATAGTTTAGTTCCCACGCTCTTAGGATCCGGTGACATAATAGGCCGACCTGGATGTGGTCTTCCTCGAGCGTCTGCGAGCTCCCGCGGCTTGGCGAGGCGGCCCAAATCTGGTCTGAGTTTCCCCTCGGTGGGTTGGCTTAGGCGGCTTGGTGCTCGAGATAGACCTTGAGCTCTCTGGCGCGGCACTCTTGATCCACTCGGCTTCTTCTTGGGATCTTTGGCCCCTCGAGTATCTTGAAGAAAGGAAGGCTTCTCGGTGACTTGGAAGGCGCCCTAAAGCGGCTATCTTTCCGTTGAGCCTCGAATATCCTTCATGGTGCTTGGCGGCGGAATCGCTCAATGGCTTCTATCTTCTCGGGTTGATTTGATCCCCTTTGGGTGATCATAAATCGAAATTTTCGATTGTACCCCAAAGCACATTTGGTGGGTTGAGCTTCATCGCGGTAGCGGAGGGTGAAGGTTTCCTCAAGTCGGTGATGTGGGCGTGCGAGTCTTGACTTCACCAAGATGTAGTCCACATAGGCTTCCACATTGCGGGCTGGGGCTTGAAGATCTTGTTGACCCGACCTTTGATAGGTTGCTCCGGCGTTCTTGAGACCAAAGGCATTACTTTGTAGCAAAGGTGCCGATTCGGTGACAAGGGCGTTTTCTCTTGATCATGCTCGCCATGCGGATCTGGTTGTAACACGAGAAGCGTCAAGCTTCGACAGCTGGTGTCAGCGCTTCGTCGACTAAGCGATCGATCGTGGAAGGGGTAAGCGTCGCAGGGCATGCTTTGTTGAGGTCGGTGAAGTCGGCCCCGTCCTCCATTGCCACTAGACTTCTTCACTAGGGCGGCGTTGGACAACCATTCGGGATATTGGACTTCCGTATGAAGTCGGCTCTCGAGGAACTTCGACCTCTTCTGCCGCCTTTTGGCTCGGGCCCAGTGCCTCTTCTTCTTCGTCGAGCAGGCGGCGTGTCGATTGACGGAGAGCTCATGGCAAATGACATCGGCGAAATGCGGCATATCTTCGGACTCCAAGCAAACACATCAAGATTAGATAAAGAAAAGCAACTATCGCACCTCGTAGTGGTTCCAAGAGGCTGGATCCGATCTGGCGTTCTCTGCCCTTGTGGTCGATGGGGATCTCATGGAGATCCTCAGCTGGAGTCATCCTCTCGCTCCTTCTTCTCTTCAAAATTTGGAGAGCCGTCTTCTCGATAGGCAAGGCGGTCGCGACTCCTTTTCCCTTGGTGGAGAGTAGCAAGCTCGGGCTTCTTTAAGCTCAGGACTATCCCCACCCCTCTTGATGTCGGAATTTGATCATCGATGATAGGTGGGCGGGATGGCTCGTAAGTGGTGGAGGGGCGTTGGCCCAAGATGACATTATCGCCGACTTGATGTCCATTACTCTGGCCGGGCGTCGGCGGTCGATTGGCATGGGGTTGCCGCGGTCGGGGAAGGGTGATCTGTCCCTCAGGAAGCGAGAATGTCGATGAAACCAATCGGGGACCCGAGGCAATTGGAGTTTGGACTGTCGATACCCATGCGGTTGAATGCATCCAAAAGTATAAATGAGCTCCCGTGTCGATCATGATCCTCTTCACCTTGAAGCCGTAGATATCGGTGATATGGCGATAAGTGCGTCATGAAGCGTTCGACTCCATCCAAGTCGGCCTCGTGAAAGAGATGGACACATCGGCCTTGACTTTTGTCATTTGTTCACCTTAAGGCATGCTTGGCATACCTCTTTCGGGCGTTATTGGATTCCCCTCCTAAGGTAGGACCTCCGTGATGGTATTGATAACCCCAGAGCTCCCTCGTCCGGTCTCCACGTGTTCCAAGCTAGGTGAGGCGGGAGACCGAGAACGAGGTCGGTGGTGCGTCCCTCTTGGGGTCTTTGCTCAGATAGATCAAGTTCTTCAAGAAACCTCTCGAATGAGGTCTTCAATGTCTTTACGGAGAACACGGCGGTCTCGGTGTCGTGGCAGTGATCTCGGTGGTATCGACAAAATCATTGCGGATCTCTTTTGTTGGGGCTGCCCTCATCTGCGGCGGGGGCTTGTGGAGGAGCCCCTCATGCAGGCCTTGTCCGGGGCCCGAAAGGGAGGTATTGAGGCTGTGTGAACAATGGAGGGCATCTACTCTTACATCCTCCCTCCTTTGAGCCATTTGCGGTTGTTCTTGGGAGGAGGATTCCTTAGGATGTGCACAGGCTCTTCTTCCGGTGCGGAGCCAACCTAATGGGGGCTGCTGGGAGCACATATAAATCGTCTTGAGGAGGATGATGAGTGCAGGTCTTTGTTGGCGGGGAGGCGCCAAGGCGGCGTGGCGTCTTCTTTGAACTTCGGCATTGTGGCGATCTTGTATGCTTACGCTTCTTCCATGTTCATGTAGCGTGGGCTTTGGACATCAGTGCTCGTAACTCGATGGGCTTCTTGTTGAGGGCTTTAGACAAGTCGCCGGGCCTTGACCAGCTACAGGCGCCGCATGACTACTCCCTTGGTCTTGACTTCTAATCTCTTCGCTGGAATCTCTTGATGTAGGCCACGAGGCTTCGCCCGGTTCTTGCTTGGTTTGGATGAGCACAACTGGAGGGTAGTTTGGGCTTGGCGTTGGCTAAAATGGTGGATGAGCGCATTTCGGTTCTTGAAGGCTGCGATGGATTTCTTCTCCAACGATTTCCACAAAGCTTGGCTCCTGTCAAGGTGGCCAGGAAGCGGCGGCGGATGGTAAACACGGTGCACATCATGATCATGGTGTTGTGGTAGTCTTGCGTGCTCGGCGGGTCTCTATCGCCCGTACTTGTCCATCGTCGGCATCTTGAACTTCTCGGCCGGCTCTCATGATGGAGTCGGTGAAGAGTGTTCCCCGATGGCGTCGGTGGTAGGCGATACACTTGATTGTAGTCGCTTTGTCTTGTTGGTGGGGGTTGGGAATGGCGTCGTGGAAGCGGCATGGAACCTTGAGGCGTGCACATGAAGCCTAGCTTAGCTAGAAGAAGAGCTTTCATCGGTGAGAGGTGGTGGCGCTAATATTGGCGCCACCGGCCCATTGTCTCTCTGAGGGTGGTGGCAGCGCTCTTAGTGGTCTCTCATGACTTGTCAATGTGAGAGTTCAGGAGCGGGATTTGCCTCATAATGGCGGTGGTCGCCTCGGCGGTGGAGTGTATTTGGCGGAAGGCTGGTGTAGATTGTGATGGCTTCTAACATCTTTGCGAAATTTGGAAGCCCGGCGAGGTCGTCATAAAAGCTCGAAATTTGGGTTTGCATGGTTGCTTGCATGGCTTGGGTGATCTTCGGTGGATTCACAGGTTGGGCTTGAGTGACATAGCACTTGAGTAGGTTCTGACAGGAAAGATCATCGCCATTGGACATGGCTGCAAGAAGAAGAAAGAGGCTTGGTGGAAAGCTGATGATGTATATAATCACAGTCACTAACCTCGGATGAGTTTAGCTTTTAAGAGAGCGGAGTCCGCCTTCTCTCCTAATGCCCAATGATGCTGATTCCAGTCAAGGGATTTGCCTACAGCAGAAAGAAGGACCTGTGGAAAGACGGAGTTGGGATCTCCGGTGGTTCCTCCGACGGTCAAGTTAGTAAAGAGGGAGATCATTTAATGGAGCAGGAATTCACCCAGAAAAAATCACTTACTTGGTTCGCTGTCCACGTTGTTACTTATACCTAGGGTTGCGGGGGTATTTTCGTCTTTCCGTTGGCTAAGAAGCCCATTGATGAGTCAGCCCTCTCCTCCACGTGTGAGCCAGTAACTGGCTGAGCATCTCTCTGTCCGCCATGGTGGCTGGCCTTTACAGGTGTCAAATTGCGGGTAATTTGAGGGTTAGTGTGGTCTATTCACCATTAATGGGATGGGATTGTGGCCTTGCTGCATGGGTCGAGGTGCCTTAAATACCGTGAGAGCGAGAGTTAAAGAGTGTCGGTGCATTTAATCACGATGTTGATGGGCTCGAGTCTTGTATAACCGTCGTTCAGTGGGGAAACCACGTAGGACAAGAGAGAAGTGGTGAGTTGCGACTGTAGCGGCTGAAGTCGGCGTGATCAGTTGAAGGGGGCCCAGGTACCGCTGCTGGCGTCGTCTCGGAAGGGCGGGTGGCTAAGGAAAGGGAACTGGATTAAGCCGCATCGTGGAGAAGCGGGCGGCGGGTTGGAAAGGTTATAATAGGCAGCGGGTTGGGAGGGCGACTAACCGCCCGCCAGCGTCGTCCGGCGGACTAAGCTGTTGGAAGGTGATGGCTGAGTCGCCCCCGTCGTCCGATGGGGCGAGTGGCGTGAACTCCGGCGGTTGATTGGCGGGGCGGGCGGCCGTTACCGCCTTCAGCGTCGCCCGCGAGAGAGTTGTTGATGGGCGACACGCCGCCTCTGGCGTCGGCTATGGTGATAGTAGTTCATTGGACCATGGCGGGGTCGGTAAGTGTCGGCATATAGGCTCCAGTCGCGGAGGCTTCGATGTCTTTTCGTTGGCGAAAGCGTTTATCCGTGTCGGTTACCTGTTTTCTCCTTAATCAGCGGTTAGTGGTTATGACCATATGATTGGCCCTTTCGCTTGGAGTCGGTTGGAAATGAGTCCAAGTGAAATGAAATGCTTGATGGCGAGCCCCGAGAGGGGTTGAGCGTTCATCGATGGGGCGTGGGCGATGTTAGCGAGCGGTTCCACGGCCATTGGCGTTTAGCCTTACGGAGTGCGAAAATAGGGCCCTCAGGAATAGGCGGGGTTGCTCTTCGTCTCCCGGCGGCGCCTCGGGGCCGGGTTTCAATCCTCTCCGTTGATGCGAAAGGTGTGGTGTCGGGGGGTGGAGGTGTATTCTCTCCCGGAGTCCACCATCTCGGGGTTTCAGGTGAGTGTGTGGTAGCTCCGATCATCTGTGAAGAAATCCTTTGTTGGCGTCGGTGATAGGGGCACGCTTCCTTGTCGTCCACGTGTTGGATTCGGTGAGGAATAGTTGGGGCCGAGCTTTTCTCAGGAAGGCGGCTTTGTTTGCATCCATGGGTTCAGGGCTATTGTCTTGATATGAAACCATGGGTTCAGGGCTATTGTCTTGATATGAAACCATGGGGTCAACGTTAGCACCATGGCCCTTTCATTAATTCTGCAACTATTGCGGCTTCTTTTCTCAAGAACGGGCATGGCGCCGGCGGCGAGGGCGACAAAGAAGGATAAGGGAAGTTGAAGAGTAGAGGCTGGAGCGTCCGTTTGGACTTGTGTGTGTTTTTTTTTGCACCATTGTAAATTTTGCTTGGAATATCAATGAAAGGTCGCCTTTTAGCGATGGTGGTCGTCTATTCGACTAGTACTTCGGTTCTTCTCTCTCTTCTTTTTTTTTTTTTTTAGAAAAGCGGCGTAGGCCTGTGGGCCACAATGAACATAATAAGTAGATCGACAACGAAGTCGCCTCGTGGGGCTTACAATGAACATAAGTAGATGACAGCGAGTGGAAACCTGTGGGGCTAGACCCGTCGAATCGGCCATACGTCGGGTCTTCATCTGACTCTTCGTGATAAAGCGGTCTTGGATACGGCGTGGGGCAAGCCTGAGTTGGCTCCGTGGGAGCGGCGACTCCGTGGAGAGGCTGGCGTGGAGTGGGGTTCTTGCCACAGAAGGGTCTAGGTCTTTTGGCGGGGCGATCTGTTTAAGGCAAAGAGCAAGCTGAGTCGGCTCCGTGGGGCGGCGACTCCGTGGAAGGCGACAGCGTAGGTCGGGTGCCTAGGGCTGGGGGTCTAGGTCTTTTGGCGGGGCGATCTACATTTTAAGGCAAAGAGCAAGCTGAGTCGGCTCCGTGGGGCGGCGACTCCGTGGAGAGGCGACAGCGTAGGTGGTGCCTAGGGCGGGGTCTAGGTCTTTTGGCGGGGCGATCTGTTTAAGGCAAAGAGCAAGCTGAGTCGGCTCCGTGGGGCGGCGACTCCGTGGAGAGGCGACAGCGTAGGTCAGTGCCTAGGGCTGGGGGTCTAGGTCTTTTGGCGGGGCGATCTACATTTTAAGGCAAAGAGCAAGCTGAGTCGGCTCCGTGGGGCGGCGACTCCGTGGAAGGCGACAGCGTAGGTCAGGTGCCTAGGGCGGGGTCTAGGTCTTTTGGCGGGGCGATCTGTTTAAGGCAAAGAGCAAGCTGAGTCGGCTCCGTGGGGCGGCGACTCCGTGGAGAGGCGACAGCGTAGGTCAGGTGCCTAGGGCGGGGTCTAGGTCTTTTGGCGGGGCGATCTGTTTAAGGCAAAGAGCAAGCTGAGTCGGCTCCGTGGGGCGGCGACTCCGTGGAAGGCGACAGCGTAGGTCAGGTGCCTAGGGCGGGGTCTAGGTCTTTTGGCGGGGCGATCTGTTTAAGGCAAAGAGCAAGCCTGAGTCGGCTCCCTGTGGGAGCGACGACTCCGTGGAGGGCGACCGCGTAGGTCGGGTGCCTAGGACTGGGGGTCTAGGTCTTTTGGCGGGGCGATCTACGTTTTAAGGCAAAGAGCAAGCTGAGCGGCTCCGTGGGGCGGCGACTCCGTGGAGAGGCGACAGCGTAGGTCGGGTGCCTAGGACTGGGGGTCTAGGTCTTTTGGCGGCTTTCTCGGGGTTGGTGGCGGCGTAGGTGGCCTTAGCTTCGGCTATCGAGGAAGGATAACCCGATTTTATTTGGCGAATAGGGCTCGTTCCTTAGTGGAGCGGGCAAGATCTCCGTCGCCCTGCGAGAAGAGTTCCTTGACTTCGGCTAAGCGAAGAGTTTCTTGGCTTCGGTTTAGCGAAGGGTTCCTTGACTTCTGCTTAGTGGGCGGGGTCATTCGACCGATCTCGACGAGAAAATTGCCTTGATTCAGCAGTGGGTTTTCCTCAAGTAGCGAGTCCATTTGAGCTTCTGGCTAGTTAGCCGTCGTGGGATTCGGTAAGGCGGTAACTGGCGTTTCTTGCATAATTTATGGCAAGCGACAAGAGTTAGAAGTAAAGTCTTGAATTGTATTGGGAGGAATGAACTGAATTTACAACACTAAATTATTGAAAAACTTCTGAGGTGCTCTATGTTCGAGGGTGTTGTAGGACTCTTCCATCGGGGCTTACAGTCGGTATGTTTGGGCATGATTCTTCAAGGGCGGTGTAGGGCCCTTCAATTAAGCTGAACTTACGCCAGGTGTCTTTGTCGGCCGCCTTCCTCTTTGGTGCCGACTTGGAATCTCCTCGGTGGGACTTTCTTTGTTGTAGTATCGAGGCGATCCGTTCGATTGGCGACTTATCTGCGTAGGCGATGGCGGATCTCATCCATTAGGTCTAAACGTCCTCGAAGTCCATGGAGTTTACCTCCTCGTCGAAATGTTGGAGTGGGATGGTGGGCATGCCGAGCCTCCAGTTCTTGCCTGCAGCCCGTAAGTTAGCATGAGCGGGGTCTCGGTTGAACTCTTGTGGGTTGTCTGTATGACCATAGGATGCTCGGTAGTTCTTCGACCCAATTAGGCTGGTGACCTTCTTCTTGAGCTTGGAGGGCGCATTTATTAGCGGCTTGCCCGATTATTGCGCAGGGTGGGCTCTTGGCGAGCTTGAGCTTGATCCCCATTCTTCACAAAATCTTGAAATCCTCATTGCTAAGCGAGTCTGGTTGTCGGTGATGAATGGCGGGGCCTTAGAACCAACATCTGATCGACTTCCAAGCAAAGCGGTGATGTTGCTCTCCCGATCTTCAAAGGCTCGCTTCAATCCACTTGGTGAAGTAGTCGATGGCGACTATCAAGAACTGCTGCCGAAGCAAGGGGCGTGATATCCAGTCATTGGAAAGGAAGATAGGAAGTCGGCTCCGTGGCTCGGGGAATCTCATAAAGAGTTGACACTTCTTGCACTTGGAGGCAGTGCAGGAGCGGCGCAATGGTGGAATAGTATCCACGGTATGATCTTACGGCGAGAGTTCTCACCGGATGGTTGCGAGGTGCCTTCATGGATCTCCTTCAAAACATAGTCGGCTTGATTCGGTCGGAGGCACGAAGATAGGAGTCCACTCCGACTAGATAGGGCGTCCGTAGAGTGGCGTCAATCATGAGGAAGTAGCGGCGGGAGGCTCTGCAAACTCTTTGCTTGGCCGGTCGGTAGGTAAAACCGACCACCAAGCTGGATGATAGGGTCTATCAGCGGGGATTCATAAAGTATCTGTTTGCATGGCGTCGGCGGGTCTGCGATCTTTGGGATGCGGGAGTGTGTCGGCGAGGATGGGTCGAGCTACTCAAAGGCTGGTTGATCTGAGCCGACAAAGGCGTCCTTCGAGGCGTTCTTGGCGCGAGGACTTGACAATTTTGAAGTTGTGGCGAGACCATGAGTCCTTGACAATCCTCAGTCTTGAGCCATCCTCTTATCCTTGGCGTATGCCATTAACTTGATGAGCGACCGGTTGAGAGTCGGCCAACAATCGGGCTCGGCCTTAGGCTGCCGAGAGGCGACCGCGAGGCGATGAGGAGCCGTATTCGGCCTCATTGTTGGTGAGGGAACTTGAAGGCGATGGGCTGCTCTGTGGCCCCTCCCGCCAGAGCTGCGAGGGCAGCGCCCGGCCCGCTCCTTGTTTCATTTGAGGATCCATCCACTTTCAATTCCCACGAGGTGATGACTTGGAGACCGTCTCCACCCTCGGGACACAGGGGAGGTGTCATTTTGTCGGCCCCCAGCCGGGGAAGCGGAGTTGAGGAGACGTGAGATCATCCGGTTAGCCATCGGCGAGTAGATTCTATGAGGAAGTCGGCCAATGCATGTGCCTTTATGGTGGTCACGGGCTCGAGCGCGTCATATTCGCGAGTTCGATCGACCATCGACCATCCTCGGAAGTGATGGGGCTCCCTAGGGATTTCTTCATCGGGAGGCTCGTCCCTTGCAACGATAGGGTGTGCTTGAAAGTAGGGGCAGGTCTACAGGCTGATGGTGATGAGGCGAAGGATGCTTTCGACCCGAGGGGATAGTTTAGTTCCCTGCTCTTAGGATCCGGTGACATAATAGGCCTAACTACGGATGTGGTCTTCCTCCCAGCAGTGCAGAGCTCCGGCTTGGTGAGACGGCCAAATCAGTGCAGGGGTTTCCCCTCGGTGGGTTGGCTTAAGAGCGGCTTGGTGCTCGAGATAGACCTTGAGCTCTCGAAGTGGCACTCTTGATCCACTCGGCTTCTTCTTGGGATCTTTGGCCCCTCGAGTATCTTGAAGAAAGGAAGGCTTCTCTCGGTGACTTGGAGAGGCCTAAGCGGCTATCTTTCGTTGAGCCTCGAATATCCTTCATGGTCTTGCGGCTGAAATTAAGCTCAGCTTCTATCTTCTCGGGTTGATTTGATCCCCTTTGGGTGATCATAAATCCCAATTTTCGATTGTACCCCAAAGCACATTTGGTGGGTTGAGCTTCATCGCGGTAGCCGGGAGGGAGTGTGAAGGTTTCCTCAAAGTCGGTGATGTGGGCGTGCTGCGAGTCTTGACTTCACCAAGATGTCGTCCACATAGGCTTCCACATTGCTGCGGTTTGGGGCTTGAAGATCTTGTTGACCAGCCTTTGATAGGTTGCTCCGGCGTTCTTGAGACCAAAGGCATTACTTTGTAGCAAAGGTGCCGTCGGTGACAAGGGCGTTTTCTCTTGATCATGCTGCCGTGCGGATCTGGTTGTAACGAGAGAAGCGTCCAAGGCTCAAGGCTGGTGTCAGCTTTCGTCGACTAAGCGATCGATCGCGTGGAAGGGGTAAACTGTCGCTTAGGGCATGCTTTGTTGAGTCGGTGAAGTCGGCGCCGTCCTCCATTTGCCACTAGACTTCTTCACTAGGGCGGCGTTGGACAACCATTCGGGATATTGGACTTCCGTATGAAGTCGGCTCTGGGAACTTCGACCTCTTAGCCTTTTGGCTCGGGCCCAGTGCCTCTTCTTACGTCGAACCGGCTTGGCGTGTCGGTCGACGGAGCTCATGGCAAATGACATCGGGCGAAATGCGGCATATCTTCGGACTCCAAGCAAACACATCAAGATTAGATAAAAGAAAAGCAACTATCGCACCTCGTAGTGGTTCCAAGAGTGGATCCGATCTGGCGTTCTCTGCCCTTGTGGTCGATGGGGATCTCATGGAGATCCTCAGCTGGAGTCATCCTCTCGCTCCTTCTTCTCTTCAAGGCTGGAGAGCCGAGTCTCGATAGGCAAGGCGGTGTGACTCCTTTTCCCTTGGTGGAAGGCGTAGCAAGCTCGGGCTTCTTTACGGTAGCTCGGACTATCCCCACCCCTCTTGATGTCGAATTTGATCATCGATGATAGGTGGGCCGGATGGCTCGTAAGTGGTGGAGGGCGTTGACCAAGATGACATTATCTTGTAGACTTGATGTCCATTACTCTGGCGGGCGTCGGCGGTCGATTGGCATGGGGTTGCCCGACGGTCGGGGAAGGGTGATCTGTCCCTCCGGGCGAGAATGTCGATGAAACCAATCGGGGACCGAGGCGGTGGAGTTTGGACTGTCGATACCCATGCGGTTGAATGCATCCAAAAGCGGTATGTCGTAGAGCTCCCGGTGTCGATCATGATCCTCTTCACCTTGAAGCCGTAGATATCGGTGATATGGCGATAAAGTCGTCATGAGGCGTTCGACTCCATCCAAGTCGGCCTCATTGAAAGAGATGGACACATCGACGCCGACTTTTGTGTATTTGTTCACCTTAAGGCATGCTTGCATACCTCTTTGGGCGTTATTGGATTCCCCTCTAAGGTAGGACCTCGTGATGGTATTGATAACCCCAGACTCCCTCGTCCGGTCTCCACGTGTTCCAAGCTAGGTCGAGGCGGGGACCGAAACGAGGTCGGTGGTGGAGTCCCTCTTGGGGTCTTTGCTCCCGATAGATCAAGTTCTTCAAGAAACCTCTCGAATGAGGTCTTCAATGTCTTTACGGAGAACACGGTCTCTGGTGTCGTGGCCGTGATCTCGGTGGTATCGACAAAATATTGCGGATCTCTTTTGTTGGGGCTGCCCTCATCTGGGCGGGGGCTTGTGGAGGAGCCCCTCATACAGGCCTTGTCGGGGGCCCGAAAGGGAGGTATTGAGGGCTGTGAACAATGGAGGGCATCTACTCTTACATCCTCCCTCCTTTGAGCCATTTATTGCGGTTGTTCTTGGGAGGAGGATTCCTTAGGATGTGCACAGGCTCTTCTTTAAAGGCGGTCTGGAGCCAACCTAATGGGGGGCTGGGAGCGCATAGTAGTCTTGAGGAGGATGATGAGGTCGGTCTTTGTTGGCGGGGAGGCGGCAGTGGCCGTCTTCTTTGAACTTCTTCGTGTGGCGATCTTGTATGCTTCTGCTTCTTCCATGTTCATGTAAGCGTGGGCTTTGGACATCAGGTGCTCGTAACTCCTGATGGGCTTCTTGTTGAGGGCTTTAGACAAGTCGCCGGGGCCTGACCTTCTGAGCCGCCATAGCGACTTTACTCCCTTGGTCTTCGACTTCTAATCTCTTCGCCTGGAATCTCTTGATGTAGGCCCTGAGGCTTTCGCCCGGTTCTTGCTTGGTTTGGATGAGCACACTGGAGGGTAGTTTGGGCTTGGCGTTGGCTAAAAAATGGTGGATGAACTGCCAGCTCAGTTCTTCGAAGCTGCCAATGGATTTCTTCTCCAACGATTTCCACCAAAGCTTGGCGCTCCCTGTCAAGGTGGCCAGGAAGCGGCGGATAGTAACTTCGGTGCACATCATGATCATGGTGTTGTGGTAGTCTTGCGTGCTCGGCGGTCTCTATCGCCCGTACTTGTCCATCGTCGGCATCTTGAACTTCTCGGCGGCTCTCATGATGGAGTCGGTGAAGGAGTGTTCCCCGATGGCGTCGGTGGTAGGCGATACACTTGATTGTAGTCGCTTTGTCTTGGTGGGCGGTTGGGAATGGCGTCGTGAAATGGCGGAGCTATGGCCGTGCACATGAAGCCTAAGCATAGCTAGGAAGAAGAGCTTTCATCGGTGAGTCGAAGGCGGCCTAATATGGCGCCACTGGCGCTGTCTCGAGGGTGGTGGCGCTCTTAGTGGTCTCCATGACTTGTCAATGTGAGGAGTTTAGGGAGCAGGATTTACCTCATAATGGCGGTGGTCGCCTCGGCGGTGGAGTGTATTTGTGAAGAATGGTCCGCCGATTATTCTGATAAGCGTCTTCTTCTGGGGAAAGCGGAGAAAGTCCGCCAAAAGCTTCGAGGCTGGGTTTCATGGTTGCTTGCATGGCTTGGGTGATCTTCGGTGGATTCACGGAGTTGGGCTTGAGTGACATAGCCGTGGGTTCCACGACCGGAAAGATCATCGCCGGACATATTTGCAAGAAGAAGAGGCCGGTGGGCTGATGATGTATATAATCACTGATCACTAACCTCGGATGAGTTTAGCTTTTAAGAGAGTCCGCCTTCTCTCCTAATGCCCAATGATCTTGATTCAGTCAAAGGATTTGCTCTGTGAAGAAGGACACGTGGAAAGGCGGAGTTAGGATCTCGGTGGTTCCTCAAACGGTCAAGTTAGTAAAGAGGAGATCATTTAATGGAGCGAGAATTCACCCGAAAAAATCACTTACTTGGTTCATTTGTCCACGTTGTTACTTATACCTAGGGTTGCGGGGTATTTTCGTCTTCCGTTGGCTAAAGCCCATTGATGAGTCGACCCTCTCCTCCGCGTGTGAGCGATGGCGGGTGAGCATCTCTGTCGCCATGGTGGTGGCCTTCTGAGTGTCAAATTGCGGGTAATTTGAGGGTTAGTGTGGTCTATTCACCATTAATGGGATGGGATTGGCGGCCTGTAGGCTGCATGGGTCGAGTGCCTTCATCTGAGTGAGAGGCCCGAGGGGAGTTAAAGAGGCATCGGTGCATTTAATGCGATGTTGATGGGCTCGAGTCTTGTATAACCGTCGTTCAGTGGGAAACAGCGTAGGACAAAGAAGTCGGTAGGTGTAGTGCGACTTCAGCGGCTCTTAAGCGTCCAGCCGAGTGTCGGTTGAAGGGGATGGCCCAGGTACCGCCTTTGCGTCGTCTCGAGGGCGGGTGGCTAGAAAGGGGCACTGATTAAACCGCATCGTCTGGAGAAGCTGACGGCGGGTTGGAAAAGGGTTATAATAGGCAGGTTGGGAGGGCGGCTACCGCCAGCGTCGTCCGGCGGACTAAGCTGTTGGAAGGTGATGGCTGAGTAGCCCGTCGTCCGATGGGGCGAGTGGCGTGAAAAGACTCGGCGGTTGATTGGCGGAGACGGGCGACCGTTACAGCCTTTAGCGTCTTCAGCGGGGAGAGTTGTTGATGGGCCGACTTGCATCGCCTCTCGCGTCGGCTATGGTGATAGTAGTTCATTGGACCATGGCGGGGTCGGTAAGTGTCGGCCCTATGGGATCGGTCACGGGCTTCGTGTCTGCATTTTCGTTGTGAGCAGCGTTTATCCGTGTCAGTGCCTCGTTTTTTCTCCTTAATCACTGGTTAGTGGTTATGACCATAACAAGATCCATATTTTCACCGGAGATCAATTTTCCGGCCAACTCCTCTCACGTGCTAGACGCATGATGTTCAAAATCATCTATTTTTGTTGTTGATGTGGCAGGGACTTGCTGACTTGGAGAAAGTAGCTAGGAATATTAGATTAGAGGTTCATACTCAAATTTGGGGAAAATTTGAGGCAATTTTGAAATTAGGGCTTATAAGAGAGGAATCCAAGGGGAAATTGTCAATGAGAAAGCAAAGAAAACTTGATTAGGGATTTATTATTCAATTAACTAAGGATAATCAACATATTAACCATCCATCTCCAAATCAAAACCTAACCCACATAAACCTCAAAAGTATGAGAGGAATCTCACCTTGCTCGTGGTCGACGCCATACTCTAGTCATCCTCACCCAAAGATTCTCCCTTCTCTCAAGTCATGTTCAACATTTGAGAGATTTCTTACAAAGTTTCACCTCCAACTGCTCTCCAAGTTTTTTAAAAAATGGGTGAATTTGGCCAATTTAGGACAATGAGATTTTAGATTTAGTTATTTCTCTTGCCCATCCCTATGCCATGTCATTCAACTAGTGTCCAACTCAGCCTACGAACTCAACTTAAATGATCACGTAGCAAGCAAGTGAAGGGAGCTGGCCAGAAAATTGATCTCCGGTGAAAATATTGGCCTTATTTTTTTCTTGAATAATTATAAAGTCTTATTGTAGTCGGAGCTATTTAAAATACCTTATTATTATTTGAGGTCTATTTAAAATATCAATATGGTATTTTAGCTAGAAAGAAAGAAAGAAATTATGACGTGGGTTTTATATTTTGACCTAAGCCCACTGCAGTAGTTTCCATTTGAGCAAACTCTAACTAGGTCGGCCCAACTCTTCACACAGGCCCACCTGCAAATATCGTAAGGCTACATATCAAAATTCAGTAAATTATAAATTGAGGCTTTTATTATCGAAAAAAAAAAAAAAACTGAGGCATCTCCTTTTTTTTCTTTTTTCTTTTTCCAATTTTTTATTTTTATTTTGTGAGTGTGTAGGCTAAGACGCTCAAAAAAGCTCATGAAGAAAAAAAGTACATAATATAAACACGGGTTATGGGAACCACAGAAACATCACCATCTAAAATAATCTGAATATCAATCGGCAGATCTTGAAGAATACTTAAATCCACTTCAATATCCAAAGTGCACCTCGTCAAATAATCTGTAATCTAATTTCCTTCTCGATAAATGTGAGTCACTTCTACCACCCAATCGCAACACATAAGAACTTTTGCTTGCTCCAGTAGCCTAATATTCATTTGATCAGTAGCATTCCCAGACTTGAGAACCTTTACTATACTCTCTGTATCACATTCCTCAATATCTTGCCTTAACCCTTTGTCCCACGCTAGAGTAATCCCCAAGACTATCCCCAAAACTCTGCTTTTTGGATTGTACAGCCACCCAAATTGCACAAAAAGCCTACATGCCAAGACCCATTATGATTTCTTGATAATCAAATTTTATTGCACTTTTATACCCTCATTATCTATTTTATTTAAATAAATATATCTGCTAATAACATGTTTTATCTTAATTGCAGGTTAATGAAGATTCAAGAGTAAAAGCCCAAAAAGAACTCAATTTTCTCATCTCTCAAAAAGCCCAAGAAGCCCAAGTCCATACGCACAAGAGGAAGTCGGACAAGGAACAGAAGGTGGAGTATCGATACCCATATCGATACCTGTATCGATACCCATATCGATACCCGTATCGATACCAAGTTGTCTGTTACGATTCAAATGCTGAAATTGATTAACTTGGGGATCAAGTTTAATCCAAGGGTTGATATTGGTTGTAATACTCTATAAATAGGGATAGAGTGTGAGGGGTTTGAGTGTGAAATATTTTGTAAAAACTCTATTTAGAGAGGATGATTACTCTTAATTGAGAAGACCTTTCAAATTTGTAACTTTTTGTTACAATTAATAAAACAATATTTTCACCTCTTCATATTTTCTTTTCTTCTCTTTGTTTGATCATGAAGATGAAGAAGAGATGAACATGAAGATTAAGATGAAGGTTTGTTTTCGCCTTGAGGCTAGAACCCTCTTGGGATGTAAATTTTCTCTTTTGCTAATAAATTTTTCTTTTGCTTTCTTTTCTTGTTTAGATAGCCAAGAGGCTAAAACCCTCTTGCCTTAGATTAATTTTCATGCTTGTACAGTAGATTTACATTTATGTCTTTACTTTCTCGCTTTAAATTCTTGCATTTACTTTCTTATCTTTATTTTCTCGCATTTATTTGTAGCTTAGATTTTATTTTCTTACACTATTCACCTTGAGGCTAGAACCCTCTTGGGATTAGTTTTTATTTTTGTCTATTTTCCTTTTCTTTGATTCACCTTGAGTCTAGAACCCTCTTGGGAATTATTTTTATTTTTCTTCCTTTTCCTTTGATTCACCTTGAGGCTAGAACCCTCTTGAAAATTATTTTTATTTTTATTTTCTTTAATTCACCAAGAGGCTAGAACCCTCTAGGAAGTTACCCTTTTCTAAGATGTGGAACTAATTCTTGTGAGAACTCTAGAAATTGCATGAAACTAAGTTTTATTTCTTTCATATTTTATATGTAAGATTAGTTAGTGGATTCAATTCTAAATTCCTCATATCTTTAATTGAATTCTCCATCTTTACTTTCTTGATTTTCCTCTTTATTCTTGATTTTTATTTGTTTGTTTATTTTCCTTCATTTTATTCATCATTCCTTCTCCTCTCTCAATCTTGTTTTGATTTTATTTGCACATATTCACAAACACTCTCATATCTCTCCACATTCACATTTTGTTTTATCACTCCCCTAATTGTCGCGCACACAACATAAGAACCGATTTTAATTAACTTATACAATACCTTCCTCGTGGGATGCGTTACGTGAGGAAAATTTGAAAATGTAAAATTGATCTATTCTATTTGAAGAATAATGAATACAATCTCTCGAATGCAATCTCTCTCTCTAAGCGGCTTAGATAAAAAGAAATTACAAATTCCTCGATCGGTTGCCCGATTTACAAAAGAATGAAGGGTCAACGGAGATCCTTCCTTTTGTTTAAAACTGGGTTCTTCGGTGGCGATAGGAGCTTGAATCTTGTATCCCGTGGACGATCCGACCGCCTTGACTCGGGACGAGGTTGAAAAATAACTTCAGAGCAAAGTTTAGAACTCGGCGAGTTAAGAACTCTTTGATAGAGTTGATTTTAGAAAAGGATTAGTAATCCTTTTAGCCAAGAATGGCGGAGAAGAACTTGCCGTGCAAGTTTGAAAACTGTAATCGAGTTGAACTCTCTAGAAGAGTTGATGCCAGCAAAGGAGGTTTGATCATTAAGACTCAGATCTTCGGTAAAACCTTAATATCTCCAAATCCAACCGGTAAAACTCAATCTCCACCGTTCAGAATTAGGAACGAAGAGTGTTGAGGCTGCTCTCCAAGTTTCACTCCGATCAGACCACGGATGAAGGTCCGATCGTCACGCCGATCACAGCTGCGCAGAAGAAACCGTTCTCTGCACAATTGGCTTCGGTAAAACCTTGATATCTCCAAATCCAACCGGTAGAAATCAATCTCCACCGTTCATAATTAGGGATGATGAGTTTTGAGGCTTCCCTCTAAGTTTCACTCTGATCAGACCACGGATGAAGGTCCGATCGTCATGCCGATCATAGCTGCGCAGAAGAAACCGTTCTCTGCACAATTAGCTTCGGTAAAACCTTGATATCTCCAAATCCAACCGGTAGAAATCAATCTCCACCATTCAGAATTAGATATGATGAGTGTTGAGGCTTCCCTCCAAGTTTTACTCCGATCAGACCACGGATGAAGGTCCGATCATCATGCCGATCACAGCTGCGCAGAAGAAACTGTTCTCTCCTTTTGTTTTAGTTCTCCGGCCAAACCTTTCAACCCGCCCCCATTTGGCTGTGAAAACCCTCCATTTATAGGGATTAAAGGGGTGTAACCGCCCCCTTAAATTGCTCCATAATGGGGGTTTAGTGGGGTGTAACCGCCCCCCTTAAATCTCTCAAACGGTTTAGGAACCGTTCAACTCATGTTTGAATGAGTCAAAGCGAAGTTCGCGTTAGACAAGCCAGCGTCGCATTTTAGTGCAGGAACACGGGGATGGACCTCAGCGTCTATGTTTTAACTAGGGCGCGGGCTGAAGCCGTTTTGGAAGCGAGCGGGCCATGTGCTCCGCGTTTTGGGCTTGAGCGGGCCATGTGCTCCGCATTTTGAATTGAAATCGGGCCATGTGCTTCCGCGTTTTGGGCTTGAGCGGGCCATGTGCTCCGCATTTTGAATTAAAGCGCGGGCCATGTGCTCCGCGTTTTGGGCTTGAGCGGGCCATGTAGTGAAGCAGCGGGAAGCGTCCGCGTTTTGAATTGAAGCGAGGGTGAGCCAGCGTTTTGCTTTGAAGAGATCAATACTTGTGATCTCTTTCCACAGGATTGTCAACTTGTAATCCTTGTACTCACGGAGACATTAACCGATTCTCCTTTGTTGTCGTGAAAGTCGTCGGCTTGTAAGCTTCATTGATAGTGTTTAGCGGATATTGGTGTCTTGGTAATTTTTACCTCTGAACCCCCTCAAAGTTTTGAAAGTTCGCGGTTGGTGGGGCGAGCTGGAATACTGGATATCTTCTTTGTTTGATCACGAAGGTATTGCTCCTCATTACGTCTTCAAAGAAGTTGTGTTACGCTTTTGTCCACGCTAGTCATTAGTCTTGCATGGGTGAACTCCGGCGTTTTGCTTTTGAAATGCGAGGAGCGGCCGTAGCGTCTTGAACTTTGCTACGCGGGACTGATCCTCGCGTTTTGAGGTTGAAACGGGTAGCCATCGCGTTACGTGTTAAAAATGCGGTAGCGCGACCCGCGTTTGTGTTGAAGCGGGGGTGGTCCTTCGCGTTTATGAGTAAAGCAGCGTGGATGAACCCACATTTCCAACTAAGTCTTTTAGACTTTTCTTTAAGGTGCCAAAAGTATAGTGTTAACTTGACATGCCTTTCATACTTGTTGTTTGAACAAGCTTTTGGGACTTATCACTCTATTGTAAAGAGTTGATAAATTGATTTTATCATCGAGGTAAAATTTTAACTTGATGATGATTTTTGAGGACTTATCGCTCTATTGAAGAGAGTCGATAAGTTGATTTTATCGAGGTGTGGAGTTAACTTGATAAAGTTGGGTATTTGTGGTTTGAACAAGATTTTGAGGACCTATCGCTCTATTGAAGAGAGTCGATAAGTTAATTTTATCAGAGGTGGGGAGTTAACTTGATAAAATTGGGTACTTGTGGTTTGAAAAAGATTTTGAGGACCTATCGCTCTATTGATGAGAGTCGATAAGTTTAGATTTTGTCGGGGGACAAAATATGAAACCTGTGATTTGAACAAGGTTTAAGGCCTGTGATGTGAAAAAAGGCTTACATGGCTTGTGGTGTGAACAAGGCTTTGGGCTTGTGGTTTGAACAGGGCTTTGGGGCTTGTGGTTTGAACAAGGCTTCGGGCTTGTAGTTTGAACAAGGCTTCGGGCTTGTGGTTTGAACAAGGCTTCGGGCTTGTGGTGTGAACAAGACTTCGGGCTTGTGGTATGAACAAGGCTTTGGGCTTGTGGTTTGAACAAGGCGTCGGACTTATGGTATTAACAAGGCTTTGGGGCTTATCATCCTATTGAGGAGGATTGATAAGTTGACTGTCAGAGGTGTGAGGTTAATATGACAAGATTGTGTTGCGGTGTGAGCAACTTTGTGGACTTATCATCCTATTGAGGAGGATTGATAAGTTGGTTATCAAACTCTGCTGAGGATGTGTACAGATTTTGATAGGATTGTGTTGTAATTTGAACAACTTTGTGGATCTATCATTCTATTAGAAAGGAATGATGAGTTGATTGACGGGGTTTAGTTGTGATTTGAACAATTTTGAGGAACTTATCTGCTGGGAAGGATTGATAAGTTGATTATATCATCAGAGGTATAGTGTTGACTTGATGAAGATACATTGCGATCGGAGCAACTTTGAGGACCTATCATCCTGTTGAGGATGATTGATAAGTTGATTGCGATTTAAGCAAATTTGAGGACTTATCATCCTATTGATGAGGATTGATAAGTTGTTTGTCGTGATTTAGTTGTGATTTGAACAACTTTGAGGACTTATCGCTCTTATTGAAGAGTGTCGATAAGTTGATGTTAGAGGAGTTAAGCCTGCATATGGCGTTGTGCTACGATGTTGAATCGTAGACTTTGTCGTCTTTACGAGCAAAGAGACTAGCAGAGCAGCGTGTTAGGCGTTGACTTTAGGGTTATTGGCCAACCCCCAGCCATCAACGGACTTGATGAGCCTTTACCGATTACCGTTTGAATCGGGCTAGCATGCAGATTATCTAAATCCGTTCTGCATGTGATGTTGTGCTAAAAGAATAAAACTCTTTTAGGCTTAATGCTATGATGTTGAATCGTGAGGCCGTCTTTCTCACGGGAATAGACTACCGGTGCATGTATTAGATGCGGGCTTATCTCTGCTTAGGTTTCGAGATAAAATTCCCCAGATTTGAATTCTGGTGTCTTCTTCGATCGGTAAAAGACTAAACCGGCAACGTGTGTTAGGCATTGACTTTTCCCTACTTAGGATTAGGATAAAATTCCCACACGTGTGGCGTGGATTGTGGTGTTATTAATAACAACCTTGAGGACTTATCGGCTCTATTGAAGAGTCGATAAGTTAATTGTCGAAGGTGTTAGGTTAACATGACAAGGATACATTGCGATCGGAGTAACTTTGAGGACTTATCGCTCTATTGAAGAGAGTCGATAAGTTGATTGTCGAGTCGCCTTGCTAATAGCGAGGCGAGCTAATCTTAACTTTGTGGGGATTGCGTTGCGATGTGAGCAACTTTGTGGGCTTATCATCCTATTGGAAGGATTGATAAGTTGGTTGTCGAGGTGCATTGTTAAACTGACGGGATTGTGTTATGATTTGAGCAACTTTGTAGACTTATCATCCTATTAGAGAGGATTGATAAGTTGATTTTTAGTGTCTTCTTTGCACGTTGAAGTGCTTACATTGTCAAAAGTATTTTGTTAACTTGACAATGTTTGGAATTTATTATTCTACTGGGAAAATAATAAATAATCAACCCCTAGTCTTTGGGATACATGACGTCTTTTGGCAAAATCGACGACGTCTGTAATTATCCTAGGTTGATATTAACCGAGTCTTTGGCCTCGCGATTTAGAGCGGGTCATCAATAGCAGTCTTGGTCGGTCTCCTCTTCTTGACTTCAATCCTAGCGATAATTGCTTTTGTTAGCCTGAGACTAGTTGTTTCAGGAGCGACATTTTACAACCCCATTCGAGCTAGGAGATTGGTTTGTAAATTGTGCCGGCAGTGTCAATCGAAGCGACTGTCATACATCGAGCATCGAAGAGCCATGCTTCGGAACTGTTCGACTAAGACTTTGATAGGCTCTCCCTCCTTTTGCTTAATGGCAATGAGAGAAGTGACAGTGATCTCCGTGTCATCTTCAAAGAATCGTGACAGGAAGAGTCTTTCTAAATCTGCCCATTTCTGGATACATCCTGCAGGCAGTTTCATGAACCATTCAAAGGCAACCCCCTTGAGGGTGCTAATGAACAAACGAGCTGCTATAGCATCGTTGGCCATCACATTCCCAGTCTGTGACCTAAAATGATAGATGTGTTGATTCGGTGATCCCGTGCCGTCGAAAGCTTGTAGCATCGGGATTTTAAATTTTGGAGGATAAGGTACCGTATCCCATTCTGCAGGATACGGTCTGACAACCCCCTGATCTTGAAACTCGTATCTATTAGCCATGGCATTGAGGCGGGCTTCCAGTTCTCGCATTTTTTGCGATTAGGACTTTGCTCGTTTTGCCTCTCTCCTTCTTTAGAAGGATTCTACGTGATGGGCTTCTTGATGGGAGCTTCATTCACTTTTCTTTCCATTTTGGGGATTGACTCCTCCTCCGTGATGATTCCGGCTGAGGTGTTGAGCCGAACATGTGAACTTGAGCCCTATCTGCAACAAGTTGGTTTATCATATCTCGAAGTTGATCGATGGACTCTTGTTGTGATCGCAGGGCTTCTTGCATCATAGCCTGATGCTCTTCGAGCCTCTTCTTGAAATCTTGACATTCTCGAGTGTGTGAAGCGGCTCACATGCTCCACGAAGAACTAGAGGATTGAGATTACGTGATGGTGAATGCTCATCATCAGACTCAATTTCTTTAGCCAACTTTTAATAGTTGACGCGGGATATGACCCCTGTTCGAGTCAGTATGTCGGTAAACTCCGTCGGAGTCATTCAAAGCCTCTTTCAAGCCGGGGGACCGATTTGCCTCTGGCTCATTGGAGCTAGAGATTGACGGTCTGCCTACTCCGATCATGTTAGAAGTGACTCCAAGGTATTCGACCTCTGAAGTCTCCTTCCTGTGAGAATGTCGTCGTTCGGTGGACCAAATGATATTTGTCAATCGGTCAAACACCGACGGTTTGGCGCATGTGGCGGCGTCGATATGCGATGATTTGGCACTTGGAGCGAAGATGCGTTTGAGCATGAGCGAGGTTGAGACCAGCGTTCTAGATTGGGAGCGCTAGGTTGGCGTTTGAATGCTTGAGCGGGACCAGCGTTTAGATTGGGGGCCGAGGATAAGTGCAACCTGGCGGCGAGCGAGGTCCGCGTTTGAACATTTGAGCGGGGTTGAGACCCGCGTTTTATAATGGAGCGAGGTTAGGTGTTCGGGCACATAAGCGAGCTTGCGTTACGTAAAAGCGAAGCTCAAGATCGCGTTTGGCTCCTAGCGAAGTTAGCGTTGGTTGGTCGATTGGTTATCTGGGCTGTGTTCTTGGCCGGCGCTCCTTTTGCCTGATTTGAGGCTTTTGCAGCGACATCACCATCTTTACCAATCAGGTTAGTCCACGGCAACGAAGGGACTTTGGTCTCCTTAGAGGCTTTGTGGATCTTGCGCGCCTTGGGGCTAAGGGATCGGAGGAGAGTGCCTCCTCGAACTTGGCTTGATCGAACTCTACGGTCAGAGTTTCAACAGTCGTCCCAATGAGCTTGACGTCGGATTGCGCCACCACCTCTTCATCGGTGAAAGAGATCGTCCCTAGCAGAGTCGCCATCTTTTGTTCGCGAGGAAAATTTAGAGAAAATGTAAAATTGATCTATTCTATTTGAAGAATAATGAATACAATCTCTCGAATGCAATCTCTCTCTCTAACTGACTTAGATAAAAAGAAATTACAAATTCCTCGATCGGTTGCCCGATTTACAAAAGAAGGAAGGGTCAACGGAGATCCTTCCTTTGTTTAAAGCTGGGTTCTTCACGGTGGCGATAGGAGCTTGAATCTTGTATCCGTGGGCGATCCGACCGTCTTGACTCGTGGGGCGAGGTTGAAAAATAACTTCGCGAGGAGCAAGTTTAGAACTACGGCGAGTTAAGAACTCTTTGATAGAGTTGATTTTAGAAAAGGATTAGTAATCCTTTTAGCCAAGAATGGAGGAGAAGAACTTGCCATGCAAGTTTGAAAGCTATGTCGAGTTGAACTCTCTAGGAGAGTTGATGCCCGACAAAGGAGGTTTGATCCTTAAGACTGGATCTTCTGTAAAACCTCAATATCTCCAAATTCAACCGGTAAAATCAATCTCCACCATTCAGAATTAGGAGCTTAATGAGTGTTGAGGCTACTCTCCAAGTTTCGACCACGGATGAAGGTCCGATCGTCCGCCGATCCGCAGTGCTTGAAGAAACCGTTCTCTGCACAATTGGCTTCGGTAAAACCTTGATATCTCCAAATCCAACCGGTAGAAATCAATCTCCACCGTTCATAATTAGGGATGATGAGTTTTGAGGCTTCCCTCTAAGTTTCACTCCGATCAGACCACGGATGAAGGTCCGATCGTCATGCCGATCATAGCTGCGCAGAAGAAACCGTTCTCTGCACAATTAGCTTCGGTAAAACCTTGATATCTCCAAATCCAACCGGTAGAAATCAATCTCCACTGTTCATAATTAGAGATGATGAGTGTTGAGGCCTCCCTCCAAGTTTTACTCCGATCAGACTACGGATGAAGGTCCGATCATCATGCCGATCACAGCCTACGCAGTAAGAAACGTTTCTCCCTTTTTTTAGTTCTCCGGCCAAACCTTTCAACCCGCCCCCATTTGGCTGTGAAAACCCTCCATTTATAGGGATTAAAGGGGTGTAACCGCCCCCTTAAATTGCTCCATAATGGGGGTTTAGTGGGGTGTAACCGCCCCCTTAAATCTCTCAAGCGGTTTAGGAACCGTTCAACTCATGTTTGAATGAGTCAGCAGTTAAGCGTTACGGAGCAAGCCACCGGCGTGCATTTTAGTGCGAGGAATGCGGGGATGGACCTCCGTCTATGTTTTAACTAGGGCCGAGTGAGCCAGCGTTTTGAGCTTCGAGCAGCGGGCCATGTGCTCGGCGTTTTGAGCTTCGAGCAGCGGGCCATGTGCTCGCATTTTGAATTGAAATCGCGGGCCATGTGCTCCGCATTTTGAATTGAAATCGCGGGCCATGTGCTCCGCGTTTTAAACTTCTGAACGGGCCATGTGCTCGCATTTTGAATTAACGGGCCATGTGCTCCGCGTTTTAGACTTCGAAGCGCGGGCCATGTGCTCCGCGTATGATGGCTTAGCGGGCCATGTGCTCCGCTTTTTGGGCTTCGAACGCGGGCCATGTGAATTGAAACGCGGGGAAGCGTCCCGCGTTTTGAATTGAAACGAGGGTGTGAGCCCCGCGTTTTACTTTGAAGAGATCAATACTTGTGATCTCTTTCCACAAGGATTGTCAACTTGTAATCCTTGTACTCTGGAGACATTAGTTTCTGATTCTCCTTTGTTGTCGTGAAAGTCGTCAGCTTGTAACCTTCATTGATAGTGTTTCGCGGATATTGGTTGTCTTCAGTAATTTTTTTACAGCCTACAGGATCGATAACTTTTTATACTATAACTTGATAGTTGTATACTTGCAACTTTAGGTTCATATTTATTTCCTATCAAGTTTTTAGCGCCGTTGCCGGAGAACGGTGCTTGTAATTAAGATATTTTGATTCTTTAACTTGTGTGTTTTCTTGTGAAGGAACCACTTTGAAGATTGAAGATCACGGATTGAAGATTGAAGATTGAAGATTGAAGAATTTCTTTCAATGAGGTTTGGATGCTTTTGCGTGGGTAACTCCTCTTTTTAGTATTTTCAATTCCACCCTTTAGTTAGTTTCTCACAATTAGAGATAATTAGGATCTAAAAAAATATATATTTTATTTTTGTCAACCATAATAATATTCATCCTCCACTTGGACATTTACTAACAAGATAATAAACTCAAACAATAGCTCTTTCTCACATTTGTTTGATTGTTGACCTTAATTAAAAAAAAATTATTTTTGCATCATTTTGTAGTTGCTTTTAATTTCTAGAGTTGCATTGCATATAATAGTAGGAATTCACCAAAGTGATTTGTGCATCTTGATTTGACACCACTTGAAAATATTCTTAAGGGCAAAACCCATTTATCAAGATAATGTGAGAGATTTCATCACCCTTTCCTTAGCCCACAAATCACTAATTCCTCACTACACAAACCCAAGCTTTTTAAAACTCATTAGACGTTGGCCCCTAAGAATTCGAGCTCATTAAGGAACAAGAAATCCTTAAGTGAACCAGTTCATGTTTACTTGAATTAGTTGGTGTCTAAGGCAAGATTTAGGGGTTGCATAAAGCGCTCCGCAAGGCACGAGGTATTTAATTGATCTTTGATCTCCCTCTAGTACTATCCTTACCTGGCTAACTGACCGAGTAACCTTTGATCTTTTCACTAAAGGACTTTTTGGTTAGGAGTTGGTCTAGTTGATGTTCTCGGGAAAAGTCATTATCTTTTTCATCGGTGAAATCATTCTACCTTGATGGGATTACAAATGAGTTTCAAATAAAAATCACCTTTTATAAGGCTTTTACAATGAAAAGAATAAAAATTACAACTTTCCTCCTTGTGAACAAGCGGGATCGTTTATCGGATCACCAAACTATGATGGATTCTTTGCAATGCGGGGATGTATTAGTGGACCACAGCGATTCCTTTCCCAAGTGTTGATCAAGCGAGATGCGGATGCGGATCTAGATCTAAAATCCCTCCTTTTCGTGGGAATTCTTAGATCGATCGGATCGAGATCTAAACAAATCTGGAGATTAATTAGCCAAGGAACTAATCAGCGTGAGTGAGCGAAGATCGATAGCGAACCCGTCACTCTTCTTGGATCAAGGCCAAGCTTGATCCAAGGATGGTTTGTTGTTGTAGATGCGGATCGAAAACTTTGGATCTCGAATCTCACCCCGCAAGTCTAGATCTTGATCTCCTCTCCTTGGAAATTCTCTAACCCTTGGCACACACAAGAGTTCGTGAGTCTCCTCTTTTTTTTTTTTTCCGACCTCTGAAAATGAAACCCTAGCCCTCATATTTATAGGTGCGGCGGCGGATCTGGTGGCCGGGCAAGCCCATTCGGCCTTGGTGTCTCGGCGGTAGAACATCTCTGGAGTGTCTAGAAGCGAGACACCTCTGCGAGAGAATGTCTGCTGGGCAGACACCTCACAAATCGGCTTCGGCGAGACACCTCTAAATGTCTCGGTGGCGAGGCGCCTGTCGGTTTTGGCCAAGGCCGGCTACTCTCTCTTTGGTTTCAGAGCTTGATTTGAGGCTTCAAAATCGGGTTTATCCTTCGCACTCATGGCGCATCAGTTCACGGGTTAGAATCGGTGGCGATTCGAAGTAGAGAGCTCTTTTCAAAATTTTCGGGGCCGAAAACTTCTGCGTAGCGTCTTGAGGAGCGTTTGCGTTGCGTTCACTTGTTGTGTCGTCAGCGGTTTGCCATTATTTCATCGGATGACTTGTCGATTATTCGTCATCACGAGCTACGTTCGAGGACTTATAGGTAATTTTCAGCCCTCTGAGATACCCCTCAAAGTGTTTGGTCTGCTCTTTTATAGAAGAAGCGAATACTTTGGATGTGATAGGCCCGGACCTTGATCGGTGTAATAGGACCTAAAAGCGGCTTCAAATCTTGATCTCTCCGATTCTTTCGGTCTATCGGTGCTTTGTAGGATAACTAAAAGTGTGTCTTGCATTTATTGTCGACCATTGCCGAAATCTTGACTTCGATGGTAGATGAATGAATTTTCTTATTTTTAGCTCGTGGTGTGAGTTGTCGTCGGCTGTTCATCAATTAGTGAGACTTAGCTTTGAATCGGTGAAATCTCCTTTGCATGGCTTGGCATAAGACTAAACCCGGTGGGAGGATATTGAGGATTCATCCTTTGATTGGTGAACTCTTCTTTGCGATGCTGTTGCGGGGCCGACCACGATGGGAGGGATTTTCGAGATGTGGCGTTGTCAGGCATCAAAAATTTTCTCTCGAATTCAACCTCCAATTGGCGATTTTTCATCACAATGAATTGTCGTCGTGAAATTTGAACCTAGTGGAAGCAAATTGGGGATTGTCGAGTTATCCTTAAGAATATAAAACTATTCTCGGGGAACTTTCCAATAAATTAAGGAGCGGTTTATACTCATGTTCCTTATTGGAGTATTGAGGGTTCGACCATCATGGGGATTTCTTGATGTTTGGAGAGGAACCCTTCATGGGTTGCATTCATTGTCTGGCCAAGTTGATCCGTTGGTCGTGGTTGGAATTGTATACTATTAGTGCCTCGGTGGGAGTTTTCTTGCGGGGACGCATTTAAGGTCTCCTTTGAGGAGGTGCCTGCGATAGGGCTCGATCCGCGAAGTGAAAAGCCGGTGCATGGTTAGCTGTGACCTATACTCTCGGGGAGATCGATGAATCCGACCACGTAGGAGTAATGATTGACCCTTGTGTACATCCCGATTGACTCCATGTATCTAGGTTGACATATCCCATTTCTTGGTGCAATGAGGTCGGCTCTCTATGATAGCCCACACGGAAACACTTGAGTCTCCATCCGTTTAATTGGGGACTAGTCTTGTTAGCTAGTTCATCCTCAATTTGGCGGTCTTGATGAATTCTTTTTATTGGTAAGATGTTCCTCCAAAGCTAGGTATAGCGGTGGTTACTCATGAAAGGCTGTAGAGGACCAAGCTGCGGAAGTCGGTGCATCGGCGGTAGTTCCATTGTTGTTGTGACTTGCGATCTGTCATTTTCATTGTCCACGGCATTCATAGGATTCTTGGCAAACCCTCGACCTTCAGCAGTTTGATTTGCCTTTACCGATTACCGTTTGAACCGGGCTAGCATGCGGATTATCGAATCCGTTCGCATGTGGCGTTGTGCTAGAAGAATGAAACTCTTTTAGACTTGGTGCTATGATTTTGAATACATAGACTTTGTCACTTTTCACGGGTAGAGACTAAGCAGCGTGTTAGGCGGTGACTTTAGGGTTATTGGCCAACCCGACCCTCAGCAGTTTGATTGGCCTTTACCGATCACCGTTTGGACCGGGCTAGCATCGCGGATTATCGAATCCGTTCCGCATGTGGCGTTGTGCTAAAAGAATGAAACTCTTTTAGACTTAATGCTACGATGTTGAATCATGGAAGCGTCTCACGGGAATAGACTACCCGACAGCAGCGTGGTAGGCGTTGGCTTTATCCTTCTTAGACTTGGGATAAAATACCCCAAGATGAATCTTGGTGTCTTCTTTTAATGGGAGAAGCTAGGCAGGATCGAGCTGGTGAATGGAATTGATTGTGGGAAAGGAAGAATTTTATATTACGTTTCCCGATGTCAGAAGGAAGGATTTTATATCCTGTCTCCAAGTCTTTGGAAAGAAAGAATTTTATATTCTATTTCGAGGTCTCCTTTAATGGGTAGAGAGCGAACCCCAAGTGAACATAAGAAAAGAAGGATTTTATATCTGTTTCTTAGTCTTGGAGAGGAAGAATTTTATATTCTATCTCAGGGAAGATGGAGAGGAAGGATTTTATATCCTATCTCCAAGAAAGGGAAACTAAAGTGGGATCTCCCTTGAGAATCTCTTAAGGTGAAACTAAGAGTGGGATCTCCACTCAGAATCGAAGAGATCTGGTAGTTTTCACTTTTATAGGATTAGCCACGATCACGAAGGTCTCGTTTATCGAGAGTGTTCCAATTTTAGTACTACCGCCATGGGGCGTGGTGAAATGGAAATGATGGAGGCTTTACGTTCATCGAAAGTGGTCTCCGGGTTGAAAGTGGACCTCTTGTTCATTGAAAGGAATCAAGAGGGATTTTGATAGAGGATCAAAAATTTTGTGGACCCTTGCTTATTGAAAGAAATCAAGGGAATTTTCTTTGGTGAAGGGACGGAGAAAATTTTGTGGACCCACCGTCAATAAGTTTGATCGGTGGGGAATTCTGGAGGAAAGGATTAGGGTTATCTCAGGAAAATATTTTCGAAGAACTTCCCTCAAAGCGGGTTATCACGAAGGTACTAAGGATAGTACTTCTTCAAGAACTTCCCATTGATCGGCATTAATTGCCTATCGCCTTCTGGGTGATAAAGCGATATCGCCATTAGAATAAATTGTTTCAATCAAAGCGGCCCTTCCCACTTGGGTTCAAACTTACCCTTCCTCTTGGAGTCGAGAATTATCGATTAGTCGGCGGCGAGGACCAAGTCTCCCTCCTTGAAGCTCCTTTGTCGGACTTTCTTGTTGAAGGCCCTGGACATCCTTGCTTGGTAAAACTCAATGTGCTGTTGAGCTTCCAAGCGCTTTCATCTAGCATCTCGAGTTCTTGGCTTTTGATGTAGCTCCTCTGTCGTCATCTCGGTTCGCGAGCAATCGGAGGATGGAATCTGAACTTCAAAGGCGGGTGCTTCACACCCATATACGAGAGACGGGGTAGCCCGTCGGTGTCGCGAATCGTCATGCGATCGCCCGAGTGCTTCTCGAGTTTATCATCGGTCGCGTTTGTTATTTTCACCGGCTTCTTGAGAATTTTAATGATCGTTTTGTTAAAGGCCTCGGTAAATCCGTTTCGCGTGAGTTATGCCTTGATTGAGAGCGTCACGGATCTTGAATTTCATAAAACCGAATGAAGGCATTGCTAATGAAAGCTGGCGTTACCGTTATCATTGCTATGGCGACCGTTATCATCGATAGCCTTGTGCGTGATGATGCGTGATTAACGAATTACATTCGGCTTTACCTCCTTGAGGGAATCGCCTCTGCCCACTTGGAATGTCGGTGTCGCCGGGATAAACCGATCACCTTTGGTAGAAGCGAGAGAAAGATTGGGCCTACCACATCCATGCCCCATGTCTCGAATGGCCAAGATGTGGTGGCGGGTGAAGTTGCTCGGAGGTTGATCGCGAGTAGTTCGCGTGTTTTGCGCGTGACCATAGAGCATATCGCGCATCATTGACCATAGTAGGCGGTAGTACCCCATCCTCTGATCGATCATAGAGCTTAGGACACGGCTGTGCGTGCGCATTCTCCTCGTGTGCTTCTTGGAGAACTTCCTCTACCTCTTTGTTTGAAGGCGGAGGAGTAAGCAGTTATACCCGCAGGTAAATGGGTTTCGTATTGTAGAAGAACCTTGGCTCTTCTACGGGTGATTCGCTCCTTCATATCTTACGGCGGGGATGCCATGCAAGGCGTAGTCAATAATAGGGAAGCGCCATCGGGGCTCAAGTCCGACTTGGGTTGCATACACTTCCTTAGTGACTACCCTTTCGTCATTTTACGCCTGTCATAAATAGGAATGAATAGCTGGTGGGTCCTCACGTGACCATTTGCTTTCGATCGGGGAGGTTGCGCCAAACAACTGCTAATGCCTGGTGCATGCATCGCGATGCAGGCGGAATGCTTTCGATGAAGAATCCTTCAAGCGAGTCGCTAACTTCGATAGCGACGATGGTATGGGATTAAATCACGGGTTCACGACCTCATAGTCCCATGAGTGTTTGACAATGAGTTGGGAATCCTCATAGTCCCATGATGCGTTTGACAATGAGTTGGGAATCCTCGAAGGCTTGAGATACTCTACCCCGCTCTTTAAGCGAAGCTAAGTCCAATGAGGCGTTGTACTCTGCGACATTGTTAGAAGCGGGGCTCGGTCGATGAATAAGCGAGGCATGACATGCTTCCACAGGGAAACTAAGACTATTCCGACTCGTGGAGATCTTAGAACATCGGGGGTGCTTCGCCACATTATGGTAGCTTCGGGGCGCTCCATCAAAATATAAATGCCACACTGTTGGTGCGAGTTGTGTTAACCTGCGTGGGTCTCATCCGGTAGATCATCAAATAGTTCAGTAGTATCCTTTGTTGGGTTGGTACGCCAAATCATGAGATGGCTTGTCCCTTAATTGACCTGGCTGCGGAAGTGGGTCATCTTGGGACAAAAGTAAAGCCCATTTTGCGGTGCCAATTCATAGAGGCGGCTGCGTCATGAACACCGAGCGAGTTCGTTAGAAATGGCGTAGATCGTTTGCCCAACTAAGTAGTGTCGCATTTTACGAATCGCAAAGACCGGTAGCGAGACACTCTTTCTCGATCATTGGGTAGCGAGATTCGCACCTACCAAGGTTGGCTTAGATAATAAACGCTGCTTCGTGACCGTGGTCTTAGTCTTGTGCAAGTAAAGCGAATGGATTCGTTAGCTTTGATATAAATCAAGAGCGGTTTACCGACTTGATTGCAATGATGCGGGAGGATTCGTCGGATCGTTTTGATATCTTTGAATGCCTTCGGCGTCATCGGACAAAGGACACCCCTTTTGTTGCTTAGAGAATGGTGACATTTTCGAGAGAGGTTGGAGATGGGCGTCGGATGTCGCTAATGGCCCTGTAATCCTCACGAGTTCCCTTAGATTCTTTGGGGTTGCAATTCATTGATTGCCTTTATTTTGTCGGGGTCAATGTGGATACCTTTGTTGGTAACAACAAAGCAGGAATTTCTTTGGACATTAGAGGAAAGACTGGTGGGGTTCATCTTTAATTGATGAATCGCATGAGTCGAATACCGTCCTCAAGTCACAGGTATGGTCATTTTGTCGCGACTTTTCACAACCAAGTCATCGGCGTAACATTCGACCGATCTTAGAAGATGATCACGAAAGATCTTTGTCATTGCGGTAAGTGGCGCCGGCATTCTTCGATCCGAATGGCATGGTATGTAGGAAGATGCCTAGAGGATTCTGACTTAGTGTGCTTTCGTCATCGGGATGCATCTTGATTTGGTTGTAACGAGAATCCATCCATGAAGGACATTGGCTCAAATCCACATGTATTATCGGCGATCACATCGGTGATTGGAAGTGGGAAGTCGTCTTTTGGGCATGCGGCATTCAGATCTCGTAGTCGACCACAGTTACGATCGTCCGTTCTTTTTAGCCGGAGCGATATTAGCCACCCAATCAGGATGTTGAACCTCCGGATGAAACGAGCTATGAGCTTCTTTACTTCGCAACAATTGTCTCCATAATCGTGGGCCGAAACCGTCTCTTTTCTTTGTTGTGAGTTTGGCATCCACTTTAATGTCGGTGTATTGCCACATTGGGGTCGAACCACGGCATGTCCTCGTAGCTCGGCGAAACATCGATATACTCTCGACAAGAAGCGATCAACCTTTTCTTTTCCTCACGGGGAAAGGCTGTTGCTAATATTTATAAGTTTAGGGTGTGCTTCATTACCCATGTTGATCGGACTACCTGCGTCTTGATCGGAGGCTCCCTCTGCTCAAACCGGTCCCCATCGCATGTTGAGGTGATGGACCCATGGGTCTTCCCATGTTGGCAATTCTTCATCTTCTTCGGTGTAGTGGGGTCCCTTTGTAGCCATGTTGGACATCAACCCCACGAACATCTTCTGCGATCTTGATGTCGAGTCGAGCGGCGAGAATCGGATGAGTACTCGTCATCTAGGTTGGGTGGTTGGTTATTGATCGACCAACAACACTCATCTTCGAAGGGATGAGTATCCCAATCCCTTTGAATCGTAATAATTATCGGGTTTCCCTTCGGTACATCATTGCCTTGGGTGGAGCGGAGATCCCACCCAAAATAAAGTCCTTCTCCCCATGCAAAGTCGTACCCCCACTTCTTCATGAGGTCTTTGCTTTTCGGGCTATATCTGGAAAGATGAAGTTTGGTTTATCTTCGCCGGAACCGTCTGCGAGGAAGTAGTTGGTGGGAGTCAACTCCCCTCTGGTAGACTAAGTCTTTCTTGCGGCCTCCCTTCCCTTGGACGGCGAAAGTCGTCTTGGATGAAGTCTCGAAGGTGCTTACGTATTATACGGGATGGGTGATGGCATATGCAATTCGGGGTCATTATAAAATTTTTCATTACATCGTTCAAACACAGCGAGTACTCTAAATCATCTTTTATTTCTTCTTGACGAAACGCCAATTACAACTTTCATCGGAAGATCCTTTTCGTCAAGATTGACTACTAAGGGTACAATGTCATTGAGAACAAAACCACCTTTATAGTCAAGCCCGGCCCGGTATCGGCGTCCTCACATTTGTCCGTGCCATGGTAGATGATTGATATCGGACTCATTACCGTAAAGGAGGAATCGATGAAATAATTCTCGATCCTTTAAGCGGTTGTTTGTCGCGACCACCGTCTTAACCTCGTTATTAGTGTCGACATATTTGGACGATGTCGAGGTAGAGGACTATAACATGGTTATGGATCAAGGCGACCAACAACAAGTTATAGAAAGTCTGCGTCAATGGCGTAGCAAGTGACCGGACTTTAAGTCCCCATATGACACTTAATGCGGATTTTACCAAGTGGTGAGACCGCGGTGTTAAATCCGTATATCGTGCGGTCGAAGCGAGCCTGGCGGCGAAATCGAGGCTATACATCGGTAGCAAGGCATGATGCTCCGCGGAACCGGATCAACTTGGATCGGTTGACTTCATTTGGAACCAATGTACCACATGAAGTAGAAGCGATTACGTCATGCCCGGCGTCTTCGTGCGCATATCCTCCTTAGAAGCGTGATCACGGGGAATATGCTTGGAGGCCACATTGCATTCGGTGATAACTCCGGCTCCTCGGACTTGATTTAATGTGGGTTAGAAAGACCTGCGAGTGCATAGCGTTTCTTATAGCAAGCGGGTTTCTTGGACAACCTCAATAGCTTCGTATAAAGTTATTCTTGCGAGATGTTGGCCAATTGTGCCATCACATCGGCGGTAGGAAGCTTGTGTTCCCGGTCTATCCCTTCAATCGGTGATTAAGGGGCGCGGAGGTTGCACCTCGGGATTTGAGGTTGTTTCCCCTTCGTTACGGTGGCGTCCTCCTTAGAATTGGCGGGAGCGAGTGGGATATTACTACCCCAAGCTCCGTTAGCGTTTTAGCATTAAGGTTGGAGTCATCGGGGTATTTGTAAGCGTACTCCGCCCACTCACGGTGACAAAGGCTTCTGTTCCTCCTCAGACAAAGAACCGCGTAGGAATTTGCTTTCGTCGTCGTGAGTAGAACGGCTGAGGTAGCATTGCAAGATTTGCCCTTTCCCTTGGACTTCTTTTTAGGCGAAGGCGTGGCCCGATCGATCTTTAAGTAAGTCGGGTGGACCCATAGGAGTTCACCATTTGGTACGTGTCGCGGCACTAACCCTTCTCTGGCTGCTTGTGGGGATCGTAATTCACCGTCTTCATTCCCACTTTGACCACGGTTTGGCGGAACGGGTTGTAAAGGCCTTGTCCCAAAGCTTATGGGCGTCGGCGTTTCGCCGCCTTTCCCTTATTTGGTTTTGGGTGATCACCCCACTTCAATCAAAGCTTGGATCTTGTCCTTGGTGGTAGCATGACTTGGTGGTGGTGTATGCATACCTATGATGGCCTTGATGCTTGGGTGCAATAGATCCTTTGAGCTTCCTCTGGTTGTGATCGGTGGCGGTTGGATCTTGTTGTTGTCTAGCAAGTGCCGAAGATCGGGCACCTCTTCGTCCACTGAAAGAATCGTCTTGGGAAACACGGCGTGGGCGCCCTCGGTTTGGGGCTATTATTCTTCCGATAGGGTCAGCTGCAGGTGCTTGTTCTATTGTGAGCTGCATTTGGAAAGTTTGATCGCATCAACATTCTTCATTGGCCTTCCCTTGTTAGGGGACAAAATTTTGGTTCCGTGGATTTGGCGCTGTGACCTCGCTCGCCTTCTCCCTTTTGAGGCTTCGGCCTCTTCCCTCGGACTTTCAAGTCTTTCCGGGTTTTAGGCGGTGCGGTGCCCATCATGCGATCACGTCAGTGAGGTTATCTTTGGCGGGTCTTGAGGATAAATTCCTCCGTGATTGGGTCCGCGGCGGTTCATCGCCTTGTTGCGGAACCGTTTGACAAAATTATCCACGGTTTCTCCATCCATACGCTTCTCATCCCATAATGTACCGAGTGAAACCTCGTGTCATCATCGAAGAAGTTCGCCGGGAACATAGATTCCATGTCTTCGGTCGGTGATCTTTGCCGCTTTGAAGGCGGTGATCGAAAGCCCTCGTAGGGTCTTGAAAGAATGACGAACCATCAGGGCTCATTCTGGAGATGACTCCCAAATGGCTCTTGAAGTAGATAAGATGTTGAGTGGGGACCCTCTCCCATCGAGCGGCGTGAAGTTTATTAAATTAAACTTAGCGGATAGAGATTGACTCCCACTCTCGGGTAGAAGCGAATCCCGTCTTCTTCACTTCTTGAGCGAGATGGCGAGTTGACCTTGCTCTCGGATCCTTGATCTTGTTATTTTCACTTGCATTTTGTCCGGTGATTTTGAGGTGGGACCATGGTGTCATCATCGGTTACGCTCGCCGGTGTTAAGGTCTTGCTCTTCATCGTGTAAGCTATCCGTCAAATTGGCGTTGTTGCGGCGGCGCCCTCACCACAGCGATTAGTCATCGCTTGCATCTGCGGTCATGCATTTCTCTCATCTGCTGCATGGCCATGTCCATCTCGAGTTTGAAGTTGTCCTTGTTTTGCCAAGGCTTCTTCAAGTAGCTTGGCCACCTGTTTGCCCGATCATGAGTGCTTCCGAGTATGGCCTTCACTAGAGCGGTGTTATCGGATGCCATTCTTGAGCCGTCATCCAGATACTTCATCTTCGAAGGTACTCTTCGTTGTGGTGTGCCTTGAAGGGATCCCTCGTTGCGAATTAAGTGATAGTTAAGGCGTCGATGAGTCAGAGCCCGCCATGGAGTCACCGTTGGGAGGGCTCGGAATGCGGCGTGGCGTTGCCTTGTTGGTCATATTGATGGTGACCTCAAGCGGCTCATCCTTGCCTTGGCGAGTGCATGTCTTCTTGGGGCGCCTTGGCGAGGTCTTGGCGGTTCGTTGGTGCTCGATCTTTGGAAGGCTGACACCCTTCCGGATTTTATGGCGGCATTTACACTCAGAAACCTTGCCTTGATCAATTTAGTACAAATGCAAGAGGATGCGGTTTTACGGAGAGCTCACGTCTCGAGACTTCTTCCTACCCCGGCGATAGTACAACTCGCCGGCATGAGTGCGGAGCAACCTACCGTCGCGGCGACCACGATCTCGGGTATAGCGTCATCATCGGATAGCGGCGTCTCCATCGAGGTTGGGTTGGCGTCCGAAGTCTTTGAGATTCTGGCATGCCGCGCTTTTGGGTCTGGCGGCGTCTCGGCGGGCTTTTGGACCTCGATCCGCAAACCGGTTGGTGGATTCTCCGTGACTTCATTCGGCGAAGCCCACCCGCATTGCGGTTGTCACGGATCTCTTCAACAAACTGCTGGAGTTGACCTTTCACCTTGATCCAATGAGCGGACCTGGCGTTGAAACACTGAACCCTTATCGGAAGGGGTGTAGTGTTGGCGGAATCTTTATTAGGCCCGTTGCATCGAGGAAAAAGCTCACAGTGCGGGAGAGGCGAGTTGACTTGCTACGGTGACTTCTTGGTCACCTCTGCTCCCTTTAGCTGTTAGTACACGAACCAGACGCGTTGCAGCGTGCGTAGGACACGGCGTTTTGGATCCGCCCACGAGGGTGGAAGCGATCGCTGCAGCGGATCCATTCTTGATCGGCGGTTTAGAGGATTTACCACCTATCTTAGTCTTACGGGGCTCGTGCCCGTCGGAACCGGATGCGGCTTGTATCGAACACCGTCCATGGATTCCTAGCGCTTTCGCGTATTGCAATAGGCATTGTCGGCGCCGTTGGCGGAGCTCTCTTTGAGAGAGTCACATCGCCGGTGGACTTCTCCTCATTAGCGGGAGAAGGGAGATCAGATCTGGCGTCTTTGGATGGCCGGGGAGTTATTCTTTGTCATTGTGGTTAGGCGTGACGAGGCGTCGGCTTCGGTCGGTGGCGCCTTGTGAGTCCCCTTGCGGAGGGCTTCTTACCGCTAGCGAGAAAAAGGAGTTGGATGAGAGAGATAGGCCTCAAATTTCTCTGGTTGAACTTCGTTTTCGACCTCTTCGATCAGGGATCGGAATCCATGGCTGCGACACAATGATCTCCGGATCTTGAGGGCCGGTGGCTCAGTGGCCCGGCTTGTTCTCGGAAAAGTCATTATCTTTTTCATCGGTGAAATCATTCTACCTTGATGGGATTACAAATGAGTTTCAAATAAAAATCACCTTTTATAAGGCTTTTACAATGAAAAGGATAAAAATTACAACTTTCCTCCTTGTGAACAAGCGGGATCCGTTTATCGGATCACCATTGCGTGGGATTCTTTACTGTGCGGGGATGTATTAGTGGACCCTTAGCGATTCCTTTCCCAAGTGTTGATCAAGCGAGATGCGGATGCGGATCTAGATCTAAAATCCCTCCTTTTTGCGTGGGAATTCTTAGATCGTCCGGATCGAGATCTAAGCGAATCTGGAGATTAATTAGCCAAGGAACTAATCAGCGTAGTGAGCGAGATCGACCAGCGAACCCGTCACTCTTCTTGGATCAAGGCCAAGCTTGATCCAAGGATGGTTGTTGTTGTAGATCGGATCACGAAAACTTTGGATCTCGGATCTCACCCCAGCGCAAGTCTAGATCTTGATCTCCTCTCCTTGGAAATTCTCTAACCCTTGGCACACACAAGAGTTGGCGAGTCTCCTCTTTTTTATTTTTCCGACCTCTGAAAATGAAACCCTAGCCCTCATATTTATAGGTGCGGCGGATCAGGTGGCTGGGCAAAAGGCAATTGACCTTGGTTTCGGCCAGAGGAGACACCTCTGAGTGTCAGTGGCGGGCACCTCTGGAGTGTCTTTCAGGCGGGCGTTCCCTGGAGTGTCGCTCCGGCCCTGGGTGTCTCACGGAATGTCTCAGCCAAGCGGACTCTCCTTCGGCCGAGACACCTGAGTGTCTCTTCAGTGAGACACCTCTAAATCTCGGTGGCGAGGCATGCCCATGTCTCGATTTTGACCCGGCGCGTGGCTTCTCTCTGGTTTTAGAGCTTGATTTGAGGCTTCAAAGTCGGGTTTATCCTTCGCTCGCACTCATGGCGCATCAGTTCACCAGGTTCGAATCGGTGACGATTCGAGAAAGTAGAGAGCTCTTTTCAAAAATTTCGAGTCTTTGCCGGACCGCGAGGGCAGCTGCCCCTTGACCCCGCCAGCTACTTAGGCTAAGCGGGGCCGCCGAAACTTCTGCGTAGGGTATCTTGAGGAGGCGTTTGCGTTGCGTTCACTTGTTGTGTCGTCAACGGTTTGCCATTATTTCATCGGATGACTTGTCGATTATTCTCGTCATCACGAGCTACGTTCGGAGACTTATAGGCAATTTTCAACGCCTACAGTTGAGTCTAGGCTTAACCCTAGAATTTAAAGTGATTGATACAAGTGATTGCATTGATTTATTTTAGTTAGGTTTTTCCTTTATCTTTCTTCTTTTTCTCATCATATTTTTAATCTTTTAGTTTTTTTCCCTCTTAAAAAAGAAAAAACTAACTTTTATTTTTCCTAGAATTAAAAAAATTATAAAAAGAATTTATTTTTGTGTATGCAAACTTGGGTTAGGGATAACACCAATCGTTTAATCCGTTTTGAACCAGTTGAAGAAATGGCTAATCTTAATCCACCTATTCTCCAAGGTGTGTGTTATCCAACTAGGAATGCAATCCCTTCTTGCATTAAGCTCTCCGATGTCAATGGAACTAATTTTGAGCTTAGACCGCATTTCATAAACATGCTTCCAAAATTCTTAGGAGTAGAATCTGAAGACGCATATATTTTCATCTCGAATTTGAAGAAGTTTGTCTTATGATTAAGATGAGGGACATATCTGAGGATGTGATCAAGCTTCGATTTATTCATTTTGCTCTTAAGGACAAAGCCAAAAAATAGTTGTATAGCTTACCCACAGATTCTATCTCAACTTGGGATGAATTTGTCACTATTTTTCTAAAAATAATGTTTCCTATCCACAAAACGGCTAAGCTTAGAAACAGCATCATGAATTTTAAAATATCCCGGGAGAGCCATTTTAAAAGTATTTTGATAAATTTAAGAATTTTCTTATCCAATGTCCTCACCAAGGTCTTGAAAAATGGCAATTATGCCAAATCATCTATGAAGGATTGGATTATTCTTCAAAAACTTCCTTAGAATCAATGTGTCAAGGGGATTTCATGAAGAAAAATACCGATGAAGCCTGGGAATTTTTAGAGAGTTTATCCGAGAAAACCATGCAGTGGGACCACTGTGATGACCTAGTTTCGTCAGTTCCCCAACCCAAATCTAGTGATTTTTTCTTAGAGTCAAACATAGCCTCTGAAGGAAAGATGGCTACAATCATGCGTAGGTTAGAAGCTTTAGAAATCAAAGAACAAGCTCCAGCTCAAATCAATCAAGTTTACGCCTCAGGTTGTCTGGCTGTCTTTCTCCATCTCATGTTTGGAGGAATGTCCTCTCTTGGGAAATAATCAACCACTAGATCGAGCTTGCTACATTCGGTGTCACGAGAATGATCTATTTTCTCCAACCTACAATCCACGTTGGAGAAATCACCCGAACTTTGCATGGAATCAGGGAAACTACTCCGAAAATTAAAATTTCACTCCCTCTTCAACCCAACAATTTCCTAAGGGAAACATAGTTCCTTTCAGTTCTCAAACCAATTTTCAATAACCAAATCTGTCATATCCGAATCAATCTCCTCACCATCAATCTGTAAATCATACACCTCCGAATTCTGATCATGATAAACGTCTCAATATTTTGGAAAAGGGTTTAGAAACCATAGTTAAGGCCTCTACACAATCCACCAACTTGTTGACTCAAACATCCAACCATTTGAATTCCTTTCTGCAATCAACCGGATAAATTTTCAATTCCAACACTCAAGTCATAGCTAGATTAGAAACCCAACTTGGTCAACTAGCTAGTGTTATAAGTGAGAGAGAGAAAGGAACATTTCCGAGTCAACCCGTGACCAACCCTAAGAACACGGGATCAAGCTCAACCTACCAAGCTTAAGTGAATGCAATCCGTTCATTACGGTCAGGAAAACAAGCTGATAATCAAGTTAGAATGCGTCCAAATAAAAGCCTTGAACCAGAACAAATTCTCTCTCCTTCTGATGACTCTATTCAGCAATCACCCACTGTCAATGACCAAGAGCCTGAACCCGAACATGAGTCTAATTTTAATAGGTTTAAACCAGTTGCTCACTTTCCAGATAGACTCAGGCCTAGGAAATACTCCCCTCAAGAGGAGAAGATCCTAGAAACTTTTAAGTAGGTTAAGGACAATATTCCTCTCTTAAATGTAATTGAATAAATCTCTTCATATGCAAAATTTTTAAAAGATTTGTGCACTAAGAAGAGAAGAATAAATGTTCCAAAGAAAGTCTTTCTTGTTGTCAATATCAGTAATGTGCTCTCAAAGTTTGTACGCTTGAAATTATAAGTGTTGATGTATATGATCACAGTCACTAACCTCGGGTGAGTTTAGTTTTTAAGAGAGCGGAGTCCGCCTTCTCTCCTAAAGCCGGCAGTTTCAGTCAAGGGATTAGCTTCTGACAAGAAGAAGGACCTGCGGAAGAGGCGGAGTTGGGATCTCCGGTGGTTCCTCCGACGGTCAAGTTAGTAATGTGGGAGATAATCTAATGGAGCAGGAATTCACTTAGAGAAGATTCCTTACTTGGTTCGCTGTACACGTTGCTACTTATACCTAGGGCTGCGGGGGTATTCTCGTCTTTCCGTTGGTAGAAAAACCATTCTTGAGTCAGCCCCTTTCTTCCAGCGTGAGCGATGGTGGTGGGCATCTCTCACATGCCTCTGATGGTTGGCGTTCTGAGTGTCAAATTTGAGGTTAGTGTGGTCTATTCGTCATTAATGGGATGGGATTGGCGGCTGTAGATGCATGGGTCGAGGTGCCTTAAATCTTGTGAGATGGGGGAGTTAAGAGTGTCGGCGCATTTTATCGATCTTGATGTGGCTCGAGTACCCAGTATAGTCGTTTGAGTGGAGGAAGCCCGCGGGATGATGTAGGTGGGGCTGAGGCGGGTGGCCGACTTCGCTCGGCCTCTGGGGCGTTCTTGAGTAGTCAAATGGAAGGACGACCCGGGATCGTTTCGCGTCGTCCCTTAGGGCGGATGGGCGAGAAGAGGGCCTAAATTTGCCTATCGTTAGGAAAAGCCGACAGCGGTAGGGCCGGGCTGTAGTAGGTGGCAATTTGGGAGGCGACTATACCGCCAGCGTCGTCAGAAGCGGACTAAGCGGTTGGAATGTGATAGCCCGGTGATCCCTACGCCGTCCGATGGGGCGGCGGCGTGAAAGCGGCTCAACGGATTAATCGGCGGGCGGCCATCACCATCACTTTTGCGTCGTTGCGGGAGGAGTTGTTGATGGGAGACTTGCACCGCCTCTCGTCGGCTATGGTGATAGTCGTCTTGGACCATGGCGAGTCGGTGGAGTCGCGAACGCCGGTGAGTCGAATGCGGAGGCTCGTCAATCTGTTCTCGGTGATAAGCAAAGCGTTTATCCATGTCGGCACTTTATTTTTCTCTTTAATCAGCGGTTAGTGGTTATGACCATATGATTGGCCCCTTCGCTTGGAGTCGGTTGGAAGCGAGTCCAAGTGAAATAATACTCCTTAGGACGGAGAGGGTTCGAGGGGTTGAGCGTTTCATCGATGGGGCGTGGGCGATGTCGTGAGCGTTCCACGGCCGGTGGCGTTTATACGGGTGCGAAAGTGGGGCCCTCGGGGAATAGGTAGGGTTGCTTTTCGTTTCCGGCGCCTCGGGAGTGGGGCTCAATCTTCTCCGTTGATGCGCCAAAGGTGTGGCGTCATATAAATGTGGAAGCAGCGTGAGAAGGAGGCATTAGCTTCCCTCTTTATCCGCAATTGAGGCGATTTTCCGGCGGTGCGAATGCAGGATGGATTCCGATCGTCATCAGCGGCTGGCGAGTTCGTTCGAAGGTTACTCAGAGATGAGTCTTTGCTTCGAAGTTTGACATTCTAAGAGTTATAAGTTGGAGGCTCGTGAAATCATCTCGATTAATGCGACCACGGTGAGCAGAGGGCTCCTCTGTACCTCAAGCACACAGGTCGCGACCTTGGTACCCTTGCATCCCTTTCTCCGAAAAGTGTTCAATGAGTTAGGTGTGTCTCCAATGCAAATGGCGTAAACTCAATAGCCATATTGGTCGGTTTCACCGTCATCGCGGCTGGTTTTCGATTACGGTAATGATGGGCGTCTTGAGCCCACTTGGTTGGCATCACGGTCGAAAGCGCCTCATTATTATCTTCAAATGTGGAGAATTCAAGGTGCGTCCTTGATTTGCCCAAAGTCGATCAAAGGGTGGAAAGAGCGAGGTTCGTTTGGGTCATCGGGGGCGACTTCGAACTTAGGTAAGCGTCTTGGCGAGAGATTAGAAGGGAAACTTTGGAGCCTAAACCCTTGTCGGTAGAGCACGTGTCGTGGTGGGCGAGATCTTCCAATACGGGGGCCACGCCACGATGGGCGCTTTGTTTGACAAATGGGTCTTGCGGCTCCATGGGATTTCTTCCACCCCTCACGGGCCTTCAGATGAGGCGAGGGCTCATAGCGTGACTTTGGGGGTGGAGTTGGGAAACATTGAGTGACCCCACCTCGGATGAGGAGTTTGGAGGAGCAGAAGAGGAGTTAGCTCGGCCGGCCAAGCGGCGAGGGAGGTGCAAGTGCTGGAGGAGTTCACCTCCGGTCGGGAGGAAGCGAAGGGCAAATGTGGGGCGACCATTACGGAGACGAACGTAGGCGAAGAAGCGTCGCGCAAGCGGAACTTCGTTCTTGGAGGACGGCGAAAGACCGGCCATAGCTCCGGGGTGCTAGGCGAGGCGAGGAGGCGTGGAGCACCGATAGAAGATAGTTATTAGAATGGAGGGAGGGCGACCGACCATGGCAGAAGGCGAGAGGCGGTCGGTCCTCGAATCCTAAGTGGGGCCCGGAGCTATGTCGGGGGAGATTACGGGGGTGGTATCCCGTGGGAGTGGTGCGAGGATTGGGATCGGGGGTGGACACTCGAGTGACTCCTCACCGAGGGAAAGAACCGGTAGGTGGTGGGGAGCGAGTTTTGTTCGTGGTGGCCCTCCCTATGGCGGTGAGGAGGTGGGGCTGGGACAAAGTGAGTGGGCGATGATGGGGACTCTTTCTCCCATCGGCCCTTATGATGGGGAGCGATCGCGAACATCGGCCTGAGCCGACATGGTATATGGATGCTGTTCATCGGTATTAAGGTCGAGTTCACGTGCAAGGAAAGCGGCGAGCGATTCGGCTTACTGGACGGGGAGATTTTAAAGGTGATTCCGATGTCGGCTGCATATCATTAGAGAATTACTTGACCGGGGTTGTTTAGTGGAGGGCGAGCTGTTTGATCGGTTGTCGTCGGGGCCACCAAGCTTATGAAAGGCCGAAGGAGCATCTATCTTCGAGGCGGCTCGGCGAGGATCTTGACCGAGTTATCAAGGAACTTCGGTCGCTTAAGCCGAGCTTCGGCGGTGGCGTGAAGCGGAGGTTAAGGACCAAGTCATTCGCGGGACTTAAAGCATCCGGTGAAGAATCTGGTGGATGGAGAACTCCGCAAGCGCCTTCAAAATGGCGAGGCGACACAGGTCGTCTGGCGAGGTTTATAGGGGGCGCGACTTAGCGATGGCGCGGGTCGGCGAGAGGCGAGCCAGCGGCAGCCAAGCTCGGCTGGAGGAATCGATCGCCCGTGAAGCGACTGCGAGAGTGTGCTCAACTCAAGGAATCCTTGAGTAGAGCGGAGAGAAGGCGAAATATCTGGAGTGTGCTGATGCAGGTCGTCCAGGAGAGAGAAAGTCGGCGGCCATCATCGAAGAATACCGGCAAGCAGTGAAGGGAGGTTAAGTCGGCTTGCAAAGGCGGATTTCATGGTTAGCGGCTACCGCTGAGTATCAGGTGTCGGGTCGGCCGGTACCCTCCGGGTATAGCCGACCAGGATAGATCTTCTTTCAAGATTTGGGCGGCTGGCTCGACCTAGGAGACAACGGCCGCAGGAGGAAAGGAGACGGGTCATCGGCGATGGTTCTTCAGTGAGGCCGACTGGTCGGTAGCAGGTTTAACCATTCATTTGTAATGTAATTGGCGGTGTGTACATTTTGTACTGCGCTATCAAATAAATGAATGCAATAAGAGTTCTTCCGTTTTCGTAGTTGTGTTTTGTTTGCGGTCTATGGGTGAGGCAATTTGGTGGATCGATTGATGCGGCATCATGGCTTGACCGTCCTCGCTATGAAGGGCTAGCATGGTCTTAGCGGATGGCCGACCCATGATGGTTGGAGTCGGTCTTTGTGATTACTGTGCCGATCCAGCTAGCTGTGGGTACAATAGTGGAGTTAGCCTTGCTCGGACAAATAACGAGTTTGGTTTTCGGAACCGCGAGGCTCTTGTAGGGATAAGGCTTGGCGTCAGCGGTACCCTAGCGTCAAAGCGCTTAATTTGGCGAAGGCGTGGGTCATAAAAGCGTTTTCAATTTTCAAGGAAGCGGTAGTCAGAGTCGATCACCGTTGGATTCAAGTTGAGCTAGCCCGAGGAATAGACGTGGGCCTCTTGAGTGTCTATATATGCCTAACCTATTTGGGGGTTTCTTTTCACACTTTAAAATTAGTCTCCTTCTTGATCTGAAACACTCCAAAGTTTTACGCCATGGTACGCTTCTACCCGCCCCATTATTGAGAATCGCCAAGCTCAAGTCTTAGCGTCGAAGCGAGAGAAGAGGATGCGGAGGGCTTCATGAGAGATATGATCTTCTGAAGGGTTAGCGGTTTCTCTCCCGAGAGAAGGCGATGCCATCGTTGATCATAAGGCGGATAAGCTACCGCTATACATGGCGCGGACAATGGATTGCGCCTTCCTGCTGCGTTAAGTGAGGCTTGTGGCGTCTTGGGGTGTCCCGGTGCAATTTGCCCCTAGCGCCATTGCTACGATAATGGCGTTTTGGTGATCTGTCACCGAGTGAGTGTGGTACCGACTCTTGACTCTTGACAATCTCGTCCGCGGTGAGGTCGGCGAAGAAGAGCGCCCACTTCTTCTTCCCGGTATGTGGTGGTCGGTTTGTTGACATCCGGTTGAATAAAATTTGGAAGAACAAGTTTATGCGGTTTTGGAGCCGGCCCGAATTAACTACCGCTCGTGGCTGAGATCAACAAGGGCGGCTGAAGAATCTTCCTCTCTCGGCGGGCGAAGCGTGACCTGGATAAGTTTCGTCATTATTGAGAGTCGCGAAAGAACTACTTGTTGTTTAGCGGCGAAGTAGCGAAGTGTCGTTCGTTCGACCGACCAGGGCCCGGCGAGGAAAAGAGAAGTTGCTAGGCGGCTAGCGGGTTGAAGATCAAGTTGGGGTTCGAGCCCGACCAAAGCTGAAGCGCCACTCGAGAAAGAGTCGGGCCCCGGTATGAGGCCGTAACGGTGGAGAAACTTTGAGGAGTTGGCGTCTAGGTGCGGTGAAGAGGCCTCTTCCTGGCGGCGGGGCGATCTAAGAAAGAAAGAAAGCGAAAAAGTCGATGGGAAGTCGACTGGAGGAACGTGGCAATGGTTCTCGAAACGACCGAGAGGTGTGTCGAGAGGGAACTTCAATTCTTGGGGAGAATAGTCTCGGGGGCCCTCTTTCCCGCCTCAACTGGCGAAGGCGTATCAGAAGGTGTTATCGAGGGGACCGATCCTGGTCGGTGAATTCGACCGCGCCGGCAGCAAGGGTATATGGCGGCGAGGCCAATGAGGCGGCGTGTGGTGTCCACGGCGAGCCAGCTCAAAGGTGAGGGAAGGGCGGCCATCTCGGATGACTTCGGCTCGGGCGGACCCTGAGTCTGCAGGATCGGGCATAGAGCTTCCTTTTGACACGGATGCAGAAGTGGGTGGTTCGAGGTGGAAGGAGTTCACGATCCACGCTCGCCGGTGATGCGTGGGAAGGGTACTCCGAAGAGAACCCTCGGCGGCCAGGTTAGTCTCGATCATTCCCTTCACAAGGAGAAGTGCAGTGCTTCTCTGGGTGGGGGCAGCTCGTCGGCTTGCAGTTCACCCTCCCTCATGATAGGGAGTTCTGGAGAACACCCTCGGCGTGCCGGTTGGCCCTCTTGAGTTACAGACCGAGGGCTCACGGTGAGGGCTTTCAACCCGGTGTCATGCGATGAAAGCGGTTGGCCAAGCTGGCGGAAAGCTGTGAGAAAGAGGACCGAAAGGATTAGGAAGTTAGCTGTAAGTGGAGAAAGCGAGGTCGGCATAAATCGTAGCGCCGACTGGAAACCGGTCGATCGCTGACCAAACAGAAACGGCGAAACGGCGTCATCAATAAGTTGGAGGAAAGTCATATGAAGAGACGGTTAAAGCGGCAGCGGGAAGATCGAGTGGAAGGCTAAGTTAAGTCTTTGGAGAGTGATCTGGAGAGGCTAGAAGGCGAGGAACGAGGTTACTCGATGAGTCAGCGAATCTCGACGGGCAGCCGATTCGTCGAAACTCAAGTTGCGGCGTCGGAGGAGAACAAAGGAGGTTGTTGAAGAGTATAGGCAAGGGCCTATGGGGAAAGTAGAGCTGTCCCTAGGCTGTCAAAGCGGGCTGACTGCAAAGGCCCTTCAGCCGGGCTCGGCATTGAGCCTCGTGTATCCTCCTAGGGTGGAGGGTTCTCTGCTGGCGTTCTGCAGGGCACAGGAAGCCAGGGGAGGAGGGTGCAACAAGCGCCGAGGGCGGAGATGAGGATGAGGCGGCGAGGAAGGCGAGGCGAAGATGGAGAGGAGGGAGATGGCGAGGAGGTTAGGTCGTTCGGCACTTTGTTCATTCTCTTGCTTTGTTTTTGGCGGGAAAGTCGATTTGTAATACATATTGATTGAAGTTTCGCGTTTTCTACATCGAACTCTCTCTTTTTTAATTTTTGATGCTCTTTCTAAGATTGTGACAATAGCGACTTTGGCGAGCGGTATCACCTATGTCTTGTACGACATGACAAATGGGTCGAGATCGTGGATCATAGGCGGTCGGCTTGATTAACAACCTTCGATTGTGGTGCGACCGGTGAGTCGGGTCAACCAGCAGGCGTATGGTCATTGGCGAGCTGCGGAGGCCCTTTCGTCTCTTGAGTGGGCGTGGGCGTCATCGGTGGATCCTCTAATTGGGGACTCTTAGGTTTCTGGGACGGGCGGTAGGCCTCATTTAAAATAAAGAGGCGTTCCGGCGGTTTTCGAGGCGGCGATTCGAGCCTCTGTGATTTCCGAGGTGATGCCTCGAGTTCCACGTTATTAATTCCCTCTGTTGATCACGAGGGGGCTTGGCGTTTATGGGTTCTCTTATAAATAGGGGAGGAGACCATTACTTTTCGTGTTCTCGTTAGATTGGCGATTGATTTTGCCTCTACTCGTTATTTTTAAGGTCTCAAATTGGGAGCGCCGGCGAGTTTCGTCGAAAGATGGTCGGGGCGTCAAGCGTTTCTCCGAGGAGGAGCGGCTTTGTTTGCATCCATGGGTTAGGGCTATTGTCGCGATATGGAACCATGGGTTCCGGAACTATTGTGCGATATGGAACCATGGGTTCCGGGCTGTTGTCGATATGGAACCATGGGTTCCGGACTGGCGATATGGAACCATGGGGTGATGCTTGCGCCCATGAAGCCCATTAACCACTATGCGGCCTCTTTTCGAGGGAACCGGTGAAAGAAGCAATGGCGTGAGTCTAGACGGCCCGGAGGAGGCGGCGAAAGCAAGGAGAAAAGAAGAGTAATTTGGGTGTTTGTTTGGACTTGTATATATATATTTTCTTATCATTGTAAATTTTTGCTTGGAATATCAATGAAAGGTCGCATTTTAGCGATGGTGGTTGTCTATTGACTTATCTTTGGCTCTTCTTTCTCTTTTTTTTTTTTTAAGCTTGAGTAAGCCCTTGTGGGGTACAATGATCATAATAAGTAGACAGCAGATTGTGGGGCACAATAAATCATAATAAGTAGACCAGAAGATTCGGTACAGTGGGGACACAATAAATCATAATAGAGTGAACCCAAAGGATTACGTTACAGCAGACTACAATAAATATAATAAGTAGGCCAAGCGGGATTACATTGTGGGGCTTACAATGAATCATAATAAGTAGACCCGGCGAGATTGCACCGTGGGAGCTTACAATGAATCATAATAAGTAGACCGGCGGGTGCGGCCCCGTGGGGCCACAATGAATCATAATAAGTAGGCCGGCGGGTGCGGCCCAGTGGGGCTTGGTCTATCGATATCGGTCCATTTACCTTTGTGGGAATTTAGGTCCGCTCGGCTGCAAGTCGGTCGTGTAAGGTCCACTTCACGTCCGGATCTTCGTTAGTGATTCTTTTGGTAAAGAGGCGATCTTCATTACGGGAAGCGGAGCAAGCACGAATCGGTTCTCTTGAGGCGGCGACTCCATGAAGAGGCGACGCGTAGGTCGGTGCCTAGGACTTACGTGGTGCCGGGTCTTACCGGCCGAGCGATCTGTTTGAGGCAAAGAGCAAGCGAGCGGCTCCGTGGGAAGCGGCGACTCCGTGGAGGCGACCAGCGTAGGTCGGTGCCTAGGACTTCGTGGCGCCTAGGTCTTAGGAGTGGCCGAGCGATCTGTTTGAGGCAAAGAGCAAGCGAGCGGCTCCGTGGGAAGCGGCGACTCCGTGGAGAGGCGGCCGTAGGTCGGTGCCTAGGACTTCGTGGCGCCTAGGTCTTAGAAGTCGTGAGCGATCTGTTTGAGGCAAAGAAACAAGCTGGCCGGCTCCCGTGGGAGCGGCGACTCCGTGGAGGCGACAGCGTAGGTCGGTGCCTAGGACTTACGTGGCGCCCGGGTCTTTTCGGCGAGCGATCTGTTTGAGGCAAAGAGCAAGCGAGCGGCTCCGTGGGAAGCGGCGACTTCCGTGGAGGCGACCGCGTAGGTCGGTGCCTAGGACTTACGTGGCGCCCTAGGTCTTAGAAGTCGGCGAGCGATCTGTTTGAGGCAAGAGCAAGCTGGCCGGCTCAGGTGGGGCGGCGACTTCCGTGGAGGCGACAGCGTAGGTCGGTGCCTAGGACTTACGTGGCGCCCTAGGTCTTAGGAGTCGGCGAGCGATCTGTTTGAGGCAAAGAAACAAGCTGAGCGGCTCGTGGGGCGGCGACTCCGTGGAGGCGACCAGCGTAGGTCGGTGCCTAGGACTTACGTGGCGCCTAGGTCTTAGAGTCGGCGAGCGATCTGTTTGAGGCAAAGAGCAAGCTGGCCGGCTCCGTGGGAGCGGCGACTCCGTGGAGAGGCGGCAGCGTAGGTCGGTGCCTAGGACTACGTGGCGCCTAGGTCTTAGGAGTGGCGAGCGATCTCTATTTTGAGGCAAAAGCAAGCTGGCCGGCTCCGTGGGAGCGGCGACTCCGTGGAGGCGGCAGCGTAGGTCGGTGCCTAGGACTACGTGGCGCCTAGGTCTTAGAGTGTGAGCCGATCTGTTTGAGGCAAAAGCAAGCTGGCCGGCTCCGTGGGCGGCGACTCCGTGGAGGCGACCGCGTAGGTCGGTGCCTAGGACTACGTGGCGCCCAGGTCTTACGGCGAGCGATCTGTTTGAGGCAAAAGCAAGCGAGCGGCTCCGTGGGAAGCGGCGACTCCGTGAAGAGGCGACGCGTAGGTGGCGCCTAGGACTACGTGGCGCCTAGGTCTTAGAAGTCGGCGAGCGATCTCTATTTTGAGGCAAAGAGCAAGCTGGCCGGCTCCGTGGGAAGCGGCGACTCCGTGGAGGCGACCGCGTAGGTGGGTGCCTAGGACTTCGTGGCGCCCTAGGTCTTAGAAGTCGGCTCGCATGGGGCGATGACGGCGGATCGCTCCTTACTTCGACTGCGTGGTCGGGTAGCCCGTTTGACTTAGCGGTAGGGTGTAGTTACTCAATTGGCGAGTTGGATCACTGTCGCGACTAGGTGAGAAGGGTTCCTTGACTTCGTCCTAAGCGAGAGGAATACCCTAACTTCGCCTTAGTGAGAGCGGTAGGTTAAACTTGTTTGAGTAAGGCTGGGTGCTTTGTCTCAACTTGGTGAGAAGGGTTCCTTGACTTCGTCGTGGCGAAGGGTTCCTTGACTTCGACCTAGCGAGGAAGGGTCACGAACTTTACCGATGGGAAGTTACCTCGACTCAAGCTAAGAGAGTGGGATGTTAGACCCGTGTTAGGTGAGAAGGGCGTAACTTCGACTTCGGCCCGTGGGAAGGATCCCCGAACTTCGGCTCCAACAAAGAAACTACCCGACCGCGACAAGTGAGGTTGGGTTGTTGCAACTCATTTTGGCGAGAAAGTCAATTTGATGCAATGAATTGTGAGTTGATCGCCAAGGCGCTCCTTGTACAATTTAAGGCGAGAATAATTGTGAAGCAAAATTCTACTTGTATAGAAAGTTCTTGAGCAAGATTTACAATGCAAATTTATTGAAAAACTTCGAGGTGCTCTATGTTCGGGGATGTTGTAGGACTCTCCCATCGGGGCCAAGTCGGTATGTTCGAGTGGGATTCTTCAAGGGCGGTGTAGGGCCCTCCCAATTGGTATGACTTGCGCCTTTGGTGTCCTTGTCGAGCCGCCTTCCTCGGCACTAGGTCGCCGACTGGAACCTTCTTGGTCGGACTTTCTTTGTTGTAGTATCGGGCGATCCGTTCTTTGATTGATGACTTACTGCGTGGAAGCGGTGCGGATCTCGTCCACCGAGTCGGTGTCCTCGAAGTTCATCGAATTCACCTCCCTCGTAAATGTTGGAGTGGGATGGTGGGCATGCCGACCTCCAGCTGGGGTTATTGCCTGCTTTCGTAGGTTAGCATGAGCAGGGGTTTCCCGGTTGAATTCTTGTGGGTGATCTGTATGCCCACAGGATGTAGTAGTTCTTCGACCCAATTGCCGGCAGCTTGGTGACCTTCTTCTTGAGCTTGGAGGATGCATTTATTAGCGGCCGGCCAGCCCATTGCACTTGGGGTGGGCTCTTGAAGCGAACGAGCTTGATCCCCATTCTTCACAAAAATCTTGGAATCCATATTTGCTGAGGCGGGTGCGTTGGCCGATGAATGGCCGGGGCCAAACCCGACATCGATCGACTTCCAAGCAAAGCGGTGATGTTGCTCTCTCCGATCTTAGCCAAAGGCTCGGCCGATCCATTTGGTGAAGTAGTCGATGGCGACTATCGGGAACTACTTGCGCCAGAGGCAAGGGGGCCCGACTGATCCGACCCCATTGAAGGAAGGGGGCTGAAGGCGGAAGTTAGCTCTATGGCGGACTCTGGAATCTCATAAAGAGTTGACACTTCTTGCATTTGGAGGCAGAGCTGGAGTGGCCACAATGGTCGACCAATAGTATCCACGGCGTATGATCTTACGGGCGAGGGTTCGCCCTACTGGATGGTTGCGCGGGTGCCTTCATGGATTTCCTTCAAAACATAATCAGCCTCGGTCGGTCGGAGGCACGAGATAGGGCCCCACCGTGACTAGATAGGGCCTTGGGTAGAGATGGCCGTCAATCATGAGGTAGCGGCGGGAGGCTCTCAAACTCCAGCCGGGTCGGTGAGTAAGGAAACCGACCACCAAACTGGATGATAGGATCTATCAGCGGGATTCATGGGGGTATCTGTTTGCATGGCGTCTGAGATCTGATCTTTGGGATGTGGGAGTGTGTCGGCGAGGATGGGTCGAGAGCTACTCAAGAGGCTGGTTGATCTGAGCCGACAAAGCGTCCGCTTCGAGGCGTTAGCGGCGAGGACTTGAACAATTTTGAAGTTGGCGGCGAGACACAGGTCCTTGGCGATCTTCAGTGCTGAGCCATCCTCTTATCCTTGGTATTTGCGTTAGCGATGAGCGACGGTTGAGTCGGCCATCACCATCAGACTCGGCCTTGGGCGCGGAGAGGCGACCGAGGCGGCGATGAGGCTTCATATTCGGCCTCATTGTTGGTGGGGAACTTGAAGGCGATGGGCTGCTCTGTGGCTGTTCCTTGGTACTGCATAATACGGCCACCTCCTGCCATTTGAGATCCATCCACTCTCAATTCCCACCGGCCGGGGAGCCGTCTCCCGGCTTCGAGACATGGGGAGGTGCGGTGTTAGCCGCCCCTTTGGGGGCCGGGTTGGCGAGGGCAGTGAGATCATCACAGTTCGCCATCGGCGTGGTGGATTCTATGAGGAAGTCGGCCAATGCTTGTGCCTTTATGGTGGTCACAGGCTCGGCGCACATCATATTCAGAGTTCGATCGACCCGCGACCATTCTCCCAGATGTGGTGGGGCTCCCTAGGGATTTCTTCAGCGGGAGGCTCGTCCGTGCGACAATAGGGTGTGCTTGAAAGTAGGGGCCGAAGTCTACAGGCGTGGTGATGAGGCGAAGGATGCTTTCGACTAGGGGTAGTTGAGTTCCCTGCTCTTAAGATCCGGTGACATAATAAATCGGCTACGGGTGTGGTCTTCCTCCCGAGCAGTGCAGAGCTCCGGCTGGCCCGAGGCGGCCAAATCTGATGCAGTTTCTCCTTGGTGGGTTGGCTTAGAAGCGGCTGTGCTCGAGATAGACCTTGAGCTCTCTAAAGCGGCACTCCTCGATCCACTCCGGCTTCTTCTTGGGATCTTTGGCCCCTCGGTATCTTGAAGAAAGGAAGGCTTCTCGGCCGACTTGGAGAGAAGGCCCAGAGGCGACTATCTTCCGTTGAGTCTCGGATATCCTTCATGGTGCTTGTGGCTCGGGGAGTCGCTCAATAGCTTCTATCTTCTCGGGTTGATTTGATTCCCCTTTGGGTGATCATAAATCGAAATTTTCCGATTGTACTCCAAAAGCATTTGGTCGGGTTGAGCTTCATGCGGTAGCCGGAGTGAAGGTTTCTTCAAGTCGGCGATGTGGGCGGTGCGAGTCGACTTCACCGAATGTCGTCCACATAGGCTTCCACATTGCGGCGGTAGGCTTGAAGATCTTGTTGACCGACCTCGATAGGTAGCTCCGGCGTTCTTGAGACCAAAGGGCATTACTTTGTAGCGAGAAGGTGCCGATCGGTGACAAGGGCGTTTTCTCTTGATCATGCTCCGCCATGCGGATCTGGTTGTAGCTGAGAAAGCATCTAAGCTCGACAGCTGATGTCCTGCCTCTCGTCGACCAGCCGATCGATCGCGAGGAAGGGGTAGGCGTCCTTAGGGCATGCTTTGTTGAGTCGGTGAAGTCGGCGCACGTCCTCCATTTGCAGCTAGATTTCTTCACTAGGGCGACATTGGACAACCATTAGGGATATTGGACCTCGAATGAAGTTGGCTCTCGAGGAGCCTTCGACCTCTTCTGCTGCCGCTTTTTGGCCCCGGTTGAAGTGTCTCTTCTTACGCCGGCAGCGGCGGCGTCGGCGGAGCTTCGTGGCAAATGGCGTCGGGAAATGCAGGCATGTCTTACGGACTCCAAGCAAACACATCAAGATTAGATAAAAGAAAAGCAATTATCGCACCTCGTGAGTGGTTACGAGAGGTGGATCGATCTGAGTGTCCTCTCGCCCTTGTGGTCGATGGGAATCTCATGGAGGTCCTCAGTGGAGTCGTCCTCTCGCTCCTTCTCTTCAAGCTGGCGAGCCGTCTTCTCGATGGGGCGGTGGTCGCGACTCCTTTTCCCTTGGTGGAAAGAGTAGCAAGCTTCGGGCTTCCTTACAGTAGCTCGGACTATCCCCTCCTCAGATGTGGGAATTTGATCATCGATGATAGGTGGGCCGGGATGGCCCGCGGTGGTGGAGAGGCGTTCGGCCCAGATGACATTATGTGCCGACTTGATGTCCATCACTACAAGCTGGGCGTCCGCGATTGTACGGAGGCTGCCCATGGTCGGGGAAGGTGATCTGTCCCTGCAGGCGAGAATGTCCGTGAAACCAATCGGGTGACCCAAAGGCGGTGGAGTTTGGACTTGTCAATACCCATACGGTTGAGCAGCGTCCAAAAACAATATGTCGACAGAGCTCGGTGTCGATCATGATCCTCTTAACCTTAAAGCGTAGATATCGGCCGATATGTGATGGGGTGATCATGAAGCGTCTCGGCATCATCAAATCGACCTCGTTGAAAGAGATGGATACATCGACCTTCCGCTTCTTGTCGCATTTGTTCACCCATAAAGCATGCTTGGCATACCTCTTTGGGTTATTGGATTCTCCCCAAGGTGGGACCTGGTGATGGTATTGATCACCCCTCGACTTCCTTGTCCAGGCCTCTGGCTCCCAGGTGGGTGGCGGGGATCGAGGCGAGGTCGGTGGTCGTCCCTCTTGGGGTCTTTGCTCCCGATAGATCGGGTTCTTCAAGAAACCTCTCGAATGAGGTCTTCAATGTCTTCACGGAGAACCTGGGTCTCTGTGTCATGGCCGTGATCTCGGTGGTATCGGCAGAATGTAGTGGATCTCTCTTATGCAGGCCTATCCTCATCTGTGGGGGGCTTGTGGAGGAGTCCCTCCCTCGGGCCTTGTCGGGGGCCCGAAAGGGAGGTGTTGAGGGCTGAACAGGAGGAGCATCTGCTCTTGTCCTCTCTCTATCGAATCGACCATTGCGGTTGTTCTTGGGAGGAGGATTTACGGGATGTGCACAGGCTCTTCTTTTGGTAGTCAGGGCCGACTGGCGGGAGGGCTGGGAGGCGGCATAAGTGGTCTGGCGAGGAGGATGATGAGATGCCCGGCTGGTGGTGGGAGGAGTGCCAAAGCGGCCGTGGTGCCTCTTGGACTTCGGCACGGCTGTATGCGATCTTATGCAGCCTGCTTCTTCCATGTTCATGTATCGTGGGCTTTGGACATCAGTGCTCGTAACTCTGATGGGCTTCTTGTTGAGGGCTTTGGACAGGTCTCGGGTTGCGGCCCACCACGGAGCCGCCATAGCGACTTTGCTCCCTTGGTCTTGACTTCCAATCTCTTCGCTGGAATCTCTTGATGTAGGTTACGAGGCTTTTCGCCCGACTTGCTTGAGTGCGGATGAGCACTGCGGAGGTAGTTTAGGCTTGGCGTTTGCCAAAGTGGTGGATGAGCTGAAGCAGCTCTTGAAGCTACCAATGGATTTCTTCTCTAATGAGTTCCACCAAAGCTTGGCTCCTGTCAAGGTGGCCGAAGCGGCGACAAATAGTAAAAACCGGTGCGCATCATGATCATGGTGTTGTGGTAGTCTTGCACATGTTGTTTGGGTCTCTATCACCCGTACTTGTCCATCGTCGGCATCTTGAACTTCTCGGCCCGGTGCTCTCATGATGGAGTCGGTGAAGGGTGTTCCCCGATGGCGTCGGCGACGGCTGGTACACTTGATTGTAGTCGCCCGTGCTGGTGGCGGTTAGGAATGGTGTTGCGGTGGCACGGGTCTTGGGGCCGTGCACATAAGGTGCCTAAGCCTTATGGAGAAAGGCTCATCGGTGAGTCGAAGGCAAGAAGCGGCGCCTAAGGTCGGCGCCAGTGGTTTGTCTCTGCGGGGAGGTGAGAGCGATGCAGCTCTTGGCGGTCTCTTCGCGACTTGTCCATATGAGGAGTTTCGGGGCGGAACTTGCCTCATAATGGCAGCGATCGCCTCGGCGGTGGAGTTCTTGTGGTGGAAGGCTGGTCATACTTGTTACCGATGGCTTCGTTGTCTTTGTGAGAGCGGGGAGGCGAGTGAAGAGGTCATCTGCAAAAGCTCGGCTGGGTTTGCATGGTGGCTGCATGGCTTGGTGATCTTCGGTGGATTCACAGGTTGGGCTTGAGTGACATAGCCAGCTTGTAGGTTCTCGACGGAAAGATCATTGCTGGACATAGCGCAAGAAGAAGAAGAAGCCCACGGTGGGTGCCAAGCTGTTGATGTATATGATCACGGTCACTAACCTCGGTGAGTTTAGTTTTTAAGAGAAGTCCGCCTTCTCTAAAGCCAGCGGCCAGTTCCGGTCAAGGATTACGCCCTGACAAGAAGAAGGACTGCGGAAGAGGCGGAGTTGGGATCTCCGATGGTTCCTCCGGCGGTCAAGTTAGTAATGTGGGAGATAATCTAATGGAGCGGAATTCACTTAGAAGATTCCTTACTTGGTTCATTTGGCCTGCGTTGCTACTTATACCTAGAATGCGGGGTATTCTCGTCTTTCGTTGGTGAAAAACCATTCTTTCATTGCTTTCTTCCGTGAGCGGTGGTGGGTGGGCATCTCTCATCTGCTACGATTGGTGGCGTTCTGGTGTCAAATTTGAGGGTTAGTGTGGTCTATTAGTCATTAATGGGATGGGATTGTGGCTTTGTAGATGCATGGGTCGAGGTGCCTTAAATCTATGAGAGATGGGGAGTTAAAGAGTGTCGGCGCATTTAATCGATCTTTGATGTGGCTCGAGTCTGAGTATAACCGTCGTTTGAGTGGAGGAAGCCACGCAGATGATGTAGGTGGGGCCGAGGTGGCCGACTTCGCTCGGCCTCTTGGGGCGTTCTTGAGGTAGTCAAATGGAAGGGCGACCGGGATCGTTTCTCAGTCCGTCCCTTAGGACGGATGGTGAAAGAGGGCCTAAATTGCCTCGCATCGTTGGGAAAAGCCGACAAGCTGGTAGGGCCGGCTGTAGTGGGTGGGTGGGAGGGCGACTACCACCGCTTCAGCGTCGTCAGGACTAGCGGTTGGAATGTGATAGCCGGTGATCCCTACGCCGTCCGATGGGACGAGCGACGTGAAACGGCTCCAAAGCAGTTAATCAGCAGGGCGGACGGCCATCACCGCCTTTTGCGTCGTTCGCGGGAGGGAGTTGTTGATGGGCGACTTGCACGCATGGCGTCGGCTATGGTGATGGTCGTTCTTGGACCATGGCGGGTTGGTGGTGCGAGCCGTCCGTGAGTGGGTGCGGAGGCTGCGTGTATTCTCGTGATAAGCGTTTATCCATGTCAGCACTTTGTTTTTCTCTTTAATCACTGGTTAGTGGTTATGACCATAACAATAAGGATCCTGATTGTCCTACTATCTTATGTGTCATTGGCAATATATACATTGATAAGGCACTTTTAGACTTAGGGGCCAGTGTCAATTTGCTTTCCTATTCAGTCTACCAGTAACTAGGTGTAGGAGAACTCAAACCAACCAAATGCACCTTACAGTTAGCTGATAGATCAGTCAAAGTCCTCATGGGTGAGATAGATGATGTTTTGATTAAGGTTGGGGATTTTATTTTTCTAGTGGAATTCATAGTCTTGAAAACGCAGCCCGTTTCCAATCCCAAAGGTGAGATACTAGTCATTTTAGGAAGATCATTCTTAGCCACTTCTAATGCTCTCATCAACTGTAGAACTGGTCAAATGAAGCTGTCCTTTGGGAATTTGGCAGCTGATCTTAACATTTTTAATCTAGGGAACCAACCAGCTAATCAACCTCTAGAAATTAACTACATTCAGGAAAGTTCAATAGACGAAGAGAACAAATCAGATCTTAATTTTGAGGAAATATTTAGTGTGGAGCTGAAGATTTTAGAGAAATCAGATCAGGTCTTTCAGAATAAGGAAACTGTGTTAAATGCATGCTTCTTTAACCCAACTTTTGAAGAACTCTTTGCTGATGAACTTAGATTCTTGGAAAATAATCAACAACCAAATTTTCAAACCTCAACCATGAATCTTTGTTTTGAGGAAATCTTTAAAGAAGAACCAGTTGTGATCAATAAGGAATCTAAGTTCAATCAGAAATTTAAAATGCATAACACCATCGATACCTACCTTTTATTGCTGCAGAAATTATTGAAAACCTTGGAATGTTTATGGTGGGAAATAAATGATTACTTCCTAAGTTGTAAGTATACAACTTATCAAGTTATAGTATATAAGATTGTCGAATCCCACGAGGAAGGAGTGTGTAAGTTTAATCAAATTTAGCTCTCTTATTATGTGCAAGACAATTAGAATTGAAGGTGAGAAAGTGGTTGTGAGAGGTTAGAGAGTGGATGTGGATTATGCGCAAATAAAAGAAAAACGAGGAAGAAAATGTGTTGTGGAGAGATTAAGAGTGTGATTGTGACAAAGTGTAAATAAAAACAAAATGAAAGTGAGAGTGAGGAGATTAGGGAATGAAAACGGATGTATGCAAATAAACCAAAATGAGAATGAGAGAGTGTGAGAAGTAAAAGGAAATGAAATCAAGAAATCAAGAAGTCAAGAAATCAAAATCAAGAAAGCAAAGATGGAGGATTCAATTAGAGATATGAAGGAATCTAGAATTGAATCTACTAGCTAATCCCATTTATAAGATATGAGCCATTCTCTTTTATCACATCCACTTTAGATTTATTAAGCATAGGATATCAAACCACTTAAGGAAAGCATAACCTATCAAATTATCACCTAAGCAAAATCAATACTCATGAGAAGAATAATAACAAGATAGTAATCCTAGAATTCATAAGCATAACCTATCAAACCACTTAAGGAAAGCATAGACTATCAAATTCTTCTTCTACGATTAGTTCTCTAGTTGATTAACCTAAACATGATCATTTTAAGCATAAGAGAGTGATTCACAAATATAAGAGAGAATTAGACTAGTTTCATGCAAAACTAGATCCCCACAAGAGGTTAGTTCCACATCTTTGAAAAATTAAAGAAATCAAGAGAGGGAGGAGGGAAAGAAAACTAAGTAAAAATGGAAAATAAGAGCAAAGAAATAAAGAAAAAGAAAAAGAAATAAAGACAATCTAACTAATTACAAGGAAATAAATCTATACTATAAATTAAAGACAAGACATGAAAGTAAATCTAAACTACAAAGCAATTAAATGAACAAGAAAGAAAAAGAAATGCAAAAAATAAAATAGAAACCTACAACTCCTGATCTTCATCTCATCCTCCTTTTGGTCCTTGGATAAGAAGAAGAGAAAGAAAATTGAAGAGGTGAAAATTTTATTTATTGTGTAACAAAAGTTATAATTTTGAAAGGTCTTCTCAATTAAGAGTAACCCTCCTCTCCAAATAGAGTTTTATAAAATATTTCACCTCAAACCTCTCCCTCTACCCCTCTATTTATAGCCCATGAGTTGATGTGAACCATTGGATTAAACTTGGCCACCAAGGAAGAGAAATTAGCCCTTAATTCAAATGCATTGCGAACCAACCGATCGTGTCGGTTGGCCAATCGGTTGGTCGACCGATTGGCCAATCGGTTGGTTTGTAACCGATTTTATTTTTTGATATTTTGCACGAATTCTTCTTGGATTTCTTGGGTGTCTTGGGCATTCGTTTGTCTTGATTTGAACTTCAAAAATTGGTAGAAATTCAAAGGATTTGAGTCATATGGGCTCTTATTCATTAATACTCCATTAGCACGCAAATTAAGATAAAAGCAGGTTATTAGCGGATATTTATTGATATAAAATAGGTAATGAGGGTATAAAATTATAATTAAATTGTGATTATCAATTTAGAATTTAAGCACATTATTGATTATATCATTTTGAATCTCTTTAAAATCTGGGGTAGAATTTTTAGCAATAAGGTAGGATTTGATTTAGAGTATAAACTTTTCATGTTTAATTTTTAGTTCTACATCTTTATTTTTGTCTCATAATAATGATAAAAGAATTTATTCTTCTCTCATGTGAGAGTTTCTTGTTTATATATATATATATATATATATATATATATATATATATATATATATATATATATATATATATATATATATATATATATATATATATATATATATATATATATATATATATATATATATATATATATATATATATATAAGGAAAAAAAAGAAATGAAAAAAAATAATAAATAAAAATTAAAAAAGAGAAGAAGAAATTTGACTTAATCCTCCTCATACCAAAGGTAATTGCAGTTTTGTTTATCAACCAAAAAATGTAACTGTTTCAATTCTTATCTGCTTTACTTTGTGCATCATAAAGTTTGCATTGAGGATAATGCAAAAATTTAGGTGTGGGGTTGGAGACTAGTCAATTTTCCTCTTTATCTTAGTCATTTTTTATCTTCGATTTTTTTCTTTTCTTTTCTTTTTATGTCATTTTTTCTTTTTCAGAAATATTGTCACTTACCAACTTAATAGAGTTGACTAATAATTGATATATTTGATATTTTTAAAATTTCTATTTCTTAGTTAGTTTTATACTCAAGTTTACCTTTTATGATAACTCTAAATAAATTTCTTAAGAAATAATTTTCAAAGTTGTATACTTCACTTAAGTCTTAACTTAGACCTTTAATTAAAGTAATAAAATTTTTACATGCTTAGCTTAGAGTTGAAAATAATTTTTCAAGTTGTCTTGATCTAAATATTTACATGATATATATACATATACACACATATATATTATAAAAAAACTAACTTTACAAAGAAGAATAAGAAAAATGGGTACCAATTAAAATTCTCTCAAAATCTAAGGTGATTCTATCTTATTAAACCTAAGTTGACCGAGTAATTAAGACCAAGGAGTATTTCCATGCTTAATGACCTAAGCCCAATGGGTTTGGATTTATTGACCCAAAACTCGTTAAATGGTCATTTAGAAAGTCCGATCAAGAAGAACAAAATCACTAAGGAATAAAGAGTTTATATATATATATATATATATATATATATATATATATATATATATATATATATATATATATATATATATATATATATATATATATATATATACACTAACAATGTTTTTATATATATAGTTATATTTGTATATATGTTCTTAAAATATAAAATGATTAAGAGACTTGAAAATTGTTTAAAACAAAGAGTTAGCATGTTCTTTTCAAAACTCTTAAATTAAATTTCTAAGTTAGACTTAGTTTGGTATAACTATAATGAAAAGATTTTCTAGGAGATTTACTTTGGAGTTATACATAAAAGCGTTTTCTTGAGTAAAAACTAGCTTCAATTAGAATGTTTAAGTATATCAAGTGAATTAATTATACTTTGACTTCTTTAAATTGGCAAGTTCACCGAATTTTGTGGGTATATTCAATATAAACCCTCACAAGACTATAACTCGTCCTTTAGGGTAACCTAGGGGTTTAAAGGCTTGTTGTGTGCGCTAAATACAACCGCGATTCCAGCGAAAGTGAGTTAGGAGTTTTCTTTCTTTCCTTTTTATTTCTTTCTTTGCTAGAGTACTAGCAAAAGTTTAGGTATGTGGGTATTTGATAATCACATTTTATTATACTTTTATACCCTCATTATTTATTTTATTAGAATAAATATATCCGCTAATAACATGTTTTATCTTAATTGCAGATTAATAAAGATTCAAGAGTAAAAGCCCAAAAAGAACTCAAATTTCTCATCTCTCAAAAAGCCCAAGAAGCCCAAGTCCATACACACAAGAGGAAGTCGGACAAAGAATAGAAGGTGGAGTATCGATACCTGTATTGATATCGGTATCGATACCCATATCGATACCCGTATCGATACTAAGTTTTCTGTTACAATTCAAATGTTGAAATTGATTAACTTGGGGATCAAGTTTAATCCAAGGGTTGATATTGATTGTAATACTCTATAAATAGGGATAGAGGGTGAGGGGTTTGAGTGTGAAATATTTTATAAAAACTCTATTTGGAGAGGAGGGTTACTCTTAATTGAGAAGACCTTCCAAATTTATAACTTTTTATTACAATTAATAAAAAATATTTTCACCTCTTCATATTTTCTTTTCTTCTCTTTATTTGATCATGAAGATGAAGATGAGATGAATATGAATATCAAGATGAAGGTTTGCTTTCACCTTGAGGCTAGAACCTTCTTGGGATGCAAATTTTCTCTTTTGCTCTTTTGCTTTCTTTTCTTGTTTAGATAGCCAAGAGGCTAGAATCCTCTTACCTTAGATTTATTTTCATGCTTGTAGAGTAGATTTACATTCATGTCTCTACTTTCTCGCTTTAAATTCTTGCATTTACTTTCTTGTCTTTACTTTCTCGCATTTATTTTGTAGCTTAGATTTTATTTTCTTATACTATTCATCTTGAGGCTAGAACCCTCTTAGGATTAGTTTTATTTTTGTCTATTTTCCTTTTCTTTGATTCACCTTGAGTCTAGAACCCTCTTGATAATTATTTTTATTTTTTCTTCCTTTTCCTTTGATTCACCTTAAGGCTAGAATACTCTTTGGAATTATTTTTATTTTCATTTTTTTGATTCACCAAGAGGCTAGAACTCTCTAGGAAATTGTCCTTTTCTAAGATGTGGAACTAATTCTTGTGGAAACTCTAGAAATTGCATGAAACTAAGTTTTATTTCTTTCATATTTTATATGTAAGATTAGCTAGTGGATTCAATTCTAGATTCCTCATATACTTAATTGAATCTTTCATTTTTACTTTCTTAATTTTCCTCTTTATTCTTGATTTTCATTTATTTGTTTATTTTCCTTCATTTTATTCATCATTCCTTCTCCTCTCTCAATCTTATTTTGATTTTATTTGCACATATTCACAAACACTCTCATATCTCTCCACATTCACATTTTGTTTTATCACTCCCCTAATTGTCGCACACACAACATAAGAACCGATTTTGATTAACTTATACAACACCTTCCTCGTGGGATCGATAACTTTTTATACTATAACTTGATAGCTGTATACTTGTAACTTAAGGTTCATATTTATTTCCTATCATTTCTCAAACTCCTCCGCAAGCCACCCTTACGAGATCGACCGTCCTCAAACCATCACTATTAATTTTCCACCAACCATTCCTTAGAGGTATCCAACTGATGAACCTTTGTAATGCAATCGGGTTTGTTTCCCATTGAAATAACCGGAGAGGGTGCTTGACGCAGCGGTGATAACACGAAGTCTTACCGCGAGGACTTCGAAAACAAGAAGCCTTACCACGAGGACTTCTTCAAAGAATAAACACAAAGAAAAACTTTCTTCAAGAGAAATTTAATTGATTCAACGATATCTCCCTCTTGGGGTTACATGCCTCTTCTTAAATAGAATAACAAATAAGACTCCTACTAAGACTAGAATTATAATAAAATAGAAAGTATCAAATCTTACCCTAAAAAGACTCCCTATAATAGAGGAAACAAACCATGAATCAAAATTGAATTTGTTACCTAATCTAATTTGACTCTAACATTGAATATATTTCCTAATCTAATTTGACTCTAACTTTAAATATATTTCCTAATCTAAATTGATTCTAACTTTGAATATATTTCTTATTATGCGTCCTACATCAGTCTCCCCTTGTTGAAAGAAGCTCGACCTCGAGCTTATATTTGTTTAAATAGCAGCTTCCTTGATAAATACTTTTCTTTTCCTGCATCGATCAGCGTCCGCCTTATACTTAACATTGATTTTATCTATCTGTTCTTTTACCTTCTTAGATACAAGGAGGGCTGGAACTGCGCATGGGCTCATGCTCTTCTTAAGGTACCCTTACGTAATAATTCACACTGCTCATAAAATCTCATGTTAATTTGGTCTCATCCTGTAATGGGGCAGATTAGGAAGTGTGGTCCCGGGTACGAGGTCAATACGATGCTAAATATTTCAAAGCGGAGGTAATCCAGCGGGAAGCTCTTCAGGCATGATGTCGTGAAATTCCTTCAAAAGGGAATTTAGTCATTCTGGAATATCACTCGTAGAACTGGTGAATCCCTTATTCACTACTGCAAGCACAAACGGAGCATGTAAAGACTCCTTCTGAAACTCTCTCGCGGCACATAATGATACAATAGATTTTCCTTTAATTTTAGGAATACTATTTTCCGTCAGGGGACATAGGGTAAACTTCACATTGTCTTTGGTAAATTTTATTACATTCTCTCGTCCCTTATGGCACGCATCCACATCGAACTACCACGGCCTCCCCAACATCAACTGACATGCATCCATATCAACAATATCACAAATAGCGGTGTCCTTGTATTTACCAATAGAAAAATTAACTGTGCTCTGTTCCGTGACCTTGATACCACCCACGGATGTAATCCAGCTGATTTTGTAAGGGGAAGGGTGCTTCTGTGTCTGTAACTTTAGTCTATCCACTGCTTCTCGCGATATCAAGTTCTCTTGACTACCACTATCAATTATCAACTCAATCATATGCTGGTTCACCTTGCAATGAGTTCGGAAAAGATTATGCCTTTGTGGATCCTCAACCACCCTTTCTGTTGCTAACATCAACCTGCGCACTACACACACCTCGCGCTTTTCCTCGTCATACACGTCATCGGGGTTAACCGTATGGTGTTCGATCTCAGTTTCAAGCTCACCTTCTTCGCTGTCTTCCCTTTCAATCATATTAACTCTACCACGGTTAGGACAATTATTAGATAGATGCCCGGTTTGTTGACAGTGATAACATCTATTCCCATGATTCCAAGCGTAGGGATTATTAGCCTGTCAATTCTGCTGAACTCCCTTGGCTGGGTCTGAGAATTCTGATTTTCTTACTTGGTTGAGTCCGTCTTATTATCATCAGCAGCCTTTTGAGTGAAATTCTGGTTATCAACAGTCTGCTTATACCCTGTATTTTACCCTCGCGACGTTTCACCAAACCTCCTAAAATTAGACTGAAATCTATTGGATCGGGTGAGTTGCGCTTCCACCTTCATGGATCGATTAATTGCTTCATCCACGCTATAAACAGTCATCAACTGCACTTGATCCTTGATGGCGAGGCGAAGTCCACTGATAAACCTGGAAATCTGTTGTCCCTCTGTTTCGTTCATATTATTTCATGCCGATAGTCTATAAAACTCCTGGGTATATTGCTGGACTGTCCGATCCTCCTGCTTGCAATCTTGAAACTTCTGATAAAGGACTTGATCATAATCTGCCGGGAGAAATCGTAGACATAGTGCCTCCCGCATACGTCTCCAAGTGTGAACGGGTTGCATGCCTTGGCGCTTGCGATTGTTTTGAAATTGCTCCCACCAAGTAGACGCTCCACTTCATAATTTATAGGCCACATATTTAACCTGTAGGTTATCAACAATTCTCATTAGGTCGAAATATTTCTCGACCTCAGCAAGCCAATCTAGAAAATCCTCCACATCTAGATTTCCGCTAAAGAAAGGGAGATCGGCCTTGATCTAAACCATCGTAATCGGCATTGATCATTGTTTCGATTATTGTTTGGTCAGAAGGCAAAATCTTCCTCCCCTTCAACCGAAGTCCAACCAACCCTAGTCGGCGGATCGCGAGGATTGGCCCTCCAACAGTCAATGATGCTAAATATTTCAAAGCGGAGGTAATCCGGTAGGAAGCTCTTCGGGCATGATGTCGTGAAATTCCTTCAAAGGGAATTTAGTCATTCGGAATATCACTCATTAGAAGCTGGTGAATCCCTTATTCACTCTTGCAAGCACAAACGGAATGTAAAGACTCATACGAAACTCTCTGTGACACATAATGATACAATAGATTTTCCTTTAATTTTAGGAATACTCCGTCAGGGGACATAGGATAAACTTCACATTGTCTTTGGTAAATTTTATTACATTCTCCCGTTCCTTATGGCACGCATCCACATCGAACTACGGCCTCCCCACATCAATGACATGCATCCATATCAACAATATCACAAATAGCGGTGTCCTTGTATTTACCAATAGAAAAATTAGCGTGCTCGTTCGTGACCTTGATACCACCCACGGATGTAATCCGGTGATTTTGTGGGGAAGGGTGCTTACGTGTGCGTAACTTTAGTCTATCCACTGCTTCTCGCGATATCAAGTTCTCTTGACTACCACTATCAATTATCAACTCAATCATATGCTGGTTCACCTTGCAATGAGTTCGGAAAAGATTATGCCTTTGTGGATCCTCAACCACTTTCTACATTGCTAACATCAACTGCGCACTACACACACCTCGCTTTTCCTCGTCATACCGCGTCATCGGGGTTAACAGTATGGTGTTCGATCTGGTTTCAAGCTCACCTTCTTATTGTCTTCCCTTTCAATCATATTAACTCTACCACGGTTAGGACAATTATTAGATAGATGCCGGTTTGTTGACAGTGATAACATCTATTCCCATGATTCCAAGCGTAGGGATTATTAGCCTGTCAATTCTGCTGAACTCCCTTGGTAGATTAAGAATTCGATTTTCTTACTTGGTTGAGTCCGTCTTATTATCATCGCATGCTTTTGGTGAAATTACGGTTATCAACGATCGCTTATACCACGTATTTTACCCTCGCGACGTTTCACCAAACCTCCTAAAATTAGGCGAAATCTATTGGATCGGGTGAGTTAGCTTCCACCTTCATGGATCGATTAATTGCTTCATCCACGCTATAGCGATCAATGCACTTGATCCTTGATGGCGAGGCGAAGTCCAGCGATAAACACGGAAATCTGTTGTCCCTCTGTTTACGTTCATATTATTTCATGGATAGTCTATAAAACTCTGGGTATATTCTTTGTCCGTCCTCCTGCTTGCAATCTTGAAACTTCGATAGGACTTGATCATAATCTGTGGAGAAAAATCAGACATAGTGCCTCCATATCGTCTCAAGTGTGAGCGGGTTGCATGCCTTGGCTGCGATTGTTTTGAAATTGCTCCCAGTAGCGCTCCACTTCATAATTTATAGGCCACATATTTAACCTGGGTTATCAACAATTCTCATTAGGTCGAAATATTTCGACCTCGGCAAAACAATCTAGAAAATCCTCCACATCTAGATTTCCGCTAAAGAAAGGAGATCGGCCTTGATCTTGAAAATCGTTATCTTGGCATTGATCATTGTTTGATTATTGTTTGGTCGAAGGCAAAATCTTCCTCCCCTTAGTCAGAGTCGAACCAACCCTAATGGATCGAGGATTAGCCCGCCTCAACGGTCCTCGGCCGAGGCGCGTTGCCTAGGGTTATTCCCAATCTGCAAGTTCCGAAGCGTCTCCATCATCAACTCATGTTGTTGTCACATCTGCTGTTGCATCAATTGGAGCGTTTGGACGATTACAATATGGGATCGTTGTTATTTTCAGCCATTGCTTGCGGGGCGAACCGGTGCTTTCGATACCAAGCGGCGATTAACGAGCACAGGAACTTGAAACAAGAAGCCTTACCACGAGGACTTCTTCAAAGAATAAACACAAAGAAAAACTTTCTTGAAGAGAAATTTAATTGATTCAAAGATACATGCCTCTTCTTAAATCGAATAACAAATAAGACTCCTACTAAGACTAGAATTATAAAAAATAGAAAGTATCAAATCTTACCCTAAAAGACTCCCTATAATAGAAACAAATCATGAATCAAAATTGAATTTCTTTCCTAATCTAATTTGACTCTAACATTGAATATATTTCCTAATCTAAGTTGACTCTAACTTTAAATATATTTCCTAATCTAAATTGATTCTAACTTTGAATATATTTCTTATTATGCGTCCTACATCAGTGCTTCAATAACATCCTTGGTGTAACGAAAAATTGTGACAATGAAATTGTTAAGTGCACTCCAACTTCCTCAAATAATGCTTCATTTCTCCCGTGCCATAGATACCAGATACCGACTCCCAAAATAATGTCCAAATTAGAAGAAGAATAACGACTCCAATTAGAAGAAAGATTTTGCAGCATCTGTTCTTCCGAGCTTCTCCTCTTAATACAGAAAAATTGAGATATAGTAGCAGTAGTAACTAGGGTTGGAAACAAATCCAAATTGAATCGGATACCATCATGTTTATATTTGTATTCTTTAAAATTTTGAATTAGAATATCATTTTCTAAATTTGTTAGAATTCGATCACAAATAGTTTCCGGACATTTGCCAAATATTACATTGTACTTATTTGATTAATAATTTATAGGTTATGGGTATTAAACTATGTAATTGAAAAGATATTTTTATTTGGTCAAAGAAATTTGGTTTAAAAATTGATGTAAGGCTCTTTAAGTTTGTCAAAAAATTAGTATAGAAATTACATTACGAAATGTAAATGGGTCAAAAGCATAACAATGAGCAGCGATAATACATATTATAAGAGATAAACAAATAATTGATAATCAAACGAATCAAATATTCATTAGTGTATGAACTGTTTACTAAAACTATTTGTTTACTATTATGTGAAACTACATAATCAGATATAACCGAATAATTAACGACACAATTAATAAATTATTTGTCAATATTTGATCCGTTTCCACTACTAGGAGCATTTAAACAATACATGATTTTAGAGAGAGAGAGAGAGAGAGCTAGAGACAATGCCATCATCAATGCCTTCATATAGCTAACTATTCTGGAGTGGATCAAGCTCTTCATTGGCTTAATTAAACATTCAAGTAATATTCTCTTAGTGAATACGTTACCAAGTAACATCTGGATTTTTATTTGAAAGGATTTAATTTAGCACCCATCTCACTCCAGTATCATTTAATAAAGCTTAGATTAACTTGGTCTTCGCCTCAAGAAGTTTGAACCAAATTATTCAAAAGTCAACAAAGACTTAGTCTCCTGTTTATACCTTTCACTCTTAAATTTCGTCACACACTTTAACTCTAATAGCCACAAGGAAGCTACAACGCGGTCAGATTTTAATTTATTTAACCCAGACCCTTTATCTAAATACATTCAGTTCTGCATTTTTGAACCGAATCTAATCCATATCTTAAACTGGTCAGTTTTGGACAAGTCTTTTACATTGAGTTGGGATCATGCAAGGTCTCGTGTACGAATGTGCAACATATCGGATAGGATACTCATATCCTCTTATTAACTATGGATGCAAATACAAGTATGAACACGGTTCACTCTGGAAACACATTGTGTATCTTTAAAAATCGAATACAGATTCATGTCAAATAAAAGAAAACATATATTGATAAAAGAGGACACATTAACAGTGAATAAAATTGAAAAATAACTAAATCATTTGACATAATAGTTGTGTTCGACGTATCTGACAATTAAGGCTAGATTTCTGAATTTCTAAATATAGTCCGGATACATTAATCAAAGTCCAAATAGTTTCAATCTTTTCAGGTGAGGATATACAAATATAAGGATATGAATTTGAATATTACATTCCTTTTTTATTCATTTCCTTAAAATGATATAAATACCAGCACCTATATGCTATCGGATATAGATACTTAATATTCATTAGTTTTACACTATCTATATACTAATAAATATTTGTATCCTGTTTCATCCCGCACTTTTTGTACTCATACACAATCCATGCATTTGCCTAAGAAAACTTGATTGGAAATAATTAACAATGATATGATATTGACGAGTAAAGATTCTAACAGAACACCCCATAGAAAAGAATTATCTATGCCACTCTGGTGAGGTTAGAGGGTTATTTTGAAAATTGTATATATTATAACTACGGTGTAAACCACCACGCTGCTCATATAGGGATGGTTCTCATAAGATTCCTACATGATATTGACAAAATTAACAAAGTTATTGGATCCTGAAATAACTGAAATGAGGAATAAAATGTGTACATCAGATCTCATGATTTTTTGATAAAAACTATATGTTTGTCACACAATCCACGCATTTAATTTTCCGACCCTAAACCATTTGCATGATGATCACAATCCATCCGAGTTTCGCATTTTCCACCTCCCTGGTCAACAATCATCTACTAGCATGTCTCCATCAAAAACGACTTTCATTTCTCATTCAAACATCTACAAATACTCATCCCTCAACAACTCCACTCCCAAAACAAAAAAAAAAAACTCTAATAACCAAAATTAATCAATGGCGAACCAAACCCCAATCCAAGAAAAGGAGCAAGAATCCAAACCCCTGACCCTCCCCTCTCCATCACCAACCATCTTCCCGGTGTCCGACGAAGAGGCCAACACCCAGCTCTCCTCCTCCCTACTCCCGCAGGCGCCGCCTCGCCTTCTGGTGCTGCGGCTGCTGCGGCGCCTTCGCCCTCGTCCTCGGCCTCATCATCCTCATCCTCGCCTTCACCGTCTTCAAAGTCAAGGACCCCGTCCTCACCCTCAACACCCTCCACCTCAACGGCAGCAGCGTTGACCTCCGCGACTCCTTCGCCGACCCCCTCTCGGCCAACGCCACCCTCACCGCCGACATATCCTTAAAGAACCCCAACGTAGCCTCCTTCAAGTACGACAAGAGCGCCACCGACTTCTACTACGAGGGGCAGACCATCGGCGTTGCTTACGTTCCTGAAGGCGAGGTGGGGGCCCACAAGACCGCGAATATGAACGTGACGGTTGATCTGTTAGCGGACCAGATCGGGTCGACGAATGCCACGGGGGTTGTACTTGCGGGTCGGATGCTGAAGTTGACGACGTTCACGGATGTTAATGGGAGGGTTAACGTTTGGGGGATTTATAAGAGGGATCTTGAGATTAGGGTTAATTGTAGTTTGAGTGTCGATGTTGGGATTGATGCTCAGGAGATTAAGGACAAGGTTTGTGTTGCTGATGTGAGGTGAGCGTTGATTTAGTTTGTTTGTTAATTTTGTGAGAGTTTAAGAGAGGATTAGTGTGGTGAAAATTTTATATGTGTGCTTGTTTTGTGAATACATAGACTGTATGTTTTAATATCTGATGATATGATGAGTTTTGTGCTATAAATTTTCTTTTCTTTTTTTTAACTTTATTTTTTTTTAGTGAAATAATGGTAATTGTTGCTGTGTTTTACTAGGATTGGAATTTCAGGAGATTAAGAACAAGGCTTGTGAGTTTGATGTTTCGTTGAAGGTTACTATGTTTTGGGAATGGATTGCATTTCCTTGTAGTTTGAAATGAAATAACCAACATTAATTTGCTCTTCGCCGCAAGAAGTTTGAACCAAATTATTCAAAAGTCAACAAAGACTTGGTCTCCTGTTTATACCTTTCACTCTCAAATTTCGTCACACACTTTAACTCTAATAGCCACAAGGAAGCTACAACGCGGTCAGATTTTAATTTATTTAACCCAGACCCTTTATCTAAATACATTCAGTTCTGCATTTTTGAACCGAATCTAATCCATATCTTAAACTGGTCAGTTTTGGACAAGTCTTTTACATTGAGTTGGGATCATGCAAGTTCTCGTGTAAGAATGTGCAACATATCGGATAGGATACTCATATCCTCTTATTAACTATGGATGCAAATACAAATATGAACACGGTTCACTCTGGAAACACATTGTGTATCTTTAAAAATCGAATACAGATTCATGTCAAATAAAAGAAAACATATATTGATAAAAGAGGACACATTAACAGTGAATAAAATTGAAAATTAACTAAATCATTTGACATAATAGTTGTGTTCGACGTATCTAACAATTAAGGCTAGATTTCTGAATTTCTAAATATAGTCCGGATACATTAATCAAAGTCCAAATAGTTTCAATCTTTTCAGGTGAGTATATACAAATATAAGGATATGAATTTGAATATTACATTCCTTTTTTATTCATTTCCTTAAAATGATATAAATACCAGCACCTATATGCTATCGGATATAGATGCTTAATATTCATTAGTTTTACACTATCTATATACTAATAAATATTTGTATCTGTTTCATCCCGCACTTTTGTACTCATACACAATCCATGCATTTGCCTAAGAAAACTTGATTGGAAATAATTAACAATGATATGATATTGACGAGTAAAGATTCTAACAGAACACCCCATAGAAAAGAATTATCTATGCCACTCAGGTGAGGTTAGAGGGTTATTTTGAAAATTGTATATATTTTAACTACGGTGTAAACCACCACGCTGCTCATATAGGGATGGTTCTCATAAGATTCCTACATGATATTGACAAAATTAACAAAGTTATTGGATCCTGAAATAACTGAAGTGAGGAATAAGATGTGTACATCAGATCTCATGATTTTTTTGTTAAAACTATATGTTTATCACACAATCCGCGCATTTTATTTTCCGTCCTAAACCATTTGCATGATGATCACAATCCATCCGAGTTTCACATTTTCCACCTCCCTGGTCAACAATCATCTACTAGCATGTCTCCATCAAAAACGACTTTCATTTCTCATTCAAACATCTACAAATACTCATCCCTCAACAACTCCACTCCCAAAACAAAAAAAAAAACTCTAATAACCAAAATTAATCAATGGCGAACCAAACCCCAATCCAAGAAAAGGAGCAAGAATCCAAACCCCTGACCCTCCCCTCTCCATCACCAACCATCTTCCCGGTGTCCGACGAAGAGGCCAACACCCAGCTCTCCTCCTCCCACTACCTCCGCAGGCGCCGCCTCACCTTCTGGTGCTGCGGCTGCTGCGGCGCCTTCGCCCTCGTCCTCGGCCTCATCATCCTCATCCTCGCCTTCACCGTCTTCAAAGTCAAGGACCCCGTCCTCACCCTCAACACCCTCCACCTCAACGGCAGCAGCGTTGACCTCCGCGACTCCTTCGCCGACCCCCTCTCGGCCAACGCCACCCTCACCGCCGACATATCCTTAAAGAACCCCAACGTAGCCTCCTTCAAGTACGACAAGAGCGCCACCGACTTCTACTACGAGGGGCAGACCATCGGCGTTGCTTACGTTCCTGAAGGCGAGGTGGGGGCCCACAAGACCGCGAATATGAACGTGACGGTTGATCTGTTAGCGGACCAGATCGGGTCGACGAACGCCACGGGGGTTGTACTTGCGGGTCGGATGCTGAAGTTGACGACGTTCACGGATGTTAATGGGAGGGTTAACGTTTGGGGGATTTATAAGAGGGATCTTGAGATTAGGGTTAATTGTAGTTTGAGTGTCGATGTTGGGATTGATGCTCAGGAGATTAAGGACAAGGTTTGTGTTGCTGATGTGAGGTGAGCGTTGATTTAGTTTGTTTGTTAATTTTGTGAGAGTTTAAGAGAGGATTAGTGTGGTGAAAATTTTATGTGTGTGCTTGTTTTGTGAATACATAGATTGTATGTTTTAATATCTGATGATATGATGAGTTTTGTGCTATAAATTTTCTTTTCTTCTTTTTAACTTTATTTTTTTTAGTGAAATAATGGTAATTGTTGCTGTGTTTTACTAGGATTGGAATTTCAGGAGATTAAGAACAAGGGTTGCGAGTTTGATGTTTCGTTGAAGGTTACTATGTTTTGGGAATGGATTGTATTTCCTTGTAGTTTGAAATGAAATAACCAACATTAATTTGCTCAATTTTTTTTTTTTTAGTGAACTGCGGGTAACTACTCTCAACATTCATTAATGAAAGAAATTATCAAAACATTTCACAAGTATTGGGCCACACAAAAAAAAAGTAGCGGTAGTCACACTTACACAATGCAATGGAAACAAAATAACAAAACACAAAATGATCAAGTGAAATAAGCCTTAAGTAGTATATTGGATCATTCCTCTTAAAAATCGATATCCTTCTGGCTTTGAAGATTTTTTTTTTTTTTTAAAGATATGAAGAAGATGGAAGAGAAATACCTTTCTTTTTTTTTCCGTGTTAATTATTTTCTAAGCCCTGCGACGGTGACATTTGAGCTCAAAGGGACAGCCAGCGTATGGGCATTTGCCCGTGAACAGCACGCTTGACTTTTTTTGCCGCGTGAGCAACTGTGGGAATAGGATGCTTTCGCTAGAGGAGGAATTTTTGTTACTTCGGAGAATTTTATGCGAAAAAGTCAAATCTGGTTTTGTTCTGTGTTTGATAAATTGTATAATACTGTTTTTTTTTATCAGGTAAAATAATTCGCAACCAGTTTGATTAGTTCCTACAATATATTACTTTGTTTGTTTCTTTAAGAGCTCCTGAATCATGCTCTTCATACGGAAAATCTTTCATATATTTGCAAGGGTTAATTTTAGAAACTACCATGAATTCTGAGGTGTGCTGCAAATAACCATCCTTAACTATTTTAATTTGAGAAAACTCTTTTTAAATTTATAAGTGTTGTGAATAAGACCTTGAACTTTTTTTTTCCCACTAAACCTCCCAACTGTTCTGTTTTCTCATTGGACCCCCTACCCGTCATCGGCGGTCTTGAGAGGGAAAAATCTCAAGTTAGACATTCGCCGTTTATGGGAAACATATTCCCTCTCTCCCGAATTGAGTGTTGTTTCAAACACCATAAAGTTCAAGGGGTTTAGTTGACTAAACGTAGTTCGATGGGTTCCCTACAACATCCCGAAGTTCAGGGTTCTCTTGAATTGAAAGAGTTGAGAGGGTTATTTGCAATACCCTCAAAAGTTCAGAGAGTTCTCTGAAATTAACCCCTATTTACAGTGAGTTGTTTGCATGTATACATTATTATGTAAGATCTCGGCCCAATATATTTAGAGTAGAGAAAAGAGGATTGTCCGAGTTGAATGAGAAGCCAAATGTGTGATGGGTGAAGTTGAATGTCAATGGTGTGATAGTAAAGGCTACAGGGAGAGCAGGGGCTGGAGGAATTTTGGAGGACGAGACTGGAAGTTGGATTGGGGGTTTTATAGTTAATACAGGTTGTTGCACCGTGAATAGAGCAGAGCATGGGGGAATCCTCCATGGACTTCGGTATGTTTGGTCCCTAATGTAGTGGTCGAAAGTGACTCGAAGACCGCCATTAAGTTGTTTGCAATAACGTTCAGTAGGGTTGGAACAAGGGATATCGCCGTGCGTATTAACGAGGGGTTGGAAAAGAATTGGAAAGTTCAATTTATAACAGGTCTTCACAGAGGGTAATAGGTGTGCAGATGCTATGGCTAAAGAAGCATTGACTCAAGGTCCTGGATTAGCAATCTTCAATTGCATCCCAGAGTTTCTTAAACCGATTTTAGTGAGTGATATTATGGGTCTATCATTGGCCCAATTTATGTAAATTCTTTTTTGTTTTTCGGGCTTACGCCCCTCTGCTTCAAAAAAAGTGTTAATATAGATTATTTGGAATATTATTTGGAATAAAGTTATGGCTGTTCTTCAAAAGAAATATGATGTTTTATATCTTTTCTCCATTTTGCACTCTATGGAATCACAAATTTTCAAATTTTCATTTGTTTTTAGTTTGATGAGGAGTTTTGGATGTTAAAACTACTTTTTAATTCCTCTAAAAATTTATCAAGCAGAGAGAGGATGTGTGAAGTGGAATTTTTCTGATGCGTTAAGAAATAGCAAACTGACTCTAAAGTGCTATACTAAGCTTTTCATTTAATTTCCTATTAACCGAATAAAAACACAAGAAACTTGTAAAATTTGGGATTTTTAGACTTTGAATTTGTTAGAATTCCGAAATGCAATTTCTGGAGTCAGGCTATCTCTAAGCTCCTGTCAATTCTTTTATCTGTTATCGAGTCAGTGATATGGCTCATATTGACTAATTGAATATTGATTGACTACTCCGTTCAGCTTGTTAGCGGAAGAATCCCAAATCTATTACTTGACTCGTCAAAGAAAAAAAATAAAGATGATGATGATGATAATAATAATCTATACTATTATATGAAAAACCAACAAGGGGTACCATAAAATTTGAATGACTTTGTTCATCACAATAGAAAAGAGAGGGACATATTTGTAAAATTATGGGTCAAAGTAAGACTTCTTTCGTTTTTTTTTTTCCTAGAATATTCTAAATTGTGAAAACTCTTTTTAAATTTATAAGTGTTGTGAATAAGACCTTGAACTTTTTTTTTCCCACTAAACCTCCCAACTGTTCTGTTTTCTCATTGGACCCCCTACCTGTCATCGGCGGTCTTGAGAGGGAAAAATCTCAAGTTAGACATCCGCCATTTATAGGAAACATATTCCCTCTCTCCCGAATTGAGTGTTGTTTCAAACACCATAAAGTTCAAGGGGTTTAGTTGACTAAACGTAGTTCGATGGGTTCCCTACAACATCCCCAAGTTCAGGGTTCTCTTGAATTGAAAGAGTTGAGAGGGTTATTTGCAATACCCTCAAAAGTTCAGAGAGTTCTCTGAAATTAACCCCTACTTACAGTGAGTTGTTTGCATGTATACATTATTATGTAAGATCTCGGCCCAATATATTTAGAGTAGAGAAAAGAGGATTGTCCGAGTTGAATGAGAAGCCAAATGTGTGATGGGTGAAGTTGAATGTCAATGGTGTGATAGTAAAGGCTACAGGGAGAGCAGGGGCTGGAGGAATTTTGGAGGACGAGACTGGAAGTTGGATTGGGGGTTTTATAGTTAATATAGGTTGTTGCACCGTGAATAGAGCAGAGCATGGGGGAATCCTCCATGGACTTCGGTATGTTTGGTCCCTAATGTAGTGGTCGAAAGTGACTCGAAGACCGCCATTAAGTTGTTTGCAATAACGTTCAGTAGGGTTGGAACAAGGGATATCGCCGTGCGTATTAACGAGGGGTTGGAAAAGAATTGGAAAGTTCAATTATAACAGGTCTTCACAGAGGGTAATAGGTGTGCAGATGCTATAGTTAAGGAAGCATTGACTCAAGGTCCTGGATTAGCAATCTTCAATTGCATCCCAGAGTTTCTTAAACCGATTTTAGTGAGTGATATTATGAGTCTATCATTGGCCCAATTTATGTAAATTCTTTTTTGTTTTTTCGGGCTTACGCCCCTCTGCTTCAAAAAAAGTGTTAATATAGATTATTTGGAATATTATTTGGAATAAAGTTATGGCTGTTCTTCAAAAGAAATATGATGTTTTATATCTATTCTCCATTTTGCACTCTATGGAATCACAAATTTTCAAATTTTCATTTGTTTTAGTTTGATGAGGAGTTTTGGATGTTAAAACTACTTTTAATTCCTCTAAAATTTATCAAGCAGAGAGGATGTGTGAAGTGGAATTTTTCTGATGCGTTAAGAAATAGCAAACTGACTCTAAAGTGCTATACTAAGCTTTTCATTTAATTTCCTATTAACCGAATAAAAACACAAGAAACTTGTAAAATTTGGGATTTTTAGACTTTGAATTTGTTAGAATTCCGAAATGCAATTTCTGGAGTCAGGCTATCTCTAAGCTCCTGTCAATTCTTTTATCTGTTATCGAGTCAGTGATATGGCTCATATTGACTAATTGAATATTGATTGACTACTCCGTTCAGCTTGTTAGCGGAAGAATCCCAAATCTATTACTTGACTCGTCAAAGAAAAAAATAAAGATGATGATGATGATAATAATAATCTATACTATTATATGAAAAACCAACAAGGGGTACCATAAAGTTTGAATGACTTTGTTGATCACAATAGAAAAGAGAGGGACATATTTGTAAAATTATGGGTCAAAGTAAGACTTCTTTCGTTTTTTTTTTCCTAGAATATTCTAAATTGTGACATGGAACAAGAACTTGACTCACATAAATGAAATTATAATTTATAAGCGAGACTTTTCCTTTCTCTTCTCTTCTTTTTATTTACTAGTTTTATTACACGCAATGCATGTGGTTAAGTTTAAAATTATTTGATTTTTGGTTTATTTTCTTACTATAAATCAGTTAGATTCATTTTGAGTTGAAATCAGTAAACCTAGATTATTAGATTTGCTATATTTTTATTTAAATATTTTTAAAAATTTATAAAATGGATTTATGTGCTAAACTAGGATCAATATACTTAATTGGGATCAATATACTTTACTTTTATATACTTGGATACACAACATCATTTTTTCCATTTTGTACATATCAAACTTCATGTAATACATTTATTTATCAGATCATTAAACTCCGATTTGTTTATCTTAGTCATTAAATGTAGTGTGAAGTTTGAATAAAAAATACAATAATCTTTTGTTGATGTGTAAAAAATATAAATAAATTTCTACAAAGAGAGCTTGACTTTAGGAAGGATATTGTTGTAAAAGTAAAAAATACTTAATAGTAAGATAGTTTGTATAAGCTCAAGACAAAAGCATGCTTTCCACCGGTGCAAGAGATCTTAGTTATTGATAGACGTAAAATAAAAAAAAAGATAAAAACTAAAGATTAATGGTAACTCTAGTATAATTTTATATGATAAAAGCATTCACATAAGCATATAAAAATACTAAAATTTTCCATGAAAATCTCTTCTAAAGATTCCTAATTTTACTCAAAAACTAAGTTATACTATAAAATATTTAGAAAATATTGTCATTTATTCCTTCTATTTCATATTTTAATCGAGTAGAGATTAATTTTTCTCCGCCTTTATCTTTTTCCTGGGCAATTCTAGAGTGATGTCTTCATCATCTATGTCGATTGTGACATCAGGCTGGAGTTGGATTTCTTGTGCTATTATATTTCCTTCAGCTCGTTCATATTTTGTGTTCTCATCTAACTTCATCAGGAATTTGAATGTCTTGTGTTGGGTGCTACTAATTTCCATATGTCATGTGTTGGTGCTAAAGTTTATAATTTCAAGATACTTGTATGTTTGAACTGATGAGGTTGTTTTTTATAAATTTTGAAACTTTGGGCTACTTTTCATAGAACTTATATTTTTAGTGGTCTGTTGATAATTTTTGGATTTTTGTGTAGTTGATGTAACTTTTGAAATCTCAGATTTTTTTTACAATTTTAAATTTTCGGGTTTCTTTGCAAATTTTGAAACTTTGAGGGTGTTTTTGTAATTTTTAAATTATCAACGGCATGCTGGTTATTTGCATATTTCATCTCTGTTGTTGGTACTTTTTAAATTTTCTGAATTTCATGGAGGTTTTGTAGTTATCATCTTTTGAGGGGTTTAACTTTGAGGGTGTAAATTACAAATTATAAATTTTTAGGGGGTGCTGATAAGTTTTTGATTTTATATTTGCTATCGTAAATTTTGAAAAGTCAGGGCGTTTTGTGTAATTGTGGAATTTTGATGTGTTTTGTGCAACTATTGAAAGTTTTTGGCTTTTTTGTAATACCTCATGTATTATGGCATGTTAGCTACTTATTATTTCTGCACCTTTTTATTACCATCTAAACTCATTTGTTTTCAAATGTTGTTATCTTTCACTCTTATCTATACATGTCATATGGTAATATTGTAGAGAGATCTTTTGATATTTCAATATCATAAAACAAGCGACTTATTCTAGAATAGATATTGAACGTACATTCCTCGTAGTACAAATATAGATAAGGAAAAGAATAAATTTATTTAGAAATCAATCGACTTATGTCTGACAAAAAGTCTTCAGATAAAATTTATTTGATTAAGAGAAATGATCATAAAGTTTTGTTTTGTTCAATTTACCTTACTCTTCAATGCTATGTGATCAATGGGAACATTATGCAAGTAATATAACATAAAGGATATTTTTCTTTTACCTTAGCATCAGCGAGAATTAGCCTTAGTAATTTCCCTGAGCCTTTTGCATTATTGTAAGTGGACTCTGCACTCAGAATGATGAAAACATGAATAGTCCATTCTTTTGAAAACTTCTTGAGCTGGCTTGTTTGGATGATAACATGAAAATTGTTGCAATTTCTTGGCATATATATAGGCATGGAATGTTGTATGTTTGAGAATAACAATTATAAATAGAGTTCTATTTAGATAACAATTGTATAATTTCTTAAAGTCTGAAATTATATAATCCAACAGGTAAAGGATATAGTGATAGCTGATTCACGTGATAGGATAAGTAGGACGACGATTTCATCAAAGCTAAATTTGTGGAACCAAATTGGTGAAAAAATTCAGTTCTAATAATCGCCTAGATTCGTTAAAATGCCTTTGGCTACAGCAAGATCTATGTACACTTTCTCATGGGCCATTAAAAGCCCAAGAGGGCAAATACGTAGTAATAAATGATTTTAAATTGTTGTTGTGAGTAAGTATATAATCCAAAGGTAAAGGATATACATATATATTTAGAATTATGCCTAGGATTAATGCAAAAGGTAAAGGATATACACATATACTTGATATTTATGCCTAGGATATGGATAAACCCGATGCCTACTTTTAGATAGATTTTAGAATGATATTAATAAGGATATGATAACAATATTTTAGAATGATATTAATAAGGATAGGATAACGATATTTTAGAATGATATTAGGATAGACTATGATTAAAATGTAATATTTAAAATAGTGAAGGATAATATGGACCGTCAAAACTTTTCCGAACTCGTCTTTTAAAGGGAATATGATTTCTAGAACATTCTAAATCATGACATATAAGAATAAAATTTGAAGTCACATAATTAAACTGTAGTACTCTCCATTTTTTTTAAATCACTTATTCCAATAACATTATTCTCAATATAGAGAAGCTTCTTTACAAAATTGGATAGCATCATTTTCACGTGCATTGCACGAGCCAATATGCTAGTAATAGAAACAAAAAGAAAAGAGAAACTGGTCTCGAATGATGAAAACATGAATAGTCCATTCTTTTGAAAACTTCTTGAGCTGGCTTGTTTGGATGATAACATGAAAATTATTGCAATTTCTTGGCATATATATAGGCATGGAATATTGTATGTTTGAGAATAACAATTATAAATAGAGTTCTATTTAGATAACAATTGTATAATTTCTTAAAGTCTGAAATTATATAATCCAACAGGTAAAGGATATAGTGATAGCTGATTCACGTGATAGGATAAGTAGGACGACGATTTCATCAAAGCTAAATTTGTGGAACCAAATTGGTGAAAAAATTCAGTTCTAATAATCACCTAGATCCGTTAATATGCCTTTGGCTACAGCAAGATCTATGTACACTTTCTCATGGGCCATTAAAAGCCCAAGAGGGCAAATACGTAGTAATAAATGATTTTAAATTGTTGTTGTGAGTAAGTATATAATCCAAAGGTAAAGGATATACATATATATTTAGGATTATGCCTAGGATTAATGCAAAAGGTAAAGGATATACACATATACTTGATATTTATGCCTAGGATATGGATAAACCCGATGCCTACTTTTAGATAGATTTTAGAATGATATTAATAAGGATATGATAACAATATTTTAGAATGATATTAATAAGGATAGGATAACGATATTTTAGAATGATATTAGGATAGACTATGATTAAAATGTAATATTTAAAATAGTGAAGGATAATATGGACCGTCAAAACTTTTCCGAACTCGTCTTTTAAAGGGAATATGATTTCTAGAACATTCTAAATCATGACATATAAGAATAAAATTTGAAGTCACATAATTAAACTGTAGTACTCTCCATTTTTTTTAAATCACTTATTCCAATAACATTATTCTCAATATAGAGAAGCTTCTTTACAAAATTGGATAGCATCATTTTCACGTGCATTGCACGAGCCAATATGCTAGTAATAGAAACAAAAAGAAAAGAGAAACTGGTCTCGAAAATATTAAGAATAAGTATTAAAACTTAGGAAACGAGAGCTAACGAAACCATATAAAGTCATAGAGATAATCAAATTCATATGTACAGTTGTGAAAGAATAGATCGTTCCGTACATGCCATATTGATTTAGCGGTAACTGGCCCATATATGTGGATTAAATTAATATAAACAAAACTTGGCCCAGAAGAGATATTTCCTTTTACTTTAATGTTACCCACATTCGTATTAGAGCCTGTTAGGTTGCTCAAGAAATTAGGAAAGGGTATTATAAGAAATACATTTTCTATAATATCTAATTGTCGACAGCTTCTATCGATATCTATCTATCTATACTATCTATAAAGAGAATAATCATGTCAAAGCTGTTGATTTTCGTTTTACCCTCTCAATTTTTATAACTCACAATTATACAATTATTTATAAAACTAATAATCTATAACTTCTCATTAACTATGCACCTCTTCATTTTCTCAAAATATTTGGTCATTCACTAGAATATATTAATAATTTATAATGATAACGAAATTCATTAAATATATTATAATTAATTATAAAAATTATTAATTATATAAAATAATAAAATTACTTATTTAATAAATTATTATACATAACTATAATTATTAATATTGTTATAAACAAGGATTGATTCTTTATGTTGTAAAGGATATTACCTTGTTCGATAATTAATGTGGTCTTAGTAATAAAAATTAGGACATTATAAATTAAATTAAAATATTTTTATTTAGAAAAATACTTTATATAAAAATATTGGATCGTTGAAATTTATGAGACATATACTTTTATCTTCATTTCCCAAAATATTTGGTCATTCACTAGAATATATTAATAATTTATAATAATAATAAAATTCATAAACATATTATTATTTATTATAAAGAATTATTAATTGTAATGAAATAGTAAATTTATTTATTTAATAAATTATTGTACATAATTATAATTATTAATAATAGTATGAACAGGAATTAATTCTTTATATTGTAAGGAATATTACCTTATTCAACATTATAATACCGGCTTAGTAATAAAAATGGATGTTATAATTTAAAAATACTTTTATCTAGGAAAATTACTTTATATAAAAATATTGGATCGTTGAAATTTAAGAGACATGCACTTTTGTTAGAGAGTAAATGTCTCATAAATTTCAAGGATCCAATATTTTATATAAAGTATTTTCCTAAATAAAAGTATTTTAAATAACGTCCAATTTTTATTACTAAGATGATATTAATTATTAAACAATGTAATATTCTTTACAACAGAAAGTCACATAATATTAAAATTATTGTCATTATTTAATAAATGTTGTAATAAAACATCTACATAGAATAAATATTTAATAATATAAATGGTTTAATTATTAATAATTATACTATTAAATAAATTGTTTCATAACATAATAATAAGAAAATTTAAACTATTAAATGTATGTTAATAATAGTATAAATACTAATAGTATAACTTAATTTTTTAATAATAGGGTAACACAAAAACTTTATAAAATATTTATATATAATTTATTAAATAATATAATATTAAATACAAAAATATGTCCACATGCAAAGCATGTGCATTATACTAGCACTCTAAAAATCAACTTAAGAGTTCTGATATTACAAATTATAATTTTGAACCAAAATTTCTCTCTCACTTGTCTACAATTTTAGCTTTAGGAATCTAGTAACCATTCCATGTCTAATTTGATAAATAAAATTACATTTGGGTAAAGAAATTAGGAATTTTAGGAGTTTAGAAAACATGGATAACAGCATAGTTAGACATCAGTTTTAATCTAAAACATTTTTTACAATCTTACTACCTAATGATATTTTTATTTTCTTTTAAATTTTCCTATATATAACCGACGATGTCTTTTTTCTAAAAGTTCCTTGAACATAAATTTCATTAAATTTACTCTTTTGCCTTTAAAAATGTTTTATAGATAAACATTCTGATTCCTATCTATATTATTTTCTAATAAAAATTAAATACGTTTGGAAGCAAATATGAAATGTTTCTTAGATAAAATAGAATATGATAAACATTTAGATAAATTTGAGATAAGTCTATGTATCCTATGAGATAAAATTTTGATTTTATTTTGAATTTGGATCCTCTCCACTATAAAAAAGTAGTGGAGAGCCATCCCACTAAATAATCAATGGTTATGATTAAGTAATGATCCCTTCACTGTTTTTTTTATAGTGGAGATACAAATCCTACTTTTAATCTCAACCATTGATTACCTAATAGATTGTTGTGATACAATCTAAACCTAACACTAATCATACCCGTGTATTTCTTTCATTTCTAATTTGCACTAAAAAATCACAACCACCCACTAGATAATTGATAATTGTGATTATGTAGTGGTCTCTCCACTACTTTTTTGATAGTGGAGAGATACAAATCCTACTTTTAATCTCAACCATTGATTACCTAATAGATTGTTGTGATACAATCTAAACCTAACACTAATCATACCCGTGTATTTCTTTCATTTCTAATTTGCACTAAAAAATCACAACCACCCACTAGATAATTGATAATTGTGATTATGTAGTGGTCTCTCCACTACTTTTTTGATAGTGGAGAGGATCGAATCCTTTTATTTTCTTTTAAATTTTCCTATATATAACCGACGATGTCTTTTTTCTAAAAGTTCCTTGAACATAAATTTCATTAAATTTACTCTTTTGCCTTTAAAAATGTTTTATAGATAAACATTCTGATTCCTATCTATATTATTTTCTAATAAAAATTAAATACGTTTGGAAGCAAATATGAAATGTTTCTTAGATAAAATAGAATATGATAAACATTTAGATAAATTTGAGATAAGTCTATGTATCCTATGAGATAAAATTTTGATTTTATTTTGAATTTGGATCCTCTCCACTATAAAAAAGTAGTGGAGAGCCATCCCACTAAATAATCAATGGTTATGATTAAGTAATGATCCCTTCACTGTTTTTTTTATAGTGGAGAGATACAAATCCTACTTTTAATCTCAACCATTGATTACCTAATAGATTGTTGTGATACAATCTAAACCTAACACTAATCATACCCGTGTATTTCTTTCATTTCTAATTTGCACTAAAAAATCACAACCACCCACTAGATAATTGATAATTGTGATTATGTAGTGGTCTCTCCACTACTTTTTTGATAGTGGAGAGATACAAATCCTACTTTTAATCTCAACCATTGATTACCTAATAGATTGTTGTGATACAATCTAAACCTAACACTAATCATACCCGTGTATTTCTTTCATTTCTAATTTGCACTAAAAATCACAACCACCCACTAGATAATTGATAATTGTGATTATGTAGTGGTCTCTCCACTACTTTTTTGATAGTGGAGAGGATCGAATCCTTTTATTTTCTTTAAAATTGTAATAAAAATATATAGATTAAATTATTTATCTGTATTTATATTGTTTTCTTGGATGTTATTCCAAATAAGTAATCATGTACCGTATATTTATGTTTGTTATGAAGTGACCAAAAATTAGGGACGAGTTATGGTTTGGATAATATAAGGCGAAATAAAATGAATTCAATCAAAGTGTGGAAAGACACAAATATCCTTCTTAGTTCTTCCAGTCATTTTATATTTTTATATCAATTTAAAATCTAAAAAAATATCATTCTCAGATGACTGGAACAATGCTCTTTTTTTAAAATTTAATAGTTCGGTTAGCTCTTTGAGAAAAGTTGACAATGTTTAGAAACTTGAACATTCAGATCCACAGCATCAAAGAGAATGATTCAATTGCCGAGCTTTCCAACTTATAACAAAGAATGAGTCCCAAGCAATAGTTTAGCATCTGAAAGTAGAATATTGAAAGCATTGAGCACAAAACTGAAACTATTTTGAAACTCTTATTGAATCGTAATAAGTAAATAAATGTATAATGTCAATTACCAGTTATAAGTAAAACATATGTAGTAGTAGTACAAGTTCTACAACTTAATGTTGCTGTTGATTAAGCTTTGTAATATCAATGCGGTGCTTTTTGCAATGAAACTTTGAACCTGAACCAAACTGGATAACCTGAAATAGTGCATACGAAAAATTTTAGTTTCATGTTAGCATTTAGCTATGCTATTTCCTAAGTGCACAAAGAAAACAAATTGGAACTTTCTTTCATTATCTGTACACATTGTGAATAGTCACATAGCAGCAGGTCAGCAACTTTGATAGTATTATATATGCTATTTCCTAAGTGCACAAAGAAAGCAAATTTTCACCTGAGAAATATATAAGACCTGGAGATAGTTATGTGAATACAAAATGTTGAAAATAAGATCAAATACTTACCTGACTTCACTGATATATGTAGGGCAAACTGCTAGACACCATAGCACACATAAAGCTTTCGATCATTCAGAAGCAAAATGTCATGAAATGTGAGAGTAAATGTGTAATCAAGAACACAATAAATGTGTTCACATGCAAAGCCGTGCATTATACTAGCACTCTAAAAATCAACTTAAGAGTTCGATATTACAAATTATAATTTTGAACCAAAATTTCTCTCTCACTTGTCTACAATTTTAGCTTTAGGAATCTAGTAACCATTCCAAGTCTAATTTGATAAATAAAATTACATTTGGGTAAAGAAATTAGGAATTTTAGGAGTTTAGAAAACATGGATAACAGCATAGTTAGACATCAGTTTTAATCTAAAACATTTTTTACAATCTTACTACCTAATGATATTTTTATTTTCTTTTAAATTTTCCTATATATAACCGACGATGTCTTTTTCTAAAAGTTCCTTGAACATAAATTTCATTAAATTTAGTTTTTGCCTTTAAAAATGTTTTATAGATAAACATTCTGATTCCTATCTATATTATTTTCTAATAAAAATTAAATACGTTTGGAAGCAAATATGAAATGTTTCTTAGATAAAATAGAATATGATAAACATTTAGATAAATTTGAGATAAGTCTATGTATCCTATGAGATAAAATTTTGATTTTATTTTGAATTTGGATCCTCTCCACTATAAAAAAGTAGTGGAGAACCATCCCACTAAATAATCAATGGTTATGATTAAGTAATGATCCCTTCACTGTTTTTGATAGTGGAGAGATCCAAATCCTACTTTTAATCTCAACCGTTGATTACCTAGAAGATTGTTGTGATACAATCTAAACCTAACACTAATCATACCCGTGTATTTCATTCATTTCTAATTTGCACTAAAAAATCACAACCACCCACTAGATAATTGATAATTGTGATTATGTAGTGGTCTCTCCACTATTTTTTTGATAGTGGAGAGGATCGAATCCTTTTATTTTCTTTAAAATTGTAATAAAAAATATATAGATTAAATTATTTATCTGTATTTATATTGTTTTCTTGGAAGTTATTCCAAATAAGTAATCATGTACCGTATATTTATGTTTGTTATGAAGTGACCAAAATTAGGGACGAGTTATGGTTTGGATAATATAAGGGAAATAAAAATGAATTCAATCAAAGTGTGGAAAGACACAAATATCCTTCTTAGTTCTTCCAGTCATTTTATATTTTTTTATATCAATTTAAAATCTAAAAAAAAATATCATTCTCAGATGACTGGAACAATGCTCTTTTTTTAATTTAATAGTTTGGTTAGCTCTTCGAAGCCAAAGAGGGAGGATGAGATGCCACCTCCCATTGGTTGATTTGACCCCAAGTTTAGGACCAATTTCGAAATATTTTTGTAAGAAAACACTTGAACTGTTTTTTGGGACTTTCTTTGCCCCAATTTCTTTTTTGGGTTTATGTGAAATTAACCAAGCAGCCAAACTCTTCACTCCATGAAGGATTATGTTTTATTAACTTAGGGTGTGTTTGGCAATGTCAAAATTGAACTAGGTTAGACTATGTTGGCACCCAAAAAGATTTTTTATTAATCTCTATATGAAAATCGACAAGAGTCCCACCTCACGCCAAGACAGGCGAATTCAGGATCCGAAACGCGGTCCCAATCGAACACCTACGGTCTTTGGCTCCCTATCTATCCATCTACTACAGCAACTTCTTGCTACTTTCACGGTACCATACGCTTTCACGATACTTTCGGCCGAAGCTAAACGCCAATGCCTTTCTACGATGGCATACTACTACGGTGCCATCGCTACGGACTTTCGTCCGGCGTTGTCGATGGATTACCTTTCTGATGAGCCGACTCATTTGCTTCGATGCTTCGGCCGACTACTACAGTGCCATCGCTTTCACGATGCTTTCGATTAAGCCACCTTCGGTCGTGGCGACCCGAACCTCAATGTTAGTCGTCACGCTTTCAGGTGGCGACGCACCTTCTGATAGCAAACGTACCAGACTACCTGGCTGTAATGGTAGACCTTGAGCCCCGCGCCAACAACAAGTCACCATCATAATTAATGGCACTGTGCTAGCCACATGGCCTTGGCAACCATTACCCATGCCTCACCCACATCAAATCAGCGGTGACTCTCTCCACACAAAAGTTGACACGTGTAAAACTAGTGCTGAAATGACCAAACTGTCCTCTCTCATTCCTAAAAAAAGAGGAACAATCCTCAAGAGAGGTACGCCATTTTTTTCTCTCCCCCTACTCTCTGCAATTAAGAACTCTTACTATTCATCTTCTTCTCCACTCAAGCTCTCTTACTGACTTGATCGTCGGAGGTACAACGGGGGAAACAAGCCCCGTCCTCTCACTAGTTTCTACCTGTACAGGTAGGGAAGAAGAGCCCAACTCAGAGCCAGGTATTCGGGGGAGAGAGCGGATCCCTGTCATCTTCAACCCCAAGCTAAGCTCACACCGAGATTAGTGACTGTGATTCTATACATCAACAGACTAGTTTTTTTCTTAACTAAGTCAAAGTTGAACAATATAATGGTTAGTTCAAAAAGAACTACTTTAGAGGTAAGATTTTAAACTTATTTTAATTTTGGCCTAACTTTTGCCTAATTAAAATAAAGTTTTGTACTAATATTATACCACTTAAAATAAATTTTGTGAAGTCGCAAAACACACCCTAACAACACACCCTTATTTTAGGTTATGATTCTACCAAAACAATTTTTCCTTTGAACATTGACGACAAAAAGTCACATAAAATGACAGAAAAACGTATCTAGGCAAAATAGAGATAATTCCTTTGTCTCTAACCTAATCAGCGGGTTTTGAGATGAGAATTATGTTGAATATTATTCTAATTTCTGCTTCAAAAGTGCGGAGGCAAAACGCTTGTCTAACGACATCAACCGTCAGTTGAACTGAAAGGCTCTCAAGTAGCTCTCTGCGTAAAAGATATCCGGGATCTCCACATCCACAGGGACAAGAAAATCCTAATAATTAACCCCTCTGCTAGAGTGCCGGCTCTTGGTTTCAAGTTTTGTACGCATTGACCGGAATTGATTCTTCCACAAACAGTTCAGCGTCTGGGAGGATCTTCCCCCTTTGGTTTATACGTGTAAGTACTTCAACTTTCCACCAGCAATAAATTTGGGGGTTTTTAGATATTAATCCCTTACATCTTCAATAATTGCGTGTCACTCCCTCAAATTTTGCATGTTAGTCCCTCAATCTTATGAGGTCTTGTAAAATAGTCCCTTTGTTAGCATTTAAGTTAAAAATTCTAACAATGGTTAGGTTAACTTCTAATTTAATATCAGCAATTACCAAACTACCCCTCTCCTATGGTTCAAACCTTTGTGAAGCTCAATTATGGGTCAGGGCTCTTTTATTACAATTGGAGAAGAAGAACACAAGTGAATTTGATTTTTTTAAGGAGGTATTGGGTTTAAACAAATTAAGAAATAGGTTGGGGAACATAATAGAGGGGCAAAACGATCATCTTAGCTCCAACTATTAGATTTGACGGAATATTCACTTCAAATCTAATGTAATTTAACTTAAAGGACCATTTTGCAAGACCCAATTGGATTTGATGTACTAATATGCAATTTCCAAGATTGAAGGGCTTATATGCGATTATTTAAGATTTTAAGGTACTAATATCTTTAAAAAAAAAAACCCCATAAATTTTGGAAGAAAATTTGTGAACAAGGACTCGGTTGGTGGTCAAACACGGACTTAACTATTTGCACTCAGTGCATATTAGTAGGTAGTATGCTTAAAGTGAATTTTGCAGTTAGTTCACAGTATTTTTCCCCCTGGGTTAATGGCATGGCATATTAAAGTATCACGCCATGAAACTTAATTATCTGTAGCTTTAGGGAATGTTTGGATTACTTGGGGTGATGGAAGTTAATGGAAAACGGGGGAGATAAGAAAGCGAAAGATAAAGAGAATTTTCTTACTCTAGGTTCTACCTCAATTTGAAGGGAACAAATTTTGTATTGTTGAAGATAAATTTAGGAGAACTAGAAGAAACACTCTCTTGTTTAAATAATTTCTAAGCAGTGAACTAGGGTGAATGGTTTCCCCTAATTTCTCATCTCCCATATTCCTCTCAATCCAAACATGCTCTTATTTTGACAAATATATAGATGGGTTATATGGGCAAACATTGAATTTAAAATGCATTCAAATGGTTCATATTACTCTTACTAGCATTTAAATTTTAAAATTTTTGACCCTCATGAACATTAAATTTTTCTCCTTGGATCTCCTATCGGTAACTTGCAAATAACTAATTTTTCTTGAAAAATACATTCATTTGTGGGTTATATTGCTGTAAATTACTAATGCTAAACTTGAGAATTTTCTCCTAAAAACAGTTTATTCATTTACAAGTTACATATTTGTTTTTGGTTCAGCAGATATTAAAGTCTAGGGGCTAATTTGCAGAACTACCCAAATTGGAACAGTTTAGTACCTATTTGGTTCAAAAAATTTGGTTGGAAAACACATGGAATACTACCGACTTGCTTTTTCTATGTCAGATTAGTCAAAAAGGATTCATATTCCTTAGTTTGGTTCTCCAGAAAACTTTTGGGAAACTTTTTCAAAAACGTCAAAAATGGTACAGTTTGTGGAAAAACCAATTCTGACTTTTAAGGCCGACTTGGATGGAGAATGCCTTAAAAATTAATAAAAAAAGTGGTTGGCGTTTTTACCGGCGGGGACAATTGGGGAAAGCATATGTTCCTTGCCCCCCTCTTTCTAACCACATAAAAGTTTGAGCCCTCATCTATTTGTCTCTAAAACCCTTGATCAAATCCCAAAATCATGAAGAAAAATAGGGTTTCATCTCTGATCTAATGGCTAGGATTTATGACATCTGCAATTCCCCTTAATTCCTCACTGTTTTTCCACGTGTTCCTTCTTCAAGATCAGATCGAGTAGATTTTTTTGGGTCTAATCTCTCTCAAGTTCGTCTCCTTCACTAATGTTGATGTTAGTTATCTATGAGAGTTTGTCTGTGGATTATGAGGAGTGTGAGGTTCTCAAACTTCTTCGACGGCTGGGCTTTGGACCGATAGTTCCATCCTGCACATGAAGAGTACTAAGAGGTCGGAGTTAGGATCTCCGGTGATTCCTCCGACAATCAAGTTAGTGTAAAGCTTGAGTGGAGAAGATGAACAATGAGAGAGTTTTCTAGGAATTTGCTTACTCTCAACAAGAGGCATCACTTCCTTTTATAGCAGATCCAAAGGGTAAATGGGTAACTTAGGCGAGTCCAAGCAGTGACTCTGTTAGCATCTACTTTACAGTGTCGACTATTGAGGAGATGAGTCACCCAAGTGTTTAATGCAATGGTGGTGGGTGGCGTGGTCTTGACAAGGTTCGATGTGTCATAAAGACTTTTGGGGTTGGAGTAATGATGACTTTGATCATGTATTTAATGTGATGGCACTCAAGCTGTTGGCGGGGCTCGAGGCACCATCGTCTTCCGACTCATCTCTTTGGAGGTCAATAAGCAATTTTTAGGCAATGAAGCAAAATGTCTTAATTTTAGGTCAATCGGTAATTTAGCCTTAGTAGATAGTATGCTTAAAGTGAATTTTGCAGTTAGTTCACAGTATTTTCTCCCCAGGGTTAATGGCATGGCATATTAAAGTATCAGGCCATGAAACTTAATTATCTGTAGCTTTAGGGAATGTTTGGATTACTTGGGGTGATGGAAGTTAATGGAAAACGGGGGAGATAAGAAAACGAAAGATAAAGAGAATTTTCTTACTCTAGGTTCTACCTCAATTTGAAGGGGAACAAATTTTGTATTGTTCGAAGATAAATTTAGGAGAACTAGAAGAAACACTCTACTGTTTAAATAATTTCTAAACAGAGTGAACTAGGGTGAATGGTTTCCCCTAATTTCTCATCTCCCATATTCCTCTCAATCCAAACATGCTCTTATTTTGACAAATATATAGATGGGTTATATGGGCAAACATTCGAATTTAAAATGCATTCAAATGGTTCATATTACTCTTACTAGCATTTAAATTTTAAAATTTTTGACCCTCATGAACATTAAATTTTTTCTCACTGGATCTCCTATCAGTAACTTGCAAATAACTAAATTTTTCTTGAAAAAATACATTCATTTGTGGGTTATATTGCTGTAAATTACTAATGCTAAACTTGAGAATTTTCTCCTAAAAGCAGTTTATTCATTTACGAGTTACATATTTGTTTTTGGTTCGGCAGATATTAAAGTCTAGGGGTTAATTTGCAGAACTACCCAAATTGGAACAGTTTAGTACCTATTTGGTTTAAAAAAATTGGTTGGAAAACACATGGAATACTACCGACATGTTTTTTCTATGTCAGATTAGTCAAAAAGGATTCATATTCCTTAGTTTGGTTCTCCAGAAAACTTTTGGGAAACTTTTTCAAAAACGTCAAAAATGGTACAGTTTGTGGAAAAACCAATTACGACTTTTTAAGGCCGACTTGGATGGAGAATGCCTTAAAAATTAATAAAAAATGGTTGACGTTTTTTACCAGCGGGGACAATTGGGGAAAGCATATGTTCCTTGCCCCCCCTCCCTCTTTCTAACCACCATAAAAGTTTCAGAGACCTCATCTATTTGTCTCTAAAACCCCTTGATCAAATCCCCAAAATCATGAAGAAAAATAGGGTTTCATCTCTGATCTAATGGCTAGGATTTATGACATCTGCAATTCCCCTTAATTCCTCACTGTTTTTCCACGTGTTCCTTCTTCAAGATCAGATCGAGTAGATTTTTTTGGGTCTAATCTCTCTCAAGTTCGTCTCCTTCACTAATGTTGATGTTAGTTATCTAACAGAGAGTTTGTCTGTGGATTATGAGGAGTGTGAGGTTCTCAAACTTCTTCAGACGGCTGGGCTTTGGACCGATAGTTCCATCCTGCACATGAAGAGTACTAAGAGGTCGGAGTTAGGATCTCCGGTAATTTCTCCGACAATCAAGTTAGTGTGAAGAGTACTAAGAGGTCGGAGTTAGGATCTCCGGTGATTCCTCCGACAATCAAGTTAGTGTAAAGCTTGAGTGGAGAAGATGAACAATGAGAGAGTTTTCTAGGGCAGAATTTGCTTACCCTCAACAGTAGGCATCACTTCCCTTTTTATAGCAGATCCAAAGCGGTAAATGGGTAACTTAGGCCGAGTCCAAATAGGCGGCTCTGTTGGCATCTACTTTACAGGTGTCGACTATTGAGGGAGATGAGTCACCCAAGTGTTTAATGCAATGGTGACTGGGTGGCGTGGTGCTGACAAGGTTCGATGTGTCATAAAGACTTTTGGGGTTGGAGTAATGATGATTTTGATCATGTATTTAATGTGATGGCACTCAACTGTTGGCGGGGGGCTCGAGGCACCATCGTCTTCCGACTCATCTCTTTGGAGGTCGATAAGTACCGCCTTTCTAGTCAGCCTCGCAAGTTGTCGGCCGGAAGGGTTGAGCGCTGAAAGGGAGTGGGGTTGATTCGAACGGTAGGTTGAGTGAGGGTGCTTCTTGTCTCGTTCTTGCGAATAGACCGACAAGTGCCGTCTTTCTAGTCAGCCTCGTAAGTTGTCGGTCCAACCTTGGATATGCTAGACAGTTGCTCCCATGCTGCTAGAGTCATCCCAGTTTAAGAGTGGATGAACTGAAGGTTATCGGTCATGGGACACGTGTCGACTCTGGATAGAGGATTAACACTTAGGTTATTTGCAGGATATAACAACTAAGAATGACCTCAAACTTCAGTTTTGAGGTAAAAATTCTTCTTTTTCCTAGATCTACAATTATTTGTTCAGTCTTTTAAAAAAATCCTAGTTTTCACGTAATAATTGCTTAGGCTTTTTGGTTAATGAGTTAAAAGATGTAACATGTGATGAAATCAACAAACTTTTACTGTTATTATTCTCAATTTTTTTGGAGTTAATTCGAAAGATAAATTATTTGGAAATTTGGGGTTGCATGTAATAGAAAGACACCACATGAATTGCGAACATCTATTTAAAAATATATTTTAGGATTAGGGTTCTCTAACTAAACATGAGGTAATTCTTTGGGTAAAGTTCGTATTTTGATCCATTTCACACCTTATATTTTGGCAAATTTTAAGTAAAATTTTTAGATTTTTGTAGAATTTTGAACTTTTGTGAGATGATGGATAGTAGAATATTTCTCGATATTATCTGCAACATGTTTTAGGATTAGGATTTTCTAATTAACAGGGGTAACTATTTGGGTAAAGTGTAGATTTTGATCCTTTTCATCTCACAAGGTATTATATTATCCATAACTTTGTACTTTTGTGGGTTGATACTAGAATATTTCTTGATATAATCTGCAGTATGTTTTAGGATTAGGGTTTTCTAATTAACGTGAGGTAACTCTTTGGGTAAAGGTTGAATTTTGATGCTTTTGATTGCTGAAGTTCTGGCAACTACTTGATTATTTCGAATTTTAGGCATGTTTTATTATTTTGAATAGTTATTTTCTAGAAATTTAGGGATTGTGCTTGTCTAAATATTAAAATTGGTTCAAATGGAATTTAAGAATCTTTAGTTTTAATTAAATTTAATTTTACTGAATTATGTTGGTAATTGTAATTGAGAGCATGTAATTGTTATTAGATATTTAATATGGGATGCATTAGCATGCATGTGGATAATATTAGGTGTTTGTAAGAGTGGTAGGTGTTGCATGCAAATAGATTAAATCCACATGAATTGTGCATGTATGTTTAAATAAGAATCTAAGTTTTAGTTGATTTTGATTTTAGTGAAATACTTTTGTGATTGTAATTGAGAGTATACAATTTTTATTTGATATTTAATACGAATGAATTACCATGCATGTAGATAATGTTAAGTGTTTATATAAGTTGTATGTGCTTGCATGCAAATAATATGAGATTATGGATGAATTACCACATATGTAAGTTACTTCCGTCACATTAATGTTTAGACTTAAGTTATGCACAAATTCATGGCTGCTTTACTTTTTTGTTGATGGATAATGTGGACGAAGAGATGGTCATGAGGATTATCTCTGCTGGTGCTATGACTGTCTTACTCACTATGGTCACTATGCTGAGAAGATTTCAATATAGGAGGAGGAGAATCACTCATGAACCCAATGATTTAAATTCAATGAATAAGTTTATGAGGAACTATCACTTGCTTAGAGTAATGACTGATTTTAGTGATAGTTGTCTAGAGTACGTTAGAATGCATCCCAAAACTTTTCATAAACTTGCACGATTGATGAGGAGAAAGTGGCTACTAAAAGACATAAGACATGTAATAGTGGAGGAACAACTTGCATTCTTCTTGAATATAATAGGCCATAAAACAAAAAATAGAAATATAAGGTCCAATTTCATTAGATCAGGGGAAACTGTTAGTAGATACTTCAATAATGTGTTGAAAGCCATGAATCATTTATGTGATCGTCATTTAAGGCAAGCACCAAATGAAGTGCCTTTGAGATTGCGAACAATCCTTAATTTTTCTCTTATTTCAAAGTAATTTTTAATATCATTCCTTAATCATAATGAAGTACTTCTTAATGCTTAGGTGATAATGTATTGTGATTCTCTTTTAATTTGTATAGGATTGCATTGGTATGATAGATGGTACCCATGTCGATGCAATGCTTCCAGCTAGTCTTGTAGCACATTTTAGAGGTCGAAAAAGAGTTACACAAAATGTCCTTGCAGCTTGCACCCCTAACAAGTTATTCACATATGTTTTAGCTGAATGGGAGGGGTCCGCTCATGATTATAGAATCCTTCAAATGCTTTATCGAGACCACAACCATGGTTTGAGGGTATATGATGGTAATGGAGTTACAACTTAATTAAGAAATTTTTATAGAATATAAAATATTATACTGATCTAATATGTATTACATATATAGGAAAATACTATCTTTGTGATGCGGGATATACAACAATGCTAGGGTTCATCTCTGCATATCGTGGTGTACGATATCATCTCAAAGAACATGCAGGGAAAACACCTAATAATAGAAAAGAATTGTTTAACTTGCATCATTCTAAGCTTAGGTCCAAAATTGAATCTAGTTTTGGGATATTGAAGAATAGGTTCAAGATACTTTTTGCAAAGCCACATTATCCTTATCCCATACAAGTTGACATTGTATTAGCTTGTACTATTCTCCACAACTTTATAGCAACAGTTCATCCCGCTGATGACTTTCTACATGCCAATGTTGATGAAGAAAATGATGATGGTGGAATAGTAGATGAGGATATTAATCGTATTGTTGACTATTCACAAATAATGACACAAAGAGAAAAAAATTGAATTGAGGAATGACTAGAAGAATCGTAGGGACCAAATTGCTTGGGATATGTGGGTGGATTATTGTGCATAACATCAGGAGGCTAACACAACAGAGACTTGATCTTGATATATGCTTGAGGATTTATCCTTTAAATGTAAACTTTTCTAGTAGTTTATGTTTGATGACTAAATTTATGTAGTAATGTTCAAGCTTGCATACTTGTGACTCATGGTTGTGTAATAGTTGTAGGTTTTTTAACTCTTTATTGTGTAAACTTATGTCGTTATTCTAAATTTATGTTTTATGTTATAGTACATCAGTATCGTTAGTTAGACTTTGACAAACATGCTTATATATAACCATCGATATTTATTTTAAATGTATTTGATTATGTAGGTATGGTTGAAAGTAGCAAGAACAATGGAAAGAATAATGGGAAGAAGAGTGTAAATGAATCTCCATCTTCCCACTTGCCAACAAATGCTTTTAATATGGCCTTCACACCATATACCTCATCTACCCAAGCATTTAATAGTGTTCAAGGGTTTGATCCTAATTTTAATTTCATACCAACCGCCTCATACCTCTTACATGTCTATTCTTAACAATATCACCCTTATTTGCACCCAACCAGAGCTCACCTGCAGGTGGTAATCCTATATCACCTAATGTAGATAAGGGCATTTTTACTTTGAGAATTTTGATGAGCCAACACCAATAAACAGGCCAAAGAAGGTAGTGGGTAAAAGATCAATGTCTCAATATGTTAAGTCTTATTGGAATTCAAGAGAGGTGCCTGATAAGTATTCGTTGCCAAAACATAATGATGTACTGATTCCTTATCTTGCCAAGCTTGCTAAAAGAGGGTATAAGGTTGATAAAAACTTTAAGCAACCATCATTTTCAATGGCTGCTGCAATTAACATGAAGTTTAATGAGGACTTCACAAAAGAAATGTTCAAAATTATATTAAAAGCTTGAGGAAGATGTTTAATGACATGATGGCTCGTTACAACATGAGTGGGGCTAGTTGGGACAGTGAAAAGATGATGATTATATTGGATGAATCCGCATTTAATAGATGGACTCAAGAAGCAATTTTTCAGTCATTAATTTTCATATGCACAGTTATCATATGCTAACTTACTAATATACACACTTGTTCGTATGTTATTTTTTTGTATGCACACTTTTCATATTCACACTTCTTCATAATCACTTATCTATATCACAAATTCACTTACACACTTTAAATCTTTATAATGCAGGATAAAAATCTTTCCAGTTCTAGACTCAAGGATTATTTTAATAAGGCTCTTCCATACTTTGAAAATTTACAAATTATCATGGGAGATGATCAAGTGAGAGGGGACTTCTCAAAGGATATGTCACAGAGAGTTGGGGCTAAGAAACCTGTTGATGAGATGATGATGAGGATGATGATGATGAGGTGGAGGATCTCAGCCCTAATGAACATTTGAGCAATGCACATGTCAACACTGGTGTGAATTTGCAATCAGGCACTCCTACAAGTTCTAAGCCAACTAAGAATATTCCCTCCAACTCATGTCACAAAATCAAAGGTAAGAAGAAGGCTGGTAAGCATAATGAGGACATTGACTTAACGCACAAATTTACCGAGAAGGTAAATAGTATTTCTTACTCTATCCAGCATGTACATGTTTAGCATTGATCTGAGAAGTTATCTCAAGAGATCTTCCATCACAAGAATGCATTTTCTAATGCAATACTTTGAAAAACTTTATAGGAATCAAGATGATGAAAGGCTTTTTATAAGGAAGTCTAGGGAGTGCCAAAAGAAGATTATTGAGAACTTGGTGAAGGAACATGGTTGGGATGCAGAGAGTCTTTGATCTCTCGAGGGTGCAAAACTGGTGATTGATCATCTTGTTTCTTTTTGTATAGTGGAGGGATAACTTTTTGTGCAGTTGGGGGTTATATTTTGTGCAGTGCAGGTTAACATTTTATGTAGTTAGGGGATATATTTTATGCAGTTGGGGGTCTAAGTATTTTGTGAACACTCAGGTTAACAGTCACTTTGACTTAATGATGTGTAATATTCACATACAATGCTATCTAGATGTTTAATCGTCACATACATTTCTCTTACTTATAGGTTGGTGGGTGTATGGATTAGTAGTTGGTGTATGCTTTTACGTCATGAAGTGAGATATTCACATACACTGCTCTTATTTATATGGCATAGTAGTGTTAAATTTGTCACTGTTTAAATTTATCTTATGCTTGGATGTTGTGATGTTTAGTGTTAAAGCAGTTTGTTTGACAATGTTAATTGATTCATTGATTCTAATATTGTTCTTCACATATATGCAGGATACTTATTTGGAACATTACCGATGCCCTATTTGATGGTTGAGACAATACCCTACACATTCTATAGTGTAACGATATGATTTTCTTTTCCTTTTTGCATTTTAAGCAATGATGATTGGTTGATATATTAAGATAAGTAGCCTACGTTAGTACTACTATATTGGCAAGGCTATCTATGATGGTACTGAACCTTCAATAAACTATCATTTTGTATGAAGTCTTTGAGATTAGCGACCTATTGGCGATACTAATGTTTAGGCGAGACTTTTATGGTTTAAGAGACCCATATCCGAGTAAATTTTCAAATTAAAGCGTTAAACTTTTATGGTTTAAAGATACTTTTTATATTGTGAGTAAATCACATATTGATTCCTTATTTCTCAAAATACGATGAATTGTGAATTATGCTTAAGATTTTCAATTCTTTATTGAGACCGGATATGATTTATTTGGATTTATACTCTGTAAACTATGGTGTAATTTTATACACCTTGATACATAATATCCACATTTTAAGTGATAACTTCTATTTTCTATTAGATTTTCAATTGCCTATGTGGTTGTTTTCATAAAAGTAGTTGGATTCATACTATATACTAGAAGTGGTACATTATTGAAAGTTGTGGTATCATAATTTATATTAGAAGTAGTGTACTCTATTACATAATATCCACATTTTCAATTGTATCAATTTTAGTTTTAGAAACAAGATTGTATACTAGAAGCGGTGTACATTGATCAAAGTTGTGGTTTCTATTTGGATTTTTTTAAGTGTACATAATTAGCTTCAAAGCAAAATCAATGTGATCCTCATAGCAAACAGGCCCTCAGTGAAATTGCCTCATAATGAATTTCCATGGAGAATAACTATGTTTAGGACTACCAAACACAAACAAAATTCCGAATCATATCCTCACCCACGGGTCCTCACTTGCAACTAAACAGTTTATTAATGTCACCAGTCACACGCAAAAGAATCCTCACGCCCACGGCAGAGTGCAACATTTAAATCAATCACCCGCTCTTCCCTAAAAAATAAAATAACCAACAAATCCAATCCCACATAAGAACCTAATCAAAAGTTTTAGCTCACTTCTCTATTATGATCCGCCGAACAAGAATCATCGTCTTAATCATGAACACAACAAGCCACCATAATCCAAATTTTAAATTACAACGTCTATACTCAATTTAAACTCTAAATTACATAAAAATATCATAAAGTTTTTTATTTTGACAATTAATTACCATAAATTGCATTTTGATACAATAAAATACTATAAAATTTTAAAATTTACACGTTACTACTATCGATCATGCAAGCATGAAAATTTTAGATTTGCATGATTGGTGATAGTAACATATAGATTTTAAAAACTTTATGGGATTTTATTGTATTAAAATGCAACTTGTGATATTTAATTATCAAAATGAAAACTTTATGATATTTTTTGCAATTTAACCCAAGTTAAACCACCTTTTATTTGCAGAAAAAGCATTACTTTGGGTCTACGTACAAAATCCAGAGATCCAAAACCAGCAGCAGACAAACCGCATCAGCTACTAACTACACCCTGAGAAGGAAGGGGAAAAAAAAAAGAAAAGAAAAGAAAAAAGATACGAGAAAAAAGAGGAAAAAGAAAAGGGAAGAGCTCTCTTTCTCCGTCAAACCTTTTACTGTTTCGGTCTTTGTCTCTACTTTCTCTCTAGAAAAGCTAGTGGATTTAGTGCTCGCTGGCCAAAGAAAGCAGATGTCACCCTGTTTATGAAATCATGAACTGCGTTTCAATTAAAATAATAAAAAAGACAGCAGCGTCTCCGATGCGTCTGAACCCTTGTCTTATCTTTGATTAGTCCTCTACATCTTTAATCGAGATTAAGAATACTGAGAACTGAGAGATAACAAAATATAATATTTGCGAAATGATGGCTTTAATTACAGGTCTCATGATAAAAAAAGAACAGTTTTTCCAACTTCTACATAGTTTTCCCTCAACTAATCACATCGCTCGGTGCCGGGATCGCTCCTCGACCGCACCAGACCTAAATCACAACCTGCACAAAACAAAACACGTTCATTAATATCATAAAGATATAATTAATTTCTAATTAATTACAGCGACGGGCTAATCTGATCCGAATCCGGTGACGTTACCCGAACTGAACGAGCGCTTGCAGTGAGCGATGGCGCTCTGGATCCCATCCTCCTCCGCAATCACGGATTCCTCCCGCCGCCTCGGAGGTGACCTGACCGCGGCCACCGACGCCGACGCCGACCTACTCTTCCTCAGTCTCCTCGAAACGATCCTCAACCCCGAAGAATGCGCGCTCTTCTGCGGATCACCGGAGAACCGAGGCTTATCGCTGTTCCGCTTCGACGCGCGATCGTACAGCGGTTTGATCTTGTTGAGGTACTTGTGGATCACATCCTTGGGGTTCTTTTTCTCGTCGGAGGTCGGCGCCGGCGAATGAATCGATTCTTCAGCGTAGAGCTTAGCGGATCGGGTTGAGCCTCTAGAAGAGCTGTTTTCTTTAGTGAAGAGAGAGACGATGGGGACCTCATCCAGCTTAAATTTCACTGGAAACTTTTTATTGAATTTTGGTGAGGATTGAGGGGAATCGAGATGAAGCGACTTCGATTTCTTGAACCGGAGCATGAAGACTCGAAACTTGGCGGCGGGTTTGAGGATCGACGAAGGGAGCTGGGGTTTCGAGCTCGGAGTGAAGAGAAGCGATGAGTGGCCTCTGAAGAAGAGATCGTCGCTTGGATAGTCGGGTCGGAGTTTTTCGCCGCCGAGCTCGTTTTCGTCAGATCCGGAGGCGGAGACTGAGGCGGAGTCTCCGTCTTCTTCGGGGATTGAGAACTCGAGATCGATGTAGGGGCCGTCGCCGTCGCCGTCCTCCGACGAAGGACGGAGGATGGAGGCGATGGAGGGGGCGCGCACGTTAGCTGGACGTGCGCCGCCGGCGGCGCTTCGATTTTTAACAGTGGATGGATTCATCGTTGTTGAGACAATGGGAGAGTTGAGCTCAGATTTTAGCTCTAATCTTGTCTCCTCTCCTTAGTATTATTATATAAGGGAACTCATGCTCGACTTTTTTTTTTCTGACGTGGCACTTGATGTAAAGGCTAGATAGCCCTTAAATATCCTATCGTTTTACAGCATCAACACACATAAATTGTTTAAAATTGATATTTTAATCTCCTATGTTATGCTATTATGCAAATATTAAAGTTTTCACTCGAAAATTTCTACATGATACTCATATGCTAATGGATTCTGTTGTATCATAGAAATTGCTAAGTGTAAACTACTTTCAAGATGATGACACGTGTCTCGATTAGCCGGCTCAAACTTGATACACCGACCCGACCCGGGTCTCAGGTCTCACGAGTGTCGGCTCCCCCTTCTTGAAGCACTTTGAGAACTGGGACGAAAGACGTCCTCACTCGGGCTCTCTCGAAGGACCGAGACGAAAAGCGTCTTCACTCTGACCCGGCGACACATCTTGAACCACGAGGAAACTTATCTGCTTCTTCTTCCTAAGTGACATCGGTCAGTCACTGTCACATTGAATGCATGGCCAGAGCCATCACTACTCCTCCGCCGAAGTCATAATGACTCTTTGGACCACGCTAGCACCTTAGTCATTCTGTCGATGTTGCATTAAACGCAATGATGACTCGGATCGCCCACTGCCGACACGTATAAAGTGTCGGCTGACTAAGCCGACTGCATTGACCCGGCCGATATTATCCAAATACCCTTGTCGATTCACTATAAATAGGCAGATTGTCTTTTGCATGAAGACACACTATTCTCTACGATAGAAAACCCTAAAAACTATTTCTTTCACATACTTTGTCCCCTTAAGATCATCACTAACTTGATCGTCGGAGGAATCACCGAAGAACCCAACTCCGACCCTCTAAAGTTTCTTATTTGTGCAGGAATCTTCTTCTGATCAAAGTGATCAGCCATCAAAGAATATTGAGGGACCCTAAGCTCTTCTAAGTCCACCCTAACCTGCATAATTAAGTTTCTGACATAAACATCTTGGCGCTCACCGTGAGACCTCTTTTTCTTCTTTAAAGAAGATGGTTGATTCCGATCGACCAGACCGATCGTCAGTCCTCAATCCCGGAGAGGCGGCCAATACGAGCTACGTTACTCAGGCCCAATTATATGAGTCCACCCAGAGAATAGCTCATTCTCTTCAGCAACAATTTATTTCTTCCACGAATGAACTTCTTAGCCGGATTCTTTTTTCTCATCCTCCTCCACCATCCGTCGCCCCTCCCCAAGGAGATCAGCCTCAGCGATAAATGTCAGAGGAGCGAACTGGAGATATCACTCCCCCACCATCTTGGCAGCAAGCTCATTTCACCGCGCATCCACAACAACCACAGTCATGGAAGCAACTAGCGAAAGTTTGAGTCTTGGCCCTGAATATGACATTTGAACGATGTCGCTCGACACCAGATACCCCATGCCGCTCCAGGCCCAGTGAGCAGAATGAATCCTTCCACCACCAACTTTGCGTTTGGTTACGATCGCACCTTCAACACTATTGTAGATGTCTCAGAGGAAATACTCATCTCGCTGACTAGATCATGAATGCTCCGTGCCCTAAGTTGAAGATGCCTCACATCGAGAAATACAAGGGCGAAGGACATCCGGCTGAGCATGCGCAAAATTTTTAGGATTTAATGTGCATGCATCAAGTGAGCAACCTAGTCATCTGCAGAGCCTTCCCAATCACCCTAACGGGCAGTGCGAAGATGTGGTGGAACTCGCTGGACAAGAAGTCCATTCATAGATTTGAATAGCTTTGCCAAAGGTTTGTGTACCACTTTTTGGCCGACACAAAGCAGAAGACTCATTCCTCCATCTTGTTGCAGATAAAACGGAGACCTGGCAAGAACATAAGAGATTATTTCAAAATGTTTCAGGCCAAAAGGGTAGAGATCGAGGACCCTGGCAATATGGTCACCATGACAGCAAGTTTTGTAGGGCTAGAAGATGAAAAGCTGTCCCACACTCTCATCATGAACAGTGTGACTGATTTCGACCAACTGATGGCCAGAACTCAATCACACATGGACACTAAAGACAGTCGAGCCCACAAGAAGGCGACCTGACTAGAAGTAGCTGAAGCAGAATCCTGTCGGGGGAAGAAGGTTGAAGATGATCCCCCAAGGATGGCGCTAGGCCCGATCGGGTCGATAGGAGGGATCAGAAGAAAGAGGTGACAAAGAAACCAACACTCACTCTCCTCAATGCCTCTCTTTCACAAGTGTTGTACCTGATTCAGAAGGAGGGGCACCTCACCACTACTCCCCCCTCGCATGAAGTCAAACCCTCAGTCTAGAGATATCAAACAGTACTGCCAATATCACTGGGATCACGGCCATCATACTGATAACTGTAAGGTTCTCCAGAGAGACATCAAGGACATGATACAGAGGGAACTACTGAAGAAGTTCATCTCCCGTCAGGATAGAGGCGAGCTAGCCTCTGAGAGGCAAGAGAGGAGAAGATACAAGTCAAGATTGCCCCGTTACCCGAACCAACAGGGTGATCAGCCTAAAGAAACAGGCAGCTGAGGCACCATCATTACCATCAGTGGTAGCCCAACAGCCGGGGGAATGTCCAACAATGCTCGAAAGAGGTTTGTCTAGCTAGCGTTAAAAGTCAATGTGTGTGAGAAGAAGCCCAAGACCGATCAGCCTATTTCCTTTAGCAACCTGATCTGAAAAGGCGTGGAGACCCCCCAAGACGACCCCATCATCCTATCGATAGAAATTAATGGCTTTCGGGCCAAGAAAATCTTGATAGGTATGGGAAGCTTAGTCGATATTCTATTTATGGAGGCATTCAATTAGATGAGGATCAACAAGTCGGATTTGTGGCCTTGCCCGAGTCCCCTCATTGAATTCTCAGGGCATGCGGTCCAACCCGAGGGATTGGTCACTCTGCCCTTGTTAATTGGCGATTACCCTCGCTAGTCCATGATTCAAGTCCAATTTATTATAATGGACGTGAAGTCTGCTTATAATGTTATTCTCGAAAGAATCTTCTTGAATAACTTACATGCATTTCCGTCCACTTACCACCAGATGATGAAGTTTCCGACCCCAGAAGGAGTTAGTTCTGTGTGAAGCAATCAGCGAAAGGCTAGATCATGCTATCTGCTCTCGATGAAGGGAAAAGAAGTTTCAGAGACTTTGCCAATCGAGAAGGCTTAGTCTCATCTACAAAAAGACGAAGAGCGGGAGCGAACAGTTCACGTAGAAGAACTACAAGAGATATTGATCGGCCTCAATGAAACCAAGAAGGTCAAAATTGGGTCAGAACTCGTTGAGCCGCAGCGAGGAGCTATCATTGCTTTCTTGCGCAGCAATACAGATACTTTTACTTGGGGGCCTGAGGATATGCTAGGGATTCCCTCAGAAGTGATAAGCTATGAGTTGTCAGTCGACCGACATAACAAGCCGGTTCGGTAAAAGAAGAGATATCTCAATCTCGAGAGGCAGAAAGCGGCTGCAGAAGAAGTCAACTGACTGCTTGAACCTGGCTTCATCCGAGAAGTCCAGTATCCAGAGTGGTTGTCTAATGTGGTTCTAGTCAAGAAGTCTACTGGCAAGTGGAGGATGTGTGTGGAGTTCACAGGCTTGAACAAAGCTTGCCTGAAGGACAGCTATCCTCTCCTGAGGATTGATCAGTTGGTCAACTAAAATGCCGGTCACGAATTGCTTAGTTTTATGGATGCTTTTTCCGGATACAACTAAATTATGATGGCCGAATAGAACAAAGAGAAAATTTCCTTCACTACAGACCAATGGACCTATTGCTATAAAATAATGCCCTTCGGCCTCAAGAATGAGGGAGCCACCTATCAAAGGTTGGTGAACAAAATCTTCAAATATCAAGTTGGCCGCAATGTGGAAGCATATGTGGATGACATCCTGGTAAAATTCAAACAAGCAATCTCTCATGTATCAGATCTTGAAGAAATTTTCTCCGTCCTCCGACACTTCTGCATGAAGTTCAACCCGGCCAAATATGCTTTCGAGGTGCAGTCAGGCAAATTCCTTAGTTTTATGATCATTCAATAGGGGTATCAAGATTATTTTCGAGAAGATAGCCGCCATCGAGCAAATGTCTGAGCCTCGCATATTGAAGGACGTTCAGAAGCTGAACGACAAAATAGCTGCTTTGAGTCGCTTCCTCTCGAAGTTAGCCAAATGAAGTCTCCCCTTCTTCAAAATTCTTAGAGGAAACAAGGGAGCCAAAGAAGGCATCAGGTGGATAGTGGAATGTCGCAATGCATCCGTAGAGCTTTAAAGATACCTAAGCACTAAGGCCCTACTGAGCTGACCCATGGAGGGAGAAACTCTTTACTTCTATTTGGTTATTTCACCGAAACTGTGAATTCAGTCCTAATCCGAGAAGAGGAGAATATTCAAATGCCAGTCTACTACGTCAGCAGCATTTTGAAGGCCGCCGAGCTCAATTACATTCTTATCGAGAAAGCCTCCTTCACTCTTATAACTACTGCTAGGAGGCTATGTCCTTACTTCCATGCTCACACTATAGTGGTGCGAACAAACTTACCTTGGAAGCAAGCACTTGGCAGCCCAACCACCTCCGGACGGACGATCATTTGGTCGATCGAGCTCAACGAATATGACATGTAGTTTGAGCCCCGAACAACCATAAAAGCTCATGCCTTGGCTGACTTCCTAATCAAGTCATCCGACCCAGACACTGACCCGTCGCCTCTTGCATCCACTCCTTCGGAAGCTCCGACTCGGAAGATGGTCAAGTAAGTCCCCCCTCAAGAACATAGCGCCCCTGAATATGATTCAACCGAGTTCTCCTCATGGTGTCTGCTTAAGGTAGATGGATCTTCAGGAGAAGGAGGTAATGGAGTTGGAGTAGTTCTACACAGCCCTACAGAACTCATATATGAATACTATATCGCTTTCGAGTTCCTAGCCTCAAATAATAATGCTGAATATGAAGCCCTCTTAGCAGGACTCTGAGCCTCTTTGGTGACCAAAACTGAGTCCGTCTTCATCCTGGCTGATTCCCAGCTTATTATTTACCAAGTGCGGGGGTAACATGAAGCTAGGGACCCCAGAATGGTCCAATACCTAGGAAGGGTTAAGGTGCTCTTGTTCAAGTTTAAAGAATTTAAAATTATGCAAGTTCCCCGAGCCCACAACTCTTAGGCAGATGCTTTTTATCCAAGTTTTATTCCTCAGGCTCAGGAAAGAACCAAGGGCCCATGTACACAGATATCCTCAAACATCCCAGCACTACCGAAGCTTCGACAGACTCAGTTATGCAGATTGAAGCCTCGACGAAGCCATGTTGGATGGACCCACTCATTCAGTACTTAACTGAAGGGACCTTGCCAAAAAATCCTGTAGAGGCAAGGAGACTACAAAGAAACGCTCGGAGATACCTCATGATCGACAATTAGCTATATCGGCTCTCATACACTAACAATAGTGTGGGGCCCTACCTCCGATATCTCCGACCCGGAGAAGCAGATAATGTCCTAAGGGAGATTCATGAAGGGACATGTGAAAACCACCCAGGAGCCAGAACTCTAGCCCAAAAGGCTATCAGATAGGGCTATTACTGGCCAATTGTTCTAACCTAGTCCAATTGAACTCACCACTCTTATCAATCTCGTTGCAAGACTTACCAATTCATTTTAAGCATACCCCGGGCTCCGGCAATTGAACTCACCACTCTTATCAATCCAATCCCCTTTGCTCAGTGGGGACTGGTTTTATTGGGACCACTCCCAATGGCAGTAGGGCAGCGAAAGTTTTTTATCATTGTCGTAGATTACTTCACAAAGTGGATAGAGGCCGAGCCCTTGGCCAAGATCGGTGAGAGCAATGTCACCAACTTGATATAGAAGTCTATTGTTGTAGATTTGGGGTACCTATATCTTTTGTCACAGACAACGACACTCAATTTGACAGTAAGGGCTTCCATAGCATCTGTGAAGAATGGAAGATTTAACTTAAGTTCACATCGGTAGCGCATCTCAAGTGCAATGGCCTCGCCAAGGCTGCAAACAAATGATTGCTTCAGGCCTTCAAGAAGAAGGTGGACAAAGCAGTCGAGAACTGGGTTAAAGAGCTACCCAGGATTTTGTGGTCGTACAGAACGACCCACAAAAGTTCCACAAGGAAAACCTCATTCAAGCTGACATATGGAGCGGAAGCAGTCGTCCCGGTGGAGGTCGGCATGCCAACCATCCGACTACAACACATCGACGAAGAGTCCAACACTACCAGACTTCGAGTAGAACTTGACCTTATTGATGAAATCCGAGAGAAGGCACTCAGATCGCAAGTCATCAATTAACATCGCATCGTCTGTACTACAACAGCAGAGTCCGACCTCGAAGATTCAAAGTTGGCGATCTTGTTCTCCACAAGGCTATCTTCGATAAAGATACCAAGCATGGCAAAATAGCCACCAACTGGGAGGGGTCGTACATGGTAATAGAAGAAGTTAATGCCGGCACTTATCGACTATAAAGTCTCGACGGAAAAATCTTGCAACACTCTTGGAATATAGAACATGTCAAAAAAATACTTCTAATAAATGTAACTGTAAGACTCTTATGTTTATAAATGAATATTTTGTGTATCTCATTCTTCTATATTTTTGTAGTATTCTAAACCCTTAGTGTCATATTCATGAATAAACCCAAGGCACGTACCAACGACCTTGGTGTCCACTCGGAGTAAAACCAAGGCACGAAGCCGAGTCTTCTCAACTCAATCATCACCGACTCTAAGCCCTTAGTGTTTTATTCATGAATAAACTCAAGGCATGTACCAAAGACCTTGGTGTCCACTCAGAGTAAAACTAAGGCACGAAGTCGAGTTTTCTCAACTCGGTTGTCACCGACTCTAAGCCCTTGGTGTCACATTCATGAATAAACCCAAGGCACGTATCCCATACCTTCATATCCACTCGGAGTAAAATCAAGGCATGAACTTGAGTCTGCTCAACTCGGTCGTCACCGACTCTAAGCCCTTGGTGTCATATTCATGAATAAACTCAAGGCACGTACCAAAGACCTTGGTGTCCACTCGAGTAAAATCATGGCCAAGTCGAAGTCTTCTCAACTTCGATCGTCAGCGACTCTAAGCCCTTGGTGTCATATTTATGAATAAACCTAAGGCATGTACCAAAGACCTTGGTGTCCACTCAGAGTAAAACTAAGGCACGAAGTCGAGTTTTCTCAACTCGGTTGTCACCGACTCTAAGCCCTTGGTGTCACATTCATGAATAAACCCAAGGCACGTATCCCATACCTTCATATCCACTCGGAGTAAAATCAAGGCATGAACTTGAGTCTGCTCAACTCGGTCGTCACCGACTCTAAGCCCTTGGTGTCATATTCATGAATAAACTCAAGGCACGTACCAAAGACCTTGGAGTCCACTCGGAGTAAAATCATGGCGCGAAGTCGAGTCTTCTCAACTCGATCGTCACTGACTCTAAGCCCTTGGTGTCATATTTATGAATAAACCTAAGGCATGTACCAAAGACCTTGGTGTCCACTCGGAGTAAAACCCAAGGTACGAAGCTGAGTTCTCTCGACCCAATAGTCACTCAAGATGCGCTTGCAACCTTGGTGTCCATTCAGGGTAAACCCAAGGATTGAAATTAGGTTCCTATCACTCGATCACAACAGTTTATAAATATTCTAACACATAAGAATGCAACTGCATATAAATATAAAAAATACACAGATCAGATCGATAAAAGGGAATCTCTTTCATCAATACATCATAAGTATTTACAATGCTTCAAAAAATATGGGGAAAGATATATCAAAGCTCCTCCTAAGGAGCAGAACTAGGAGCCGGAGCCAAACTCGAAGGCGGAGCCCGAGCAGAACCCAGAGCTAGAGGAGCAAAATTTGTAGGGGGAGTCAGCAGAGGAGCCGGCTGAGGGTCCGATGAAATAGCTTGGTCATCACCCTCGTCCGGTTGGCTCACCCAGCTATCGCCACCGAAACTTTCGTGTGTTCTTTGAATAGACTCCTCATCATCCTCATCACCGTTCTCACACTCCAGCATGAGTCCGCCTCCTCTTCGCTCAAGCTCCTTAAGAGCGTCGAGGCAGTCGTTCACACGAGGAGGATAATTAAATCACTAGGGATGGGACTTGAATTCGAGCAGGAGCTGCATCATCAGGTAGTCGTACAGACCTTTCAAGCCAGGGCCACCTCCACCTTCCCAAGAGTATCATTACGATACTTCTAGATAATCTTGAACCGGTAAACCTCAGACTCTAAGTACTCAAGGTGACCCGGTAGTGTCTGGATCTTTGAGAGGAGCGATTCACGCTGTTGCTCGGCCTCCAGAGTGACCCGGGTGACATCCTGCCTCAGACTCTCTTGAGCGGCATCCTCCTCCTATCGCCGAGTCTTCATCTCCTCAACGTCCAAACGAGCCAGTCGAGCCTGCTCGTAGGCATCGTTTCTCTCTGTAGACGTTAAAAATTACCTATAAGTCCCCGAACATAGCTCGTAACAGTGAGTTGATAATCGACGAGCCATCCGATACGTAATGGCGAACCGTTGACGACACCGCAAGTGACCGCGACGTGAGCCCTCTCATCAAAGAGGCCCTACGCAGAGTTTTCGACGATCCTGCTAGCTGGTTAGCGGGCGGGGTCAAGGGCAGCGCCCCTTGCGGTCCGGCAGCCAGAAATTTTTAGAAGCTCTATCCTTCCTGAACCGTCAGCTGATTCCGGGGTCTTGGCGAACTGACGTGCTAGGCATTGGCGTTGTATGAAGCGAGCGGCGAGGCGTAAGTCGGCGAGTCGGCGGCCAGCGCAAAGCAAGTCGACGAGGCATCCCACCGACATACCGATGAAGCGAATGAAGCAAATGTGAGTCGACGTTACGCCAAGTCAACGAACCGACGAATCGTGATGCGAACAAATGGGATGAACCCGACTCGAAGCAGCGAATCGCATGCAATGGGCCGCGTGCAGCGGCGGAATAAATCAAACCTTGAAAACCTCAAAACGAAGCTCGCAAATAACCGGAGGAAAGCCACGGGAAAGCTCGGCCAAAAACCAGATTATCGAGAGGTGTCTCGGCCAAGCGAGACACGATGGTGTCTCGCCAAACCGAGACACTGATGGTGTCTCGGCCAAGCGAGACACGATGGTGTCTCGGCCAAGCGAGACACGATGGTGTCTCGGCCAAGCGAGACACCTAGATTTCTTGGGCTTTTGGGCCCGGTTTTGACCGATACTAAGCTTTGTAAGACTATAAATAAGAGGAGGGGCTCATTTGTTCGGATCTGAAATTTTGGAGAAGCCGAAGCTCTGCCAAATTATCTTCTCACCTCAGATCCAAACTTGGGAGCGACAACCGATCTTCTTCGACACCGGATCTGAATCTCAGCGAACTCTTAAGGGCTATTATCATCCTTTGTGAGATAATCCCCAGGGCTATTATCCTCCTTCGTGAGATAATCCCCTCAGAAAAGGTTCGAGAGATCGGATCTCAGATCTACACGTGATTCCTCGAGATTAAACTTTGTTTTGATCTCGAGAAGAGCTTTGATTTCGCTTGGTCGATCTCATTCGCTTCGGGCTGTTATTTCCTTCGTGAGATAACCCCCGTTTACCGTGTAGATCTCTTTCTTTGGATCACGATTACGCGGCGGTCCACGGACGGAATAAAGTCCCCGGCACAGGCAAAGACACCCACGCAAACGAGGACCTGATAAACGGATCCCGCGTTTGTTCGAAAGGATAAAAGTTATAATTTTTTGATTTTCATTGTAAGCCTTATAAAAAGGCGATCTTGTTTTTCAAATCTCGTTGTAAGTGACTGAAGTTTGTAACGGATTCAAGCAATGACATTCATCCCGACTTTTACCGCAACAAGCCGGGCGATTACAAAGGAGCCAACGTCTCGTGATTCAGATCGCCGTGTCGCAACCGCGGATCCCGATCCCAGTCGAAGAAGAGGTCGAGTACGAGTTCGACCAACAGAAGTTTGAGGAGTATCTTTCGTCCTCGTCACGATCGTCCTCCCCCCGCAGATCCAGAAGGATCCCCGCTGCAAGGAGGATTCGTTAGTCCTCGGACCTTAAATCCCAAGGCGAGGATTCCAATCCGCCCTACCAAAGTCGCAGAATCGGCACTTGCCCTGGGCCCGAGACCTTCGGACTGCAGATCCCAACTCCTTTCGCGAAGGAGAAAATCGCCGATGGCGCACCGATTATGTCGAAGAGAGCTCGCCAACGACGACGCCAAAGCCAGGCACGTCGATTCGCCAAGGCCATGGAATCAGTGGATGGGATTCGCTATGAGGCGGATCTCAGATCCAAGAGGCAAAAGCCTCTAAATCAAGCGGTGATGGCTCTTCCAAGCCGCCAACAAGTGAATGGGTCGAGTCAAAGCGGAACCGTTCAACACTCGAGGCGCGTGGCGCGCCTCCTGCCGCGCGGGCCTAGTTCAAGAGGCCCGAAAGCTGAAGGAGGAAGTGGCCGAAAAGCCGCCCAAGATGCGCCAAATTTGGAGGCCAAATCCCGGAGCAACGGTTCATGCAAAGGCCGAAGCTTCAATCAAGGATCATCCACCTCAAGCTGATCTGAATCAAAAGAAGGTCGCCTCACGACCAATTCCACTTTCGGCGATAGCCCCCAAATTACCGTCGGACTCTACTTCCGCTTCGGTTGAGCCCGCCAACCCATCCCGAAGCAAGAAGACGGTATTGGAATGCCTCGGCCCATTGCAAGATGATCGAGGCAAAATCTCAATCAAAGAACGATTGGGCCCGTTGAGGAAATCCCGGGTTACTCCTAGTGCGGGGGGTCGCACCCACCTCAACCAAGATAAGACGAATCCTGCAGCTGCTCGCACCGGGCTACGAATCAAAGTCCAAGAGCCCGTCAAAGATTCACACTCGCGAAGGTGTGCGTCGCGGCGAGTGACTTATGAAAGGCCTATTTTTTCTCAGAAGGAGACGCTCTCATCTGACGATGACGACGTTATACCTGAGAAGTCGTGCCAACACACGATAGGTTGCTCCGGTATTCAGGACGACGAGTTGTACTATCGTGCTGGGGGTACGAGTAAATCCCGAAAGAGGAATGCCCCAGAACCAAATATGCCTTGCTTATGCTCAAAACTAATCAAGGCAGTGTTATTAGAGTGCAACTGTGCTAAAACGACTCCGGAGAAGGCGTCGGTCTTTAATAGGCTCGGCACTAGAATGCCAGAACCCAAGTCAAGACGCTTCCGCAAGAAGAGATTGGCGCCTCAAGGCGACGAATTGCCAAGTGTTACCATCAATATGACCAGCAGAGGAACGTCGTCACGTACCATTCCCGGGGCATCGCAATGAATGACTCGATTGCGGTCCGGGACTGTTAGACGACCCAATTATCACAAGATGCAGAAGGGATTGCCCTCAGATGATGAAGTATCGGATGCCGGCTCCGCAATGGCTTCCGATAATACAATTTCCAGCATAGGACAACCCCATGAGACGTTTATGATCAGCGCGGAACAAGTGTCCCAGATGCTTGAAGAGGCCCTGACCAAGCAAAGGGACAAGTTTAAGCTTGAAATGGAACTGGCCATGCAGCAGATGAGAGCAATGCATGACCAACAGATCCACGCGATAATGAACCACCAAGGCGAGTCAAGTCGTCGTAATAATGTCAACTTAACAGATAGCGACACGGACAGAGAAGTCGATGATCGTGCTGGTCAGCAAACGGCTAGCGATAACACCGTCATTCCTCCCCAAAATCACCCGAACGGAGACGGAGGGGAGAATGAGAAAATAAAAGACCTCGAGAGCAAAATCAATACTTTGATTTCCGCTCAAGAGGTAAAGAAGACGGGTATACCATGTCCATATCCGAGAGAATGGAAATCAATCCCGTATCCGGCAAAGTTCAACCTAATTAACTTTACGCCGTTCGGCGGAAAGGGATCACCCACTCTGCACTTGATCTATTTCAAGTCTCACCTAGGGGTTATCTCTGGCAACGAGCCCTTGATGGTTCGGTCATTCGTTGGCACCCTTCGTGGAGCTGCCTTCGATTGGTACCGCCGTCTCAAACCAGGGAGCGTTAATAGCTAGGATGATATGGAGACCATGTTTCTCGCCAATTTCTTCAACGATGACACCGAGATATCCATCGGGTCGTTGTTGGATGAGAAACAGAAGGACAGGGAAATGGTGAATAACTTCGTCAAGAGGTTCAGAAATAAGGCAATGAATTGTCGGGACCCGATAACGGAGGAGTTCATTCTCCAAACTTGCCACAACAACCTGTCATTGGACGTGTTGGAAGCAATGGGAACAGCACCGTCCGAGACCTAGAAGGATTTAAAGATACGCGGAGAGCAAGCCGAGCGATTCCTGAAAAGAAAGAAGACGGAGAGAGGTCAACCACCGGTGAATGCTCACAAGCAGAACTTTGTTCCACGTGGCAAGGGGAAGGCGCCAGCAAAAACAGTTGATGCAAATTAGACGTTTCAGCTACAACCCCAACAGCAACCGCAGTAACAAGCGCCGCAGCAGTCACGACCCCAATGAAAATAACGACCGCAAAATCAGAAGTCGTCGGAGCCAAGGTTCCCTAAGATTTACTCCTTCAAGGATGATGAAGTTCCCGATATTTTCAAATACCTTCTCGAGAACAACAAGATTCAGTTGCCGCCGATTGTAAACCAAGAGGAGGCAAAGAAGGTTTCGGACCCGAAGTACTGCGCTTACCACAGAGCGGTGCACCACCCGATGAAGTCGTGCTATCATCTCAAGGACAAAATCCAGGCCTTGATTGATGTAGGGGTCATTACCCCGAAGGCGTCCAAAGAGAAGAAAGTAGGGGCAAACGCAGTCTCCATCAGCTTCGGATCGGTGCCCTTGGATTGGTTCCAACCGACGCCCGTTGTGAAAGTTGGGATGAAAGCTTGATCAGCAGCGATCCATAGTCGGCGTGAAAAGGGGCTGGTACCTCATCTGACCCGAGCGGCGAGATCCTCCGGGTTCATCCGGATTTACTCAAGATGAGCAGTACACCTCTTTGTCTAAAAAGAAGTCGAAGGGGAAGGGAAGCTATGTCATGCTACTTGACAATCTTGGAGAAGGATGATGAGCGATAACGACACTCCAACTTTCTCAAGAAGAACAAGAAGTCTTCGTCACCGAGTGGACAAGAGTATCACTATAAATATTCGAAGCTCTAATCCAAATGCAAAGACATTGGCGGGCTGGGGTAGCGATGACTCCCCTACGGCGTGCGAGAAAAGTCCGCGGCGGCAAGTGGTCGTTAAAGAAAACACGCCAAGTTAAAAGAGAAGCAACCCCAACAACAGAGGATCAAGTTCGAAGCGGTCTCGTTTCAATCGTCCGATTGAAGAGATAAATCGAAAGTTCAACTCCTCACGACGCCGACATTATGGCTCAAGCTGGCTAATATCCGGCGAGGATAGCGGCTTTACGAGCTCTGCGGTTATCAAAAGAAACCAGAGAGGCGCTACATGAGGCCTTAGCCGACTCGGCGTTTCACTCAGTTGAGCCAAGTCATGAGTCGCCAATCTTTAGCCCAAAGAAGGTAACCTCGCCACCAAGCACATTCCGCATAACTTTCACCAAGGAGGATATGCGACGAAGAATTCTAAGCATGACAGCCATCAGACTTTACGGTATATTGGCTCCAAAGTCAACCGGATCCAAGTTGATCCGGGTTCATTGTAAGCATCATGCCCTTCACCGATGTACAAACTTCGGGATTCACGCGATGGTGGCATCTACGAACACGATGATTTCACGGTTTAACACGGTGGGTCTCGACCACTTGGTAAAATCGAATAAAGTGCCAAATGGGTGATTTGAAGTCCAAGTCACATGCTATGTGATTGATCGCGAGACTTCTTATAACTTATTATTGGGTGACCTTGGATCTATAATAATGTTATAGTCCCTCCACTCTTCATCGATTAATGCGAAATATGTCAACACTAATAATGAAGTCAAGGCGGTGGTCATGAGACAAGCGGCCGTTTAAGGGATTGGAGAACTACTTTCTTGACTCCTCCTTCACGGTAATGAGTCCGATATCAATCATCTACCAAGGCACGACAAATAAGTCAATGGGCCGGCTTGATTAAGAGGGGTTTTGTTATAAATGATATTGTACCCGCTGTAATCAATCTTGACAATGAAGACTCGTCGGATGAAAGCTGTAATTGGCAACTTGCCGATAATGAAATAAATGGTGACTTAGAATACTCCTCGTCTTTATTTGATGTGATGAAGCAATTGTACGATGATCCCGAGTTGCATATACCAATTCAATCATCATGTGTCACACAGAAGTGTCTCCGAGACTCCTTCGGAACAACGCTTATCATCCCCGCCAAAATAGGAGGTGAGAAGGATTTAATCTACGGTAGGGGAGAAGCATTCCCACCACTAGATCACTTCTCGAAGAGAGATACTGACGACGATAAGCCTGGTTCACATCTATTTAGATATAGTCCAGAAGCGCGAGATCTCATGAAGAAGTGGGGGTACGACCTGGTGAGAGGCGAAGGTCTTTGTTTCGGGCGGGGTCCCCAAGTTGCACCCGAAGCTGCGCATGTCCCAAAAGGGAAGCCCTTGAATTATTACGGATTCAAAAAAGGGTTGGGTTATGTATCTTCGTCAGAAGACGAATGTTGTTGGTTCACTGACGACCAAGTATCCGACGCAGGAGACGGACATTCATCGGATTCCTCAGCTTGGGACTCCGATGTTAGCATCGGCGAAATGCTCAAGGGGTTAATGTCAAATATGACTACAACCGACCCTACTACGATGGAGGATGATGAACAGATGCCAACATGGGAAGACCCGTGGATCCATCACCTCAATATGCAATACGGGGATCGGTTTGAGCAAAGGGAACCTCCGACCGAAGATGTAGTAGTTCAAGTCAATATGGGTGACGGCCAACCAAGCCCAGATTCATAAGCGCCTTCCTCCGAAGAAAAGAGGAATTGATCGCTCTCATCCGGGAGTATATCGACGTTTTTGCCTAGAATTACGAAGATATGCCAGGGCTTGATCCAAACGTGGCTACTCATCGCCTCAATATCAAGCCGGATGTCAAACCGGTCAAACAACAGCAAAGACGGTTTCGTCCGCAGATTATGGAATCAATCGTGGCTGAAGTAAAGAAGCTTATAACGTCAGGTTTCATCAGGAAAGTGCAACACCCGGATTGGGTGTCAAATATTGTTCCGGTTCCAAAGAAGAATGGGACAATCAGAGTCTGCGTTGATTACAGAGATCTGAACGCCGCATGCCCAAAGGCGATTTTCCTCTTCCAATCACGATGTCATAATCGACAACACGCGGCGGATTTGAGAGAATGTCTTTCATGGATGGATTTTCGTGTTATAATCAAATCAAGATGCACCGGATGGCGCCAAAACACCGCGGCGTTGAGAACTCCCCTCGGTGTTTTACGCTACGGTCATGCCATTTGGCACGAAGAGCGAGCCACTTATCGGCGAGCCATGGCGAAGATTTTCACGAACATCTTGAAAGGCGGTGAATGCTACGTCGATGATCTAGTCGTGAAAAGCCGCGACAAGAATGACCATATCAAAGACCTGAGAACGGCATTCGATCTCATGCGGAGTCATCAGTTGAAGATGAACCCCACTAAATCTTTTCTCGGAATGTCCAGCGGCAAGTTCCTTAGATTCGTTGTCACCACCAAGGGTATTCACATTGACCCAGATAAAGTGAAGGCAATCAACGAATTACAACCCCCGAGGAATCTAAGAGAACTCAGAGGGTTACAGGGACGATTAGCGTACATCCGGCGGTTCATATCAAACCTCTCCGGAAAATGCCAACCGTTCTCCAAGGTAAATAAGAAAGGAGTATCATTTGTCTGGGACGACGCCTGTCAAAAGGCATTCGAGGATATCAAAGCATATCTAGCTAATCCTCCCGTTCTCGTTGCACCGAAGTCAGGTTAACCGTTCTTGATTTACGTCAAGGCGACGAACCATTCGTTAAGCGCTTTGCTAGCGCAAGACGATGACAACGGTCATGAGCAAGCGGTGTATTACCTAAGTCAGACATTGGTAGGTGCTGAATCCCGCTATCCAATGATCGAGAAGGAATGCCTAGCGTTGGTGTTTGCGGTTCAAAAGATGCGACACTACTTAGTCGGGCGAGGCGATTTACGTTCTTTCGGCGTAAACCCGATCGGATATTCATGGCGCAACCGGCCTCTATGAATTGGCGTTTAGCGAAATGGGCCTTGCTCTTGTCCCAATCGACACGCACTTCAAGCAACGTAAGTCACCAAGGGACAGTAATTGGCATCTTTGGCAACTAATCCAATAAAGGATACGGTAGAGTTGTATGATGACTTGCCGATGAAACCCACGAGGTGAACACTACGCCACATCAAGAAATATGGCATGCATTTCTTTGACTGAGCTTCCCGAAAGCAACTAACGTAGCAAGCACCGGGATGTTCAAAGATTTTCGCAGAGTTGGAGTTGTCTTAGTTTCCCCGGGGAAACATGTGCTATTGCGGACTTATTAAGCTAACGAACCGTGCTCCAATAATGTGGTCAATACAACGCCTTACTTATTGGACTCGGTTTGCCAAAGCTGGGGTAGAATATCTCGAAGCTTTTGGAGATTCTCAACTCATAGTCAAACAGGTTCGTGGCGACTATGAAGTCAGGAATCCGGACTTGATTCCGTATCACCAGGCGGCCGTTGAGATGGCGGATTCGTTTGAAGAATTCTTCATTGAGTACATCCCATGCCTTTAGAATATATATGCAGACGCATTAGCGGCATTAGCGGTATCGTTAACGCAACCTCCTGAGTCGGAACAGTTGATTATTGTGAGGACTCACCAACTCTTTGTGCCAATGTATGGCGAAGGAGTCAACAACAAAGAGGTGGTCATCAAAGAGGTGCACTCAACCAGAATTGAATTAGAGCCCCGGGATTGGCGATTTCCTATAATCGATTATGTCCTACACGGCATCTTGCCTAAAGACGTAAAAGAGAGGGAATCAATCCGACGAAGAGCGCCGAGGTTCTTTTATAACTCAGAGACCCAAACGTTATATCGTCGCGGGTACGACGGCTTGTCGCCGGTGTCTTTCAAGCAAAGAGGCGAGGAAGTTCTTAGGGAAGCACGGTGGAAGTCGCGGCACACCAACCGGTCCCAAGCTTTATGATCGCGTCAGGAGAATGGGATATTTCTGGCCAACGATGGTTAATGATGCAATCGAGTACACTCGAAGGTGCCGTGCGTGTCAAATACACGCGAACTACATGCATCGACCCCCGGAGCATTTGCACCCCTCGGCTACATCATGGCCTTTCGAGACGTGGGGGATGGACATTGTGGGTCCTATCTTTCTTCCGTCAGTCAAAGGTGATCGGTTCATTCTCGCAGTCACCGACTACTTCTCTAAGTGGGCTGAAGCAATTCCACTAGAGGTGAAGACGAACAATGTCATCAGGTTCATCAAGCATCACGTCATCTACCGACACGGCGTGCCAAGACGGATCATACATGATAATGGTCCCCAATTCATCAGCAATACCTTTGTCATGTTTTGCGAGAAGTTCAAGATTCAAGACGTCTCGTCGACGGCCTACTATCCCGCTGCTAACGGTTTAGCTGAAGTGTTCAACAAAACGATCATTAAGATCTTGTCAAAGCTTTTGAAGACCAATAAGCGTGATTGGGATGATAAACTCGGAGAAGCACTCTGGGCGTATCGCACCACGATTCGCACACCAACTGGAGCTACCCCCTATTCTCTGGTATACGGATGTGAAGCGGTGCTACCATTAGAAATCCAAATTCCATCACTTCGGATCGCCCTCGCAGCTGAGATGACGACGGAGGAACAGCATCAAAGACGCCTTGAAGAGCTCGAGATGTTGGATGAGAAGCGCCTGGAAGCTCAACAACACATTGAGTTTTACCAAGCCAGAATGTCGAGAGCTTTCAACAAGAGAGTCCGACAGAGAAGCTTCAAGGAAGGAGACTTGGTCCTCGCTGCTCGGGGACCGATAATTCTCGACTCCAAGAAGAAAGGTAAATTCGAACCCAAGTGGGAAGGACCGTTTGTGATAGACAATGTCTACTCAAACGGTGCGTATCGCCTAATTACTCAAAATGGCGACAGGCAATTAATGTCAATAAATGAGAAGTTTCTGAAAAAGTACTACCCTTAGTATGTTTGGAATAACCCATATTGAAGGGAAGCTCCTCAGGAAATAATTCTCCATTGTCCTTGAGGATAACCATAAATCTGTCCTCCACCATAAATTTCCTCACCGATCAAACTCATTGGCGGTGAGTCTACTAAATAAAAATCTTTCTGGTCCAATCCACCAACAGAATCCCCTCTTGATTCCTTTCAATGAACAAGAGACCCCCTTTCACAATTAAGATTCCCTTCTGATAAACAGAAGGATTCCATCTTCCCCACTTCGCTCACGCCTTCCCATGGTTAGAGTCGAAGTTGGAATTTTCTCTCGATAAACGAGAAAGTCATTTCAAGATCAGGTAGCGAATCCTATAAAAGCGAAAGCTATCCGAATCTTCTTCCCCACTTCGCTTACACCTCCCCATGGTTAGGACCGAAGTTGGAATTTCGTCTCGATAAACGAGGATTTCATTTTCAGATCAGATAACGAATCCTATAAAAGTGAAAGTTATCTGAATCTCTTTTCGATTCTCGGAGTGGAGATCCCACTCTTAGTTTCACCCCTTCCGATTCTCGAAGTGGAGATTCCACTTTTAGTTTCTTCCTTCCTAGAGATAGAATATAAAATTCTTCCTCTCCAGGGACAAGAGATAGGATATAAAATCTTTCCTCTCTTATTTTGGGTTCGTCTTTACCCTAAAAGAAGACTTGGAGATAGAATATAAAATTCTTCCTCTCCATCATCGGGAAACAGGATATAAAATTCTTCCTTTCCCACGTCAATTTTCACCTTTATGTCGGTTTAGTCTTTCCTCCGTGAAAAGGATACCAAGATTTATCTTGGGGTATTTTATCCCGAAGCCTAAGGAGGGATAAAGCCAACGCCTACCACGCGTTGCCGGTTTAGTCTTTTTTCCGATTGAAGAAGACACCAATTATTCATCTTGGGGCATTTTATCCCGAAGCCTAAGTAGGGATAAAGCCAACGCCTACCACGCGTTGCCGGTTTAGTCTTTTTTCCGATTGAAGAAGACACCAATTATTCATCTTGGGGCATTTTATCCCGAAGCCTAAGTAGGGATAAAGCCAACGCCTACCACGCGTTGCCGGTTTAGTCTTTTTCCGATTGAAGAAGACACCAAGTATTCATCTTGGGGCATTTTATCCCGAAGCCTAAGTAGGGATAAAGCCAACGCCTACCACGCGTTGCCGGTTTAGTCTTTTTTCCGATTGAAGAAGACATCAAGTATTCATCTTGGGGCATTTTATCCTGAAGCATAAGTAGGGATAAAGCCAACGCCTACCACGCGTTACCGGTTTAGTCTTTTTTTCGATTGAAGAAGACACCAAGTATTCATCTTGGGGCATTTTATCCCGAAGCCTAAGTAGGGATAAAGCCAACGCCTACCACGCATTGCCGGTTTAGTCTTTCCTCCCGCGGAAAAGATGAAGTCCACGCGGTTCAATATCGTGAGCAAAAAGTCTAAGAGAGTTTCATTCTTTTAGCACAACGTTCTGTGTAGAACGGATTTAGATAATCTACATGCTAGCCCAACTCAAACGGTAGTTGGTAAAGGCTTATCAAACCCGTTGAGGGCTGGGGATTGGCCAATAACCCTAAAGCCGACGCCTAACACGCGTCGCCGGTTAGTCTCTTATCCGTAAAAGAAGACAAAGTCTATGTATTCAATGTCATAGCAACAAGTCTAGAAGAGTCTCATTCTTTTAGCATAACGTCACGTGCGGAACGGATTTAGACAATCCGCACGCTAGCCCAATTCAAACGGTAATTGGCAAAGGAAAATCAAACCCGTTGATGGCTGAGGATTTGCCAAAAATCCTTTAAGTATTATGGTTAATTATTTCAGACGAAGTAAAAGAATCATAATAAACAATGAAAGGAATAAATCTTATTCATTTGAAGCAAATATAAAAGGAGCTACAACTGTTTAAACATCAAGTCTATGACAAAAGATTTGTTGTTCGAGCTGAGACACTTCATCACTATAAGCCGGTGGAATTCTCCCTGCAGCTTAGCCCTGAAAGACTCCTCATCGGTATTCGTCTTCGCGGGTCGCCTCTTCGATCTCGGCCGGTTTACGCTTTGTGATTCGAGTTTCCTAGGCGCGATGGCGAGCTTCTTCCTTGTTGGCCTTGGCGGCTCAAAATACTCATCTTATCTTCCTGCATGGAGCTCTCCCGAAAGCAAGATATCCTCTCCGCGACTCGCTACAATACCACCGATATGGCTTAGGGAAGAATATGTCTCAAAGAACAACAGCCCGAAGCTGATCGGCGCGTCTCGTGATCCGACCTCGAGTCCAAGAAAGCACGAGCATCGCCATGCCTCTAAACGCTGGCTCGTCGAGTAGCTACATGCGAGGAAGCTCAGGCGCACGCAATTCTTGAAGTCTCGAAGCTTCCCTCTAGATGAGCAAGATCGTCGGCAATGGCTTGAGCGATTCGGGATGACCCATATTCTGCATCAGGGCTGTCCGGGGACCAAGCAATGGCCTAAACTGATGGAGAGAAAGCCCGCCACGGAGAATCTTATCGATCACCATGTTCATCAAGGAAAAGAACGAGCGCACTTCTAAACAGATGTTAAGCCGATGGATCTTCGCCCATCATCGCCTCGCCAAATCATGGAGGCGTAGATGTAGGTTCTCGTGATAAGGGAAAAGAGGATCTTAGAATCTTTAGTCAAAAAAAAACTGATGAATGTATACTTAGTTGGAGGGCTCTTACCCGCCATCTTTGGTGTGACTTCAGGGATTGGCGAAGTTACTGTGAGGAGTATCTATCACCGATATCGCCAACCGCAAATGACCCTCAAGATGCTCATCTATCTCAACAACCGAGTAGCCGATTCAAAAAGCGGCGGGAAGAGGAGTGCCTGCCACTACACAAAGGGAATTTCTCAGACTCCTTTAATTATAGTAGTATTGGCCAAATGGCTGGTCCTATAATTAATCGAAGAGAAAATTCATACCTTCTTCGGGGTTAGTTGCTTCAGGAAAGTCTCCACCAAGAGTATCGCCACCCTGTGATAGAGCATGTAGCAGATCATCCATGGCGGTATTGTCGTATAAACCAGCTTCCACGAAGTCTTCCATTGAGAAGTCTGGAAAGGGAAAGCATTAGGAAAAACAAATGCAACGAAAATGGGCAAACAATCGTAGGCTTAATTTACCCCTACAAGGGATTAGCTTGCCTAGTCTCGGTTTGTGCATTTGTCTCCTGCAATTTCTCTAAAAAAAAGAGCAAAAAGCGAAGAGGCAATTAGTGGGGGTACGAATTCCGAGTCATTCAATTCTCGCATTCGCCATCCAGAAGAGGAGTTATCGATGTTAGATGTACCTGGGTTCACCGAATCAGGTCCTACATTGGTATTCCCAGGTTCCTCCCCCATAGCCCCATACATTTGTTGAGTGAAGCTAGGCTCGACATGAGTGGAACTAGGCCCAGAAGAATCATGGTAGAAAAAATCAAAGCCAAAATCATGAGTTTTGAAACCCCTTGCATAGAAACGGAAAGATGTCAGTCTCCTAAAGCTAAAAAGCTTAAAAAGGTCAGGTTACGCTATGACGGATTGTTACCTCCGTCACTAACTGGGTCATCGCTGGTCAGATCTACGTCAAAAGATTGAGGATTCCTGTGAGACTTATGGGTTAACCTCATTCGCTTAACCGCTCGAGAGGAATGAAAATCTTCTTCTTCAACAAATTTCCCTGCGAAAATTCAGTTGAATGAGAAATACAATGAAAGGGATAATAAAATGAAGTGTGGAAGGAGAAAAGTATCAAGGTTCTCCTCACGAACCGCACCGCTTGGTCCTCCCCTCAAGTCCCAAAGAATGTATCTGACCTCCTCCGCAGATTCTACCGCTCGAGGAGGTTGGCGACGCTTCTTCTCGAAGCTCGAGCAGGCCCCGATGCCCGAGTATCGCCACACGCCGCTCGCCACCGTGACTGAGATAGCCCTCACAGTGGACTGGCTCATTAGCTACTAAGAGCCAACCGCAATAAAGAAAAGTCGACTCCGGTGGCGGTCGAACTTGGTAGACTAAATCTAGCACGGTACATCCCATGACGCCCACAACCATGCTCAAGGCCATCCACAAGTCCACCACGAAGTGCGAAGCCATCGGTTCGGGTTCCCAACATAAAGTTGGTCGTAACCGAACTAGCGAGCGAAACGGCAGGAAAAATAAGGCTCAATGAAGCATTCCTCTTTACTCGAAAGTGAGATACCACGGCACGATGTTCACTAGCCGGTTAAACGACCAATATCAAGTGAAGTCTGGCGTGTCTTGGCACCTCCTCGTCGATCAAGGACTCACCATATTGACCCGAGAATCGAGGAAAACATCCGAAAAGATCCACCCTCTATGAATGCATCGTTTCTTGACCTCTGTAAAGTCAGCGCCCTTCCATCGCAATCCTCTACCAACCGCAAGAAAGGAGTAGACAAATCGTGGAACGGTGCGACATCATGTCGGGACGATGAAAGACCAGCCAAGCCATCAAATAGGTATATGGAAGCTCTACTCGGGCGGAAGGAATACGAGATGATGGCTCATCCTTTCCCTGAGTAAACGCCCGGACTATATGCCGCAATCCATGGTGAATATTGGCCACCATTACCGGAAGGAGAGAGAGTTCCTTCTTGTGGGCAAGCTGAACTGCAGGATAAAGGACCTCCAAAGGTAAGGCATCACCAGATTGATATGGAACCACACATTTTTTCAGCCAGATTGCAAGATAGCCGGCTAGAAGAGTTATCGGCTGGATAGGTTTCACCGCATGTCACAGAAAGGTTGCAAACTTGGTCCCTGGGGGAAAACCATCTTTGGCGTAGCTGAGCGTGTAGGAGTTAGCCTCGGACCTCTCGATCAGTTCATTAACCTCCGAAGGAGTGAGCGGTGACAGTTCACATATTTCCTCGCCAGAGTTGTCCTCCAAATGCTGGAACAGATAAATGGCGAACTGCTTCAGACTCACTTGCGATTTCCTTTTGGCATAAGGTTCAGATTGGGCCAGAGCTATATAATAATGACAAGTGAGATCCCATAAAGTCTTGTAACGGTTGGTGTGTGTTTCTTCACCACTCCGCCTCGATTGGAAGGGAAGTACTCCTGATACAGCATCTTCCCCATGGGTAAACCTGAAATTCGGTACATCTCATGTAAAGCCAGCCCCAACTCGCCGTGTTTAGTGAAAAACGTATTCGAATCTGGATTATAGAGCTCGAATAAGGTGAAGAAATGGTTGGCGCTGATTGGAAGGCCATACATGGTGGCACGAATCGCTGAATACAGGCCGCAAGCACGAAGTTCTCCATCCCATCGGTTGAGGACGTAGTTGGTCGAACAACCCACCAATGTTTACGATGAGTGAACCCGGTAGTAAAATCTATGACTAGATGGCGACATCTCTCACCCCAACGTATGGTATGCATTCTTCAAAGTCGAGGCAAGAACAAAAGCTCATCACGGGCGGTGTGTCCAACCCACAATTAGGGATGAAGGCCGATGATACGATTCCCCGTTGGAACCTCGAACTGGCCGGGTGATAAATCCATAATGGATATGATCATGTTCCTCTACGACGCCAAGACATACGGCGTGTCACAGCATGGTTTCTGAGGTCGGTCAATGAGAGCTGACGAGGTATCCGGGGAATATACAAAGGACCTCCGTCGTCTTTGTTCAACCACCACTCACTCTCGATAAGAGCTATATCCGGATCCTTAACCGAAGCCAACGATAATCTATTTTTCGCAGCGTTCGCTGAGCCGGTGTCTTTACAAGTGGCGCATCGGTGAGCAATAGTCCGAGAATGCGGAACTCCCCTCAAGTACCAATCGCCTCCACCGATGTACCGGTGCAAATCGAGGCGTAGATAAAAATCGCGGATTGTCACACGTGGAATAATATTCACTATGGCGTCCATCAACAGCGTAAGTCGGAAAAGCTCCGAGGAATAATCAACTGAAATCGAAAAATATTCAATTAGTAAAAGGCGCTGAATTCATCTTACATAGATTGAGTCAATAATTTTATAACGGTAATGACGATTTCATCCGTATTGAATACTGGGAGAGCGATAAATATAGTCGTGTAAACAAAGCGCAATATATCCCGTTCTGAGCATGGATCGGTATGAAATCGCTCCCATAAAGATATCGAGGCGGGTGATGACCAAGCAAAACCAATCTTTGAAGCGTCAATCCCCACGAAGGAGAATCTCGGCTCTTCCCAATGGCCTCACAAAGGAGAACGGGCTGGGTCGAACGAAAGTACACATGAGAAGATGAAACAGAATCTGAAGCGTCGGTCCCTACAAAGGAGGATTTCGGCTCTTCCCAATCGCCTCACAAAGGAGAGCGAAGCGGGGATACAACATATATATACGCGAAGATGATAACACTAGCGCACCACCGAAAGAAGGAGGCATGCTCACGCCGGGCGTGAAGTTGATCACCCTTGGAACATGAGATCTTCGCGACGACATCGGAAACTGCAAAAGAAGACAAATAGAGTCAGATACACAGTTGAAAATCAACAAATAAAGTGTCAAAAAAAAAGCCCGTTTGGTCAGGTCGCGGCTCATCGACCACGACCTGGACACCAATGGACTACGCAGTCCGACGCCGAGCACCCGATGAGCAACCGCCGGCCGCAATAAGCCAGCCCCCAAGCAGTCATCATGCAAGGGCCTGGCTGCCGAGTCAGCCACCCGCCACGCCCGCCGCATACCAACGCCAGTAGTCGATCCTTCTTCTTCCCCGCACACGCCGGAATAACAAAACAAAACAAAAAGAAGAGAAGAAGAAGAAGAAGAAAAAGCGTTGTAAAACACTCGTGCATGTACCTCGTTGTTTGAGAGAGATGAGGCGGCGAGAGCGAGATGAAAACAAGAGAAAAAGAGCAAGGGGCGGCCTAGGTCGAGCCAAAGGGGTGATCATGGGTATTTATAACAACTCCTAATGGGCCCAAATCAATTCTAATTAGGACTCTAATCAGCCCTAATTAGGAGTCCCAATTAGAACCTTATCACGGATGTCAAAATAGTGCCAAATCAGTCGTTGATTGGCTCCTACTCCCTCCGCCATATTTGGAAGGATTAGAAGATTTATTAGGTAGGATAACACCTCGCGAAGGATTACATCGACGCCAATCAACGCGTCGCCCCTAATCCTACTCCAACTAGGAATACGGTATAAATTATTTCCTAATTTTTAAGCGAAGTTCTGGGGAATATTCTCATATTCTTAAGGATAACTTCGATAACCCTCAATTTCCTCCTTTGTGAAATTCGAAATGAGGATTTGCAAAGCCAGTTGTTTCTGTTCCAACTAGGAATCCTCCGTGGTCAAACCAACAACACCGTGATGATGGAAGAATTAGCCGATGGAGGGCTATGAAATTCAGCGTATTCGGCGCCAATCAGCGTGTCGCCAACAAGGAGTTCACCGATATACGGAGAAGTCCAAAAGAGTTCACCGATATACGGAGAAGTCCAAAAGTTTGATGGTTAGTCAAACAACAACCAACCAACGCGAATTACAAACAAAACTCACCGACCGGCCGATTCAAGATTTCAACAAGCGGTCGGGCGTTAAATGCGACACCGTGACCCCATCGAGAAATCCTACAAAGCCTGGATGATCTGAAGGAATTGAAGAAATTAAGCTAACTTCGGGACCCTTTGCGGTGAAGGCGGGAACCATCATGTCCAAAGTATTCGGGCTCGCCTATAAAGACGAGGTGAAACACTTTGGAGGGTATCTGTGGCGTTAGAAAATACGTACAAGATCCCGAAACTAACTTCGTGGCGGGAAGTTGGTGAATGACAACCCATCGGATATACGGACGTCGAATTGTTGAGACCACGAACCGATGGCAAACCAGGCGTTACAAACGGTTCAAACGGACTTGAGCGAGCGATCGGTTGAAGCTGTTGAACGGAACAAACCAAGAGTTAGTCCCGAACCGCATACGCACAATCTAAGTCCGGGAAGACCAAGAGTCGTAATAGGCGTGACCTAAACCCCAAGATCGAAAACTACGGAGCTAAACTGCAAACCGAGGCCACAAAGCGAGGCAACTTCGGCTATGTTGACCGAGGTGATCTACCAACATAGCCAGGTGGTCTATTCATGACCGTTACTCGCCAACTTGACCGAGGTGCCTGGCCAGTGTTAAGGTGGTTCTGCCCATCATGGTCGGAGCCACTCGCCAGCCGAGGGCGGCTCGACCATGAGGCCGAGCCACTGTGATACCCCCGATGCTATAAATAGGAGGGTCTCCTTGATTCGGGGGTTGGATTTTGGATCTCTTTGAAGACTTCGCTAGAGCCTGCAGATCCGGTTTGAAAGAGTTCGTTGCGGCTCAGATCTACGGCAAGGTAGAGAATCGGCTCGAGTCTCGCCGATCGGGTCAACTTCGGATCGCCCTCTAGTCTAAAGCTTTGTTCTAGACCTGTATGAAGGTGATTTCTCCTAGTAGATCTCACCGCTCGGCGATCACCTCCTTCGTGAGTTGATCCCGTCATTCAGATCTGCCGGTCTAGGTCGATTTGGATTTACCCTCTAGGCTAAGCTTAGTCTTAGTCTCGAGGCGGCGTCGCGATTTCTCCTAGTAGATCTCACCGCTCGGCGATCACCTCCTTCGTGAGTTGATCCCGTCGGTGTCTTACTTCCTTCGCGAAATAAAGCTCTAGATCCGCAGATCTCGTATCTAGATCTCCACTTGGATCGAGTTAGCGGTGGTCCACGGACATAAAAGTTCGAGCACGGGCAAAGAACCCACCGAGCGAGGATCCGATAAACGGATCCCGCGTTTGTTCTAAAACGGTTAAAAAGTTGTAATCTTTTGATTTTCATTGTAAGCCTTATAAAAAAGGCGATATTCTTTGAATTTTATTGTAGGCGACTGAAGCTGTAACAAGTTCGAAATCAATGACAATCAAAACAACTTTCCCCGCGAACACTCTCCAGGGTCTCAACCTCCACCTCCTTCTCTAAATATTTCACTCTATTCCCGGTCATGAATTTCATAATCAAGATGGCAGAGGTCCTCCTGAAGCTTCTTGATCGCCAATGGGCCACGGTGAGCAGGGTTGACTGTTGGCTACACGTGGCGAGCAGACCTTTGATCTTTTCATCCCGCATTTTCACTTCTTGTTCTAGCCGGCTCTGACCCCTCTTCAGCACTACTAGCTCACTCTCCTTTCATCGCCACCCTTAAGTCGGCTGCCTCTCGAGTGACCTTCTAGGCCTCCATCTCCTCTCAAAACTTGAAGTAGCGCTCCCATGCATGCATGAACTAGACATATAGTTCATGCTCTACAAGAGCCCCCTTGAACAAGTAGCTCTTAGTGTTTAATGGAGGCCGAAGTCTGACATCTTAGTGAGTATTTCATCATCATGAGGCAGCATAAACTGCCCCAACGCTCTGGCTTGGGTGACCCTGGACTCTAAGACCGACACCCTCTTATCAAGCCGGTGCTCGGGAACGAATCGGTTCTCCTCTGACTGCTCATTATCATGCCGAGGTGGAGCTTCTGCCAACCTCATCAGCAGCGACCTCAACTCCTCCCACTTAGCTTGAGGAAGCTCATCAATACAGTGGGGAAATCGCCACTCAAAACTTGCCTCATGGCCCACCTCGGAAGCAGGGCCCTCGACAGTCACCTCCTAGGCAGTAGGGTCCTCTTCAGCAATTGGTTCCTTTCTAGGTCGGTAAGTCAACTCGGCGGGCTTCTCCTCGGTCTGCACCGTAGCCCCTTCAGACTCGGCCATCAGAAGATTATCACCCCCGGTATCTAGCGTCGGGGACTCATCATCAAAATAATGGCGTTAGGCGAGGTGATCGGGGAGTCCCACGGGTGGGAAGAGTAGAGATCTCACCCACCGCCTGTGCACGGCTTCACTTGCTTGTTGGGGCGGGCCTCACCCAGCTGCCGAGTCACTACCTCCCCCCTTGATTAGGAAGGGGTGTGCTCACCTCCGCTTCACTTTCTCAGAGGCGCTTTTGGGGCCTTGTCGAAGACCCGCCTTGGGAGAACCCGGCTCCCTCTGTCTATAGCGCCAGAAGAGCAGCCCGAGCCTTATATTCCTTGTTTGGAGAAGTACGAGAGATGCCGATAACTCGCAGATCGAGTTCTCGAAGAGATTTTCACTGCGGCGAGACCTCGTGTAGGCCCTGATTTTATTCAACCCGCGCCTCTCCGACTCTGAGAGTGGACCCGCCTTCAGAACATCTTTCTTTATCTCTGACCAAGTGGAGCAAGTCAGAAGAGAGCCGACACCAAAGATGAAGAAGAACCGATCCTTCCACCCTTTGTTAGAGTCGGGGTTGTTGAAAACCAGCTTGAAACCCCCTCCCTCCCGACATCTGCAAGTAGTAGTGCCCTCATTCTTGGCCACCTTAGCACAGGCCAAGTGACCAAGGATCCCTAGCGTGGGCTCTACGTCCACCCGATGGCAAATAAGGACAACGTGGATGAGCATGGCAAGGGAGTTCGGCTTCAGCTGCGACGGTGAAATCCCCAGGACCTCAAAGACTTCGTCGAAGAAAGGGATGGAAGCGGCATAAACCATACTCAAATAGCGGATGTCCACGAAGCTATGTTCCCGTGGTGCGTGGGCCGACCGATCTTTCAACGGCATCGCCGGCCACCGGTCTGAGATAGCCCTCACGAGGGCTGGCTCATTAGCTACTAAGAGCCGCGCAATAAAGAAAAGTCGACTCGGTGGCGGATGCGAACTTGGTAGACTAAATCTAGCACGGTGGCGCTCCCACAACCATGCTCGAAGGCCATCCACAAGTCCACCACGAAGTGCGAAGCCATCGGTTCGGGTTCCCAACATAAAGTTGGTAAGTAACGAACTATGGCGAGGAAAAAATAAGGCTCAATGAAGCATTCCTCTTTTACTCGAAAAGTGAGATACCACGGCACGATGTTCACTAGCCGGTTGAAGCGGTAATATCAAGTGAAGTCTGGCGTGTGCCGGCACCTCCTCGTCGATCAAGGACTCACCATATTGACAGAATCGAGGAAAACATCCGGAAAAGATCCACCCTCTATGAATGCATACGTTTCTTGACCTCAGTAAGTGGCGCCCCTTCCATCGCAATCCTCTACCAGCAAGAAAGGAGTAGACAAATCGTGGAACTTCGGTGCGACATCATGTCGAGACGATGAAAGACCGACCAAGCCATCAAATAGGTATATGGAAGCTCTACTCGGGCGGAAGGAATCACGAGATGATGGCTCATCCTTTCCACTGATAGCCGGACTATATGCCGCAATCCATGGTGAATATTGGCCACCATTCTGGAAGGAGAGAGTTCCTTCTTGTGGGCAAGTGAGCTGCAGGGATAAAGGACCTCCAAAGGTAAGGCATCACCAGTTGATATGGAACCACACATTTTTCAGCGGTTGCAAGATAGCCTGCTAGAAGAGTTATCGGCTGGATAGGTTTCACCGCATGCCACAGAAAGGTTGCAAACTTGGTCCCTGGGGGAAAACCATCTTTGGCGTAGCTGAGCGTGTAGGAGTTAGCCTCGGACCTCTCGATCAGTTCATTAACCTCCGAAGGAGTGAGCGGTGACAGTTCACATATTTCCTCGCCAGAGTTGTCCTCCAAATGCTGGAACAGATAAATGGCGAACTGCTTCAGACTCACTTGCGATTTCCTTTTGGCATAAGGTTCAGATTGGGCCAGAGCTATATAATAATGACAAGTGAGATCCCATAAAGTCTTGTAACGGTCGGGTGTGTGTTTCTTCAGCCGACTCAGTTCCTGATTGGAAGGGAAGTACTCCTGATACAGCATCTTCCCCATGGGTAAACCTGAAATTCGGTACATCTCATGTAAAGCCAGCCCCAACTCGCCGTGTTTAGTGAAAAACGTATTCGAATCTGGATTATAGAGCTCGAATAAGGTGAAGAAATGGTTAGGGCTGATTGGAAGGCCATACATGGTGGCACGAATCGTGAATCGGGCCATAAACACGAAGTTCTCCATCCGGTTGAGGGCGTAGTTGGTCGTAACCCTAATGTTTACGATGAGTGAACCCACCGTAAAATCTATGACTAGATGGCGACATCTCTCACTAGCGTGGCGGCGATTCTTCAAAGTCGAGGCGGTAACAAAAGCTCATCACGGCGGTGTGTCCAACCCACAATTAGGGATGAAGGCCGATGTCGATTCTGTTGGAACACAGGCTGGCTGTGGGTGATAAATCCATAATGGATATGATCATGTTCCTCGGTCGGGCCAAAGACATCGGCGTGTCCGACATGGTTTCGAGGTCGGTCAATGAGTGGCGAGGTATCAGGGAATATACAAAGGACCTCCGTCGTCTTTGTTCAACCACTCACTCGATAAGAGCTATATCGGATCCTTAGAGTCGCGAACAGATAATCTATTTTTAAAGGTTCGATTGGGTAGGGTGTCTTTACAAGTGGCGCATCGGTGAGCAATAGTGCGAGAACGGGAACTCCCCTCAAATGCGATCGAATCGTCTCCAGCGATGTAGGGTGAGGCGAGATAAAAATGTGGGATTGTCACGTGGAATAATATTCACTATGGTGTCCATCAACCGTAGTCGGAAAAGCTCCGAATAATCAACTGAAATCAGAAAATATTCAATTAGTAAAAGCGTTCATCTTACATAGATTGAGTCACGACCTTATAGCGAATGCAGACGATTTCATCCGTATTGAATACTGGGAGAGCGATAAATATAGTCGTGTAAACAAAGCGGCAATATATCCCGTTCTACGAGCATGGATCGGTATGAAATCGCTCCATAAAGATATCGAGGCGGGTGATGACCAAGCAAAACCAATCTTTGAAGCGTCAATCCCCGAAGGAGAATCTCGGCTCTTCCCAATGGCCTCACAAAGGAGAACGAAGCGGGGTGTGCGCAGTGTACACATGAGAAGATGAAACGAGAATCTGACGTCGGTCCCTACAAAGGAGGATTTGGCTCTTCAATCGCCTCACAAAGGAGAGCGGCGGGGATACAACATATATATCTGCGAAGATGATAACACTAAGCGCACCAGAAAAGAAGGAGGCATGCGTTCCGCTGCGTGAGTTGATCGACCCTTGGAACATGAGATCTTAGCGGCGACATCGAAGCGCAAAAAGACAAATAGAGTCGGATACGGTTGAAAATCAACAAATAAAGTGTCAAAAAAGCGTTTGGTGGTCGCGGCTCATCGACCACGACGGACACCAATGGACTCTTGATCCGGCGCCGAGCAAACGATGAGCAACCGGCCTTCGGTCAGCAGCGCCCGGTCACTGGCTGCGGGTGGCGCCCGATCCGAGCATGCGCCCATTGCTCGCCTACTTGGCAGCTCAGCGCCTGTTGCCGATCCCTTCTTCTTCCCTGCAGCTGAAATAACAAAACAAAACAAAAAAGAAGAAGAAGAAGAAAAAGAAGCGTTGTAAAACACTCGTGCATGTACCTCGTTGTTTGAGAGAGAGATGAGGCGAGACGAGATGAAAACAAGAAAAGAAGCACAAAGAGTGACTAGGTCGAGCCAAAGGGGTGATCATGGGTATTTATAACAACTCCTAATGGGCCCAAATCAATTCTAATGGGACTCTAATCAGCCCTAATTAGGAGTCCCAATTAGAACCTTATCTGGATGTCAAAATAGTGCCAAATCGGTCGTTGATTGGCTCCTACTCTCGCCATATTTGGAAGGATTAGAAGATTTATTAGGTAGGATAACACCTCATGAAGGATTACATCGGCGCCAATCAGCAGTAAGCCCTAATCCTACTCCAACTAGGAATACGAGTATAAATTATTTCCTAATTTTTAAGCGAAGTTCTGGGAATATTCTCATATTCTTAAGGATAACTTCGATAACCCTCAATTTCCTCCCCTTTGTGAAATTCGGAAATGAGGATTTGCAAAGCCAGTTGTTTCTGTTCCAACTAGGAATCCTCCGGCTGTGGTCAAACCAACAACACCGTGATGATGGAAGAATTAGCCGATGGAGGGCTATGAAATTCAGCGTATTCGGCCAATCAGTGTAAGCCAACAAAGTTCACCGATATACGGAGAAGTCCAAAAGAGTTCACCGATATCACGGAGAAGTCAAAAGTTTGATGGTTAGTCAAACAACAACCAACCAACGCGAATTACAAACAAAACTCACCGACGGCTGATTCAAGATTTCAACAAGCGGTCGGGCGTTAAATGCACACCGTGACCCCATCGAGAAATCCTACAAAGCCTGGATGATCTGAAGGAATGAAGAAATTAAGCTAACGGGACCCTTTGCGGTGAAGGCGGGAACCATCATGTCCAAAGTATTCCGGCTCGCCTATAAAAAGACGAATGAAACACTTTGGAGAATTATCTGTAGGCGTTAGAAAATACGTACAAGATCCAAACTAACTTCGTGGCGAAGTTGGTGAATGACAACCCATCGGATATACGGACGTCGAATTGTTGAGACCACGAACCGATGGCAAACCAGGCGTTACAAGCGCAGTTCAAACCGGACTTGAGCGAGCGATCGGTTGAAGCTGTTGAACGGAACAAACCAAGAGTTAGTCCGGAAGGATATAGACGGAATCTAAGTCGGGGAAGACCAAGTCGAGAATAGGGACCTAAACCACGAAGATGAGCGTGGGCCAAGCGGGTAAGCGAGGCCACAAAGCGAGGCAACTTCGGCTATGTTGACCGAGGTGACTTCGGCCCAGCAGGGTGGCTCGGCCTTCATGACCGAGCCACCTCGGCCAGCAGTGCCGGTCAAGTGGCAGGTGGCTCGGCCATCATGGCCGAGCCACTTCGACCAAGGGCGAGGTGGCTCGACCATGAGTCGAGCACCTACCCGATGCTATAAATAGGAGGGTCTCCTTGATTCGGGGGTTGGATTTGGATCTCTTTGAAGACTTCGCTAGAGCCTGCAGATCCGGTTTGAAAGAGTTCGTTGCGGCTCGGATCTACGACAAGGTAGAGAATCGGCTCGAGTCTCACGCCGATCGGGTCAACTTCGGATCGCCCTCTAGTCTAAAGCTTTGTCTTGGGCTTCGAGGCGGCGTGTGATTTCTCCTAGATCTCACCGCTCGGCGATCACCTCCTTCGTGAGTTGATCCCGTCATTCAGATCTGCCCGGTCTAGGTCGATTTGGATTTACCCTCTAGGCTAAGCTTAGTCTTAGTCTCGAGGCGGCGTCGCGATTCTCCTAGTAGATCTCACCTCTCGTGATCCTCCCCCATGAGTTGATCCCGTCGGTCTTACTTCCTTCGCGAAATAAGCTCTAGATCCGAGATCTCGTATCTAGATCTCCACTTGGATCGAGTTAGCGGTGGTCCACGAACATAAAAGTTCGAGGCAGGGCAAAGAACCCACACGAGCGAGGATCCGATAAACGGATCCCGCGTTTGTTCTAAAACGGTTAAAAAGTTGTAATCTTTTGATTTTCATTGTAAGCCTTATAAAAAAGGCGATATTCTTTGAATTTTATTGTGGCGTGAAGGCGTAACAAGTTCGAAATCAATGACAATCAAAACAACTTTCCCCGCGAACACTCTCCAGGGTCTCAACCTCCACCTCCTTCTCTAAATATTTCACTCTATTCCCGGTCATGAATTTCATAATCAAGATGGCAGAGGTCCTCCTGAAGCTTCTTGATGCCATGGACCCGGTGGCGAGGGTTATTTGGCTACCGTGGCGGACCTTTGATCTTTTCATCCGCATTTTCACTTCTTGTTCTAGCGCTCGACCCCTCTTGACTACTAGCTCACTCTCCTTTCATCGCCACCCTTAAGTCGGCTGCCTCTCGAGTGACCTTCTAGGCCTCCATCTCCTCTCAAAACTTGAAGTAGCGCTCCCATGCATGCATGAACTAGACATATAGTTCATGCTCTACAAGAGCCCCCTTGAACAAGTAGCTCTTAGTGTTTAATGGAGGCCGAAGTCTGACATCTTAGTGAGTATTTCATCATCATGAGGCAGCATAAACTGCCCCAACGCTCTGGCTTGGGTGACCCTGGACTCTAAGACCGACACCCTCTTATCAAGCTGGTGCTCGGGAACGAATCGGTTCTCCTCTGACTGCTCATTATCATGCCGAGGTGGAGCTTCTGCCAACCTCATCAGCAGCGACCTCAACTCCTCCCACTTAGCTTGAGGAAGCTCATCAATACAGTGGGGAAATCGCCACTCAAAACTTGCCTCATGGCCCACCTCGGAAGCAGGGCCCTCGACAGTCACCTCCTAGGCAGTAGGGTCCTCTTCAGCAATTGGTTCCTTTCTAGGTCGGTAAGTCAACTCGGCGGGCTTCTCCTCGGTCTGCACCGTAGCCCCTTCAGACTCGGCCATCAGAAGATTATCACCCCCGGTATCTAGCGTCGGGGACTCATCATCCAAAATAATGGCGTTAGACGAGGTGATCCAGGGAGTCCCCTGGGTCAGAAGAGTAGAGATCTCACCCACTGGCCCAGGTACGGCTTCACTTGCTTGTTGGGGGCGGGGCCTCACCCAGCTGCCGAGTCACTACCTCCCCCCTTGATTAGGAAGGGGTGTGCTCACCTCCGCTTCACTTTCTCAGAGGCGCTTTTGGGGCCTTGTCGAAGACCCGCCTTGGGAGAACCCGGCTCCCTCTGTCTATAGCGCCAGAAGAGCAGCCCGAGCCTTATATTCCTTGTTTGGAGAAGTACGAGAGATGCCGATAACTCGCAGATCGAGTTCTCGAAGAGATTTTCACTGCGGCGAGACCTCGTGTAGGCCCTGATTTTATTCAACCCGCGCCTCTCCGACTCTGAGAGTGGACCCGCCTTCAGAACATCTTTCTTTATCTCTGACCAAGTGGAGCAAGTCAGAAGAGAGCCGACACCAAAGATGAAGAAGAACCGATCCTTCCACCCTTTGTTAGAGTCGGGGTTGTTGAAAACCAGCTTGAAACCCCCCTCCCTCCCGACATCTGCAAGTAGTAGTGCCCTCATTCTTGGCCACCTTAGCACAGGCCAAGTGACCAAGGATCCCTAGCGTGGGCTCTACGTCCACCCGATGGCAAATAAGGACAACGTGGATGAGCATGGCAAGGGAGTTCGGCTTCAGCTGCGACGGTGAAATCCCCAGGACCTCAAAGACTCGTCGAAGAAAGGGATGGAGCGAAAAGCGCAAACCATACTCCAAATAACGGATGTACACCGAAGCTATGTTCCCGCTGTGGTCGTAGACCGACTGATCTTTCAACGGCATCGTCAGAGTAAACGCCCGAGGAATGTCGAACCGGTCATAGTAGGTCTCAAGAATCGATGGGAGCACCTTGGAGTGGAACTCTTGAAGCAAAGTGATCCTAGCTTCGTTGCGAGCAGGAGCGTTTGAAGTAGATGAAGCCATTATTTTCGGCGAAGGAGATCGAAGAAAATCAAAAGAGACAATCGGAAATCTCTAGGACTTGAAAAGTAGTAGACTTAGTCATTGAGAAGCGGGCATATATATAGGTGAGGGAGGCGACGTGTGGCATGATCTGAGCTGCGGATTCGGTTATTGAAGGACGACTGAGAGGCACGCGAGATTCGAGGCGACCGCTTGATAACCGAAGCAGCACCCCCTTTAACCGTCACACAATCTCCCCTGACGTCAGAACATCACGTCAACAGTGACCCATCAATGACCCCTCATTAAATGCGCTTCAGATTTTTAGGAGACAATAATTTAATTTCACTCGGACCCGGCGACCCGGGTTCAAGTTAAAGGAGCCAATGTTGTATCACAAAAATTGCTAAGTGTAAAGTACTCTCAAGAGGATGACACATGTCTCGATTAGCTGACTCAAACTTGATACACCGACCCGACCCGGGTCTCACGAGTGCCGGCTCCCCCTCCTTGAAGCACTTTAAGAACCGAGACGAAAGACATCCTCACTCAAGCTCTCTCTCGAAGGACCAAGACGAAAGGCGTCTTCACTCGGACCCGGCAATGCATCTTGAACCACGAGGAAACCTATCTACTTCATCTTTCTAGGCGACGTCGGCTAGTCACCGTCACATTAAATGCTTGGCTAGAGCCACCATTACTCCTCCGCCGAAGTCATAATAACTCCTAGGACCACACCAGCACCTTAACCATTATGTCGTCGTCGCATTAAATGCAAGGATAACTCAGATCGCCCACTGCCGACATGTGTAAAGCATCGACTGACTAAGCCGACTGCATGGACCCGACCAAAATTACCCAAATATCCTTGTCGGTTCACTATAAATGGGCAGATTGTCTTCTGCATGAAGGTACGATGTTCTCTACGACAGAAAATCCTAAAAACTACTTCTTTCACATACTTTTCCCCCTTAAAATCATCACTAATTTGATTATCGAAGGAACCACCGGTGAACCCAACTCCGACCCTCTAATATTTTATATTTGTGTAGGAATCTTCTTCTGCTCAAAGTGATCAGCCATCAAAAAAAAATTTGAGGGACCCTAAGCTCTTCCAAATCCACTCTAACCCGCATAATTAAGTTTCTGACATATACAGATTCTAAGAGCTATACGAGGATTTTTAAATTTTCAAGTTTGCGTAGCAAAGAGTGCTAAAGTGCTATTTTTGGACAAATTAAGGTATATAAATGCACTAAAAAAACAAGTGACGGTACATAAATACAATATAACATGAGTGAAATTATAAGATATTTAAGTGTTATTCAGGCAAATGTAGATGATTTAAGAGGGAAGGGGGGAAATGAATTGTGAAAGGCGGAAGGCGTGAGAATCGGATGCAAAGAAACTTCGGTAAAGCGGGATTGCGCAGAAATGCCTGCAAGGAGAGAGTGGGTTGATACGCCTTTCCGGCTTTTTGGAGGTGGACGGTGATGGGATCCTTGTGCTCTAATTACGATATTACCATTTGAGGAATAGTGTATAGTCAACGTTAGAAACTATGTCCAAAAGTTACGACATGAAATTGTCAGTGGTATGGTAACTTCAGGAGTAGACATCGCAGTAAATTTTTGCAGAGGAGAAAGCGCGTGTGAGTCCAAATTATTTTCCCTTGCAATTTTCTTTAGATATCGTGCAACTAGTGTGGACCGTATATCAATTGCTCATGCTTTTTTTCAAGAATTTTTATATGATACTAAAATTTTGAATATTTTATTTTATTAATAAACATGAGAAGGTTTTTTCCCTCCCTTACTCCCTTAATTTATAATGTTTAAAATCCATTCTTCAAATCATAAAATTGCTATTAGATTCGACAATTTTATATATTTCTTTCCGTGCCACTCTTTAATTGTTGAGATTAATGATACAAGTATAAAATTGGAGGACCTGATAACAGGTTTGATGATTTTGGGACTAATTTTAAGACAACTTTTAATAATTGGAGACATGATCAATTTCAATGCTTTGAGGAACTGTTTTTAAAATATGAAAGATTTAAGATATGTAAATCAAATCAACCCATTTAAAAAGGAGGATAAAGATTTCTTGTATAAACTAAAAATAAGACACACACGCTTCTTGTTAAGCATAAATTTAGTATAAAAGGGGTTTCTTTTCATTATTTTAAGGGCTCATGTTTTTATCTTGACCTTTTGGTTGAGAAATTTAGTCACATGGAATAACAATTAGGAGATTAAACAAAAAAATTCTTACTATTTGATAATAAGAGTTGCTGTCAATGGTATAGGATCAGATGCCAGTTTTACAAAACTTTAATTTAGTGATAACATTTACCACTTAAATTATAAAAGTAAAGCTGATAGAACTAGCATTTCAATTTATAAAAGACTACCTTAAAAGACAGAAAAATATAGCAAATGGAAAAAAGATGGTAAAGGGCATACACAAAGATAAGACTTAGAGCATGTTTGGCTCTGCTTATTTTTGAATCCTTATAAGTTACTTATTACTTATTCTCAAAACTCCTTATAAGTATTAAGAAAATAAGGAAGTTATTTGGTAAACCCTTTAGCTTATAATTATATATAAGTAGTTATGTGTTTGGAAAATCAATGACTTTTAAGGTTGTGTTAAATGTCAAGTGATAAAAAGAACATGTCTTGTAACTTCAGATTATGACTAATTAATTCATTTTATATTAACTAGATAATTAATAATATTAAATTTATTAATTATTTAAAAAATAATTAATTTAAAATTACTTATTTCAAATTAATTAATAGTTTGAGATTAAATAAGTAATTTCATTGTAATGAAATATTATAGTTACTAAAAGAAATAAATAAATTAATTAAAAATTAGTTATCTCATAATAAGAAATATATTTGATTAAAATATTTTTATATATTATATTATTTGTGATTATTAATTACTCAAACCAACAACACCGTGATGATGGAAGAATTAGCCGATGGAGGGCTATGAAATTCAGCGTATTCGGCCAATCAGTGTAAGCCAACAAAGTTCACCGATATACGGAGAAGTCCAAAAGAGTTCACCGATATCACGGAGAAGTCAAAAGTTTGATGGTTAGTCAAACAACAACCAACCAACGCGAATTACAAACAAAACTCACCGACGGCTGATTCAAGATTTCAACAAGCGGTCGGGCGTTAAATGCACACCGTGACCCCATCGAGAAATCCTACAAAGCCTGGATGATCTGAAGGAATGAAGAAATTAAGCTAACGGGACCCTTTGCGGTGAAGGCGGGAACCATCATGTCCAAAGTATTCCGGCTCGCCTATAAAAAGACGAATGAAACACTTTGGAGAATTATCTGTAGGCGTTAGAAAATACGTACAAGATCCAAACTAACTTCGTGGCGAAGTTGGTGAATGACAACCCATCGGATATACGGACGTCGAATTGTTGAGACCACGAACCGATGGCAAACCAGGCGTTACAAGCGCAGTTCAAACCGGACTTGAGCGAGCGATCGGTTGAAGCTGTTGAACGGAACAAACCAAGAGTTAGTCCGGAAGGATATAGACGGAATCTAAGTCGGGGAAGACCAAGTCGAGAATAGGGACCTAAACCACGAAGATGAGCGTGGGCCAAGCGGGTAAGCGAGGCCACAAAGCGAGGCAACTTCGGCTATGTTGACCGAGGTGACTTCGGCCCAGCAGGGTGGCTCGGCCTTCATGACCGAGCCACCTCGGCCAGCAGTGCCGGTCAAGTGGCAGGTGGCTCGGCCATCATGGCCGAGCCACTTCGACCAAGGGCGAGGTGGCTCGACCATGAGTCGAGCACCTACCCGATGCTATAAATAGGAGGGTCTCCTTGATTCGGGGGTTGGATTTGGATCTCTTTGAAGACTTCGCTAGAGCCTGCAGATCCGGTTTGAAAGAGTTCGTTGCGGCTCGGATCTACGACAAGGTAGAGAATCGGCTCGAGTCTCACGCCGATCGGGTCAACTTCGGATCGCCCTCTAGTCTAAAGCTTTGTCTTGGGCTTCGAGGCGGCGTGTGATTTCTCCTAGATCTCACCGCTCGGCGATCACCTCCTTCGTGAGTTGATCCCGTCATTCAGATCTGCCCGGTCTAGGTCGATTTGGATTTACCCTCTAGGCTAAGCTTAGTCTTAGTCTCGAGGCGGCGTCGCGATTCTCCTAGTAGATCTCACCTCTCGTGATCCTCCCCCATGAGTTGATCCCGTCGGTCTTACTTCCTTCGCGAAATAAGCTCTAGATCCGAGATCTCGTATCTAGATCTCCACTTGGATCGAGTTAGCGGTGGTCCACGAACATAAAAGTTCGAGGCAGGGCAAAGAACCCACCGGGCGAGGATCCGATAAACGGATCCCGCGTTTGTTCTAAAACGGTTAAAAAGTTGTAATCTTTTGATTTTCATTGTAAGCCTTATAAAAAAGGCGATATTCTTTGAATTTTATTGTAGGCGACTGAAGCTGTAACAAGTTCGAAATCAATGACAATCAAAACAACTTTCCCCGCGAACACTCTCCAGGGTCTCAACCTCCACCTCCTTCTCTAAATATTTCACTCTATTCCCGGTCATGAATTTCATAATCAAGATGGCAGAGGTCCTCCTGAAGCTTCTTGATGCCATGGACCCGGTGGCGAGGGTTATTTGGCTACCGTGGCGGACCTTTGATCTTTTCATCCGCATTTTCACTTCTTGTTCTAGCGCTCGACCCCTCTTGACTACTAGCTCACTCTCCTTTCATCGCCACCCTTAAGTCGGCTGCCTCTCGAGTGACCTTCTAGGCCTCCATCTCCTCTCAAAACTTGAAGTAGCGCTCCCATGCATGCATGAACTAGACATATAGTTCATGCTCTACAAGAGCCCCCTTGAACAAGTAGCTCTTAGTGTTTAATGGAGGCGAAGTCGACATCTTAGTGAGTATTTCATCATCATGAGGCAGCATAAAGCGCTAGCAGCTCTGGCTTGGGTGACCACGGACTCTAAGACCGACACCCTCTTATCAGTGCCGAGGGCGAATCGGTTCTCCTCATTTGCTCATTATCATGCCGAGGTGGAGCTTACGCCAACCTCATCGGCGGCGACCTCAACTCCTCCCACTTAGCAGGGGAAGCTCATCAATCTGATGGGGAAATCGCCACTCAAAACTTGCCTCATGGCCCACCTCGAGGCGGGGCCCTCGGCAGTCACCTCCCTGGCGTGGGGTCCTCTTGACAGTGGTTCCTTTCTAGGTCGGTAAGTCAACTTCGGGGCTTCTCCCGGTGCACCGTAGCCTTGACTTCGGCGGCCATGAAGATTATCACCCCGGTATCTAGGTCGGGGGACTCATCATCAAAATAATGGCGTTAGGCGAGGTGATCGGGAGTCCCGGGTGGGAAGAGTAGAGATCTCACCCTTGGCCAGTGCGGCTTCACTTGCTTGTTGGGGGGGCCTCACCCTTGCCAGTCACTACCTCCCCCTGATTAGGAAGGGGTGTGCTCACCTCGCTTCACTTTCTCGGGCTTTTGGGGCCTTGTCGAAGACCGCCTTGGGAGAACGGCTCCCTCGTCTATAGCCCGGAAGAGCAGCCCGAGCCTTATATTCCTTGTTTGGAGAATACGAGATCCGATAACTTCGCTGGTCGAGTTCTAAGAGATTTTCAACTGCGGCGAGACCTCGTGTAGGCCACGATTTTATTCAGCCTCTCGACTCGAGTGGACCGCCGAGAACATCTTTCTTTATCTCGACCAAGTGGAGCAAGTCGAGAGAGCCGACACCAAAGATGAAGAAGAACCGATCCTTCCACCCTTTGTTAGAGTCGGGTTGTTGAAAACCGCTTGAAACCCCCTCCCTCCCGACATCACGCAGTAGTAGTAGTGCCCTCATTCTTGGCCACCTTAGCACGGGCCAAGTGACCAGGATCCCTAGCGTGGGCTCGTCCACCCGATGGCAAATAAGGACAACGTGGATGAGCATGGCAGGGAGTTCGCTTCAGCTGACGGTGAAATCCCGGGACCTCAAAGCTTCGTCGAAGAAAGGGATGGAGCGAAAGCAAAACCATACTCAAATAGGATGTACACGAAGCTATGTTCCGCGTGGTGCGTGGGCCGGTGATCTTTCAACGGCATCGTCGAGTAAGCCTTGGGAATGTCGAACCGGTCATAGTAGGTCTCAAGAATCGATGGGAGCACCTTGGGTGGAACTCTTGAAGCAAAGTGATCCTAGCCGTTCGCGGCAGGGCGTTTGAAGTAGATGAAGCCATTATTTTCGTGAAGGAGATCGAAGAAAATCAAAAGAGACAATCGAAATCTCTAGGACTTGAAAAGTAGTAGACTTAGTCATTGAAAGCGGGCATATATATAGGTGAGGGCGGCGTGTGGCATGATCTGGCTGCGGATCGGTTATTGAAGGGCGGTAGAGGCAGCCGAGGCGACAGCTTGATAACGAAGCGGCCCTTTAACCGTCCACAATCTCCCACGGCGTCGAGAACATCCGTCAACGGTGACCCATCAATGACCCCTCATTAAATGCGCTTGATTTTTAGGAGACAATAATTTAATTTCACGGACGGCGACGGGTTCAAGTTAAAGGAGCCAATGTTGTATCACAAAATTGCTAAGTGTAAAGTACTCTCAAGAGGATGACACATGTCTCGATTAGGCGACTCAAACTTGATACACCGACCGACCGGGTCTCAGTCTTAGGCTCCCCTCCTTGAAGCACTTTAAGAACGAGGCGAAAGACATCCTCACTCAAGCTCTCTCGAAGGACCAGGCGAAGCGTCTTCCTTTCGGACCGGCAATGCATCTTGAACCACGAGGAAACCTATCTACTTCATCTTTCTGGCGGCGTCGGCTAGTCACCGTCATTAAATGCTTGGCTAGAGCCACCATTACTCCTCCGAGAAGTCATAATAACTCCTAGGACCACACGGCAACCATTATGTCGAGTCGTGCATTAAATGCAAGGATAACTCGGATGCTGCCGACATGTGTAAAGCATCGGTGACTAAGCCGTGCATGGACCGACCAAAATTACCCAAATATCCTTGTCGGTTCACTATAAATGGGCGGATTGTCTTAAAGGTGATGTTCTCTCTGACGAGAAAATCCTAAAACTACTTCTTTCACATACTTTTCCCCTTAAAATCATCACTAATTTGATTATCGAAGGAACCACGGTGAACCCAACTCCGACCCTCTAATATTTTATATTTGTGTAGGAATCTTCTTACGCTCAAAGTGATCGACCATCAAAAAAATTTGAGGGACCTAAGCTCTTCCAAATCCACTCTAACCCGCATAATTAAGTTTCGACATATCTGATTCTAAGAGCTATCGAGGATTTTAAATTTTCAAGTTTGCGTAGCAAAGAGTGCTAAAGTGCTATTTTTGGACAAATTAAGGTATATAAATGCACTAAAAAACAAGTGACGGTACATAAATACAATATAACATGAGTGAAATTATAAGATATTTAAGTGTTATTCAGGCAAATGTAGATGATTTAAGAGGGAAATGAATTGTGAAAGGCGGAAGGCGTGAGAATCGGATGCAAAGAAACTTCGGTAAAGCGGGATTGCGCAGAAATGCCTGCAAGGAGAGTGGGTTGATACGCCTTTCCGGCTTTTGGAGGTGGACGGTGATGGGATCCTTGTGCTCTAATTACGATATTACCATTTGAGGAATAGTGTATAGTCAACGTTAGAAACTATGTCCAAAAGTTACGACATGAAATTGTCAGTGGTATGGTAACTTCAGGAGTAGACATCGCAGTAAATTTTTGCAGAGGAGAAAGCGCGTGTGAGTCCAAATTATTTTCCTTGCAATTTTCTTTAGATATCGTGCAACTAGTGTGGACCGTATATCAATTGCTCATGCTTTTTCAAATTTTTATATGATACTAAAATTTTGAATATTTTATTTTATTAATAAACATGAGAAGGTTTTTTCCTCCCTTACTCCCTTAATTTATAATGTTTAAAATCCATTCTTCAAATCATAAAATTGCTATTAGATTCGACAATTTTTATATATTTCTTTCCGTGCCACTCTTTAATTGTTGAGATTAATGATACAAGTATAAAATTGGAGGACCTGATAACAGGTTTGATGATTTTGGGACTAATTTTAAGACAACTTTTAATAATTGGAGACATGATCAATTTCAATGCTTTGAGGAACTGTTTTTAAAATATGAAAGATTTAAGATATGTAAATCAAATCAACCCATTTAAAAAGGAGGATAAAGATTTCTTGTATAAACTAAAAATAAGACACACACGCTTCTTGTTAAGCATAAATTTAGTATAAAAGGGGTTTCTTTTCATTATTTTAAGGGCTCATGTTTTTATCTTGACCTTTTGGTTGAGAATTTAGTCACATGGAATAACAATTAGGAGATTAAACAAAAAAATTCTTACTATTTGATAATAAGAGTTGCTGTCAATGGTATAGGATCAGATGCCAGTTTTACAAAACTTTAATTTAGTGATAACATTTACCACTTAAATTATAAAAGTAAAGCTGATAGAACTAGCATTTCAATTTATAAAAGACTACCTTAAAAGACAGAAAAATATAGCAAATGGAAAAAAGATGGTAAAGGGCATACACAAAGATAAGACTTAGAGCATGTTTGGCTACTGCTTTTTTTTGAATCCTTATAAGTTACTTATTACTTATTCTCAAAACTCCTTATAAGTATTAAGAAAATAAGGAAGTTATTTGGTAAACCCTTTAGCTTATAATTATATATAAGTAGTTATGTGTTTGGAAAATCAATGACTTTTAAGGTTGTGTTAAATGTCAAGTGATAAAAAGAACATGTCTTGTAACTTCAGATTATGACTAATTAATTCATTTTATATTAACTAGATAATTAATAATATTAAATTTATTAATTATTTAAAAAATAATTAATTTAAAATTACTTATTTCAAATTAATTAATAGTTTGAGATTAAATAAGTAATTTCATTGTAATGAAATATTATAGTTACTAAAAGAAATAAATAAATTAATTAAAAATTAGTTATCTCATAATAAGAAATATATTTGATTAAAATATTTTTATATATTATATTATTTGTGATTATTAATTACTAATATTGAGATTAATTAATTAAATTCATATTAATAAGTGTTGATGTCACGGGACTCATGGCGGGATTAGAGGATAATCAGAATAGTAGCAGTTTAGGGTCGATATATAAGGTGTAGGGTCCCTCATCTCCTTTGGTGGTGATCCCCTAGGGCGAGGTTCGTAAAATTACAACACGTTAGAGGGCGGAGTTGGGTTTCGGTAATCCCTCCGCGATCAAGTCGATATAGAGGTGGAGTGGGAATCAATAAACCAGCAGTTCTAAGTGTTGAGAGATTGTGTTGTTTAGCGAGATGACTTACAGGTTAGTAGGCGATGAGCCTATATATACTGCGAGGGTACATAGGTAACATTGGTGAGTCGGTGACAGTGAATCGTGAATGCCTGCAGTGTCGGTACAAGCGAGATGAGTCACCACTAAGTTTGATGTGATGGCGACTAAGTAGGTGTGGAGGGTGATGAGTCATGGAGACTCGCGGCACGAGAAGGAATGATGATGGCCAGCTATTGGTGAGGAGTTCGAGGGAGTCACCTCTGAGTTTGATGTGATGGCGACTGAGGAGGTGTGGAGGGTGATGAGTCATGGAGACTCGTGGCACGAGAAGGAATGATGATGGCCAGTTGTTAGTGAGGAGTTTGAGTCACCTCTCGGTCCGGTTCTCTGGCGGGGATCCTCTCGATTCGGTTCTGCGAGCGGGACGACAAGTATCACCTTTTTGTCGACCTCGCAAGTTGTCAACCCTACCTTGAGTGAATGAGCTGGTCGACTCAAATGGGGAGGTCGAGGCGTGTCTCGACTTCGGCCTACCTAGGAAGGAACTAGTGCTCATGCTATCCAAGTCGAGTCTAGGCGTCGATGATTAGTGTTAACGGGACACATGTCGGCTCGGGGAGGATTAGCACTTAGGTTATATGATGACATAATAATAGGATATTATTATTAATAAAATAATTAATTAATTAAAATTAGTTATCTCATAATAACAAATATATTTGATTAAAATATTTTATATATTACATTAGTTGTAATTATTAATTACTAATATTTTGATTAATTAATTAAGTTCATATTAAAAAATATTTTCATTAATAAAATAATTAATTAATATATAAAAATTAGTTATCTCATAGAAAGAAATATACTTTATTAAAAATTTTATATATTATTAATTAGTAATATTGAGATTAATTTTATATTAAAAATAATAATTATTAATAAATTAATTAACTAATTAGTTAATAATATTAATTATTTTATAATAAGAAAATATGCAACTAAGTAAAGAGAGTAATCTTATCTTTGGGCAGAATAGGAAAGTTTATAAGTAAAGAAACAATAAGTTGGGAAATCCCAACTTATTATTTCTATACTTATAAGTAACATATAAGTAAAATAAATAACCCTTATCAAATATTATATTGACACCTTATAAGTAAAAGTTACTTATAAGAAAAAATAAGTAGTTGCCAAACTTGCTCTAATGCCAGTTGAGCAAGTTATAACAAGTAAGTAAATTATGATGGAAGGGGCAAGAAACACTTTTCCCTTTTAAAAATCCTTAATTAATGGTGAATCCTATACTATTTATTTAAGGTTTATTTACTAGCGCTCCTCTTTTAAGAACGCACACCTGATACCGGCAATGGACGGTATTGTTAACCTGCTGTAGCAGGTAATTTCTGCACTCACGAGCGTGCTCTGGTACAAAATCTACGGTCCTCTTAACTATTCTCTCGTTTATGTCGACCATAGACCGAGACTTGGACTGAACCTATTTGATTTTGCCATCAGAATGCCACCAGCATTTCTGACGGCCTCTTTTTAAAAAGGGTAAATTACACTAAACCCCAATAAATTTTCAGCCTTTTGCAATAAACCCCAACGAACTTTCAAAATCACACTACACCCCAATGAACTTTTGCAGAAAACCCCATACCGACACACCGAAGTCGATTTAATGCAATGCACGTGACTAAAAACCAAAATGCCCTTTAACTTATTAAAAATAAAAATTTTATTTATGATCTTTTTTCTATATATTCCGTCCTAATCATAAATCTCTTGTTTTTATTTTTTCCCCCAACTCTCCTCTTAAGATCGGGCCTATACCCGTTGCTTTCAAAGTCTTTTAATGGAAACTAACTCAACCCAAGAAATCCCCAATTTCAACGAAACCCTAGACCCGACCGATTCCCTCAATGCCTTTTGCTCGATAATTTTTTTCCGTCTGGGAAAAAGGTGAAGAGGTTATAAGATTTTAAGTGGAAGGTCTTTTTAAGGTGGGGTACTCTTATCAGTGCCGAGGGCGAATCGGTTCTCCTCATTTGCTCATTATCATGCCGAGGTGGAGCTTACGCCAACCTCATCGGCGGCGACCTCAACTCCTCCCACTTAGCAGGGAAGCTCATCAATCTGATGGGAAATCGCCACTCAAAACTTGCCTCATGGCCCACCTCGAGGCGGGGCCCTCGGCAGTCACCTCCCTGGCGTGGGGTCCTCTTGACAGTGGTTCCTTTCTAGGTCGGTAAGTCAACTTCGGGGCTTCTCCCGGTGCACCGTAGCCTTGACTTCGGCCATCGAAGATTATCACCCGGTATCTAGCGTCGGGGACTCATCATCAAAATAATGGCGTTAGGCGAGGTGATCGGGAGTCCCGGGTGGGAAGAGTAGAGATCTCACCCTTGGCCAGTGCGGCTTCACTTGCTTGTTGGGGGGGCCTCACCCTTGCCAGTCACTACCTCCCCTTGATTAGGAAGGGGTGTGCTCACCTCAGCTTCACTTTCTCGAGGCTTTTGGGGCCTTGTCGAAGACCGCCTTGGGAGAACGGCTCCCTCGTCTATAGCGCCCGGAAGAGCAGCCCGAGCCTTATATTCCTTGTTTGGAGAATACGAGATCCGATAACTTCGCTGGTCGAGTTCTAAGAGATTTTCAACTGCGGCGAGACCTCGTGTAGGCCGATTTTATTCAACCAGCCTCTCCGACTCGAGTGGACCGCCGAGAACATCTTTCTTTATCTCGACCAAGTGGAGCAAGTCGAGAGAGCCGACACCAAAGATGAAGAAGAACCGATCCTTCCACCCTTTGTTAGAGTCGAGGTTGTTGAAAACCGACTTGAAACCCCCTCCCTCCCGACATCACGCAGTAGTAGTAGTGCCCTCATTCTTGGCCACCTTAGCACGGGCCAAGTGACCAGGATCCCTAGCGTGGGCTCGTCCACCCGATGGCAAATAAGGACAACGTGGATGAGCATGGCAAGGGAGTTCGGCTTCATTGCGACGGTGAAATCCGGGACCTCAAAGACTTCGTCGAAGAAAGGGATGGAGCGAAAGCAAAACCATACTCAAATAGCGGATGTACACGAAGCTATGTTCCGCGTGGTGCGTGGGCCGGTGATCTTTCAACGGCATCGTCAGAGTAAACGCCCGAGGGATGTCGAACCAGTCATAGTAAGTCTCAAGAATCGATGGGAGCACCTTGGAATGGAACTCCTAAAGCAAAGTGATCCTAGCTTCGTTGCGAGCAGGAGCGTTTGAAGTAGATGAAGCCATTATTTTCGGCGAAGGAGATCGAAGAAAATCAAAAGAGACAATCGGAAATCTCTAGGACTTGAAAAGTAGTAGACTTAGTCATTGAGAAGCGGGCATATATATAGGTGAGGGAGGCGACGTGTGGCATGATCTGGCTGCGGATCGGTTATTGAAGGGCGGTAGAGGCAGCCGAGGCGACAGCTTGATAACGAAGCGGCCCTTTAACCGTCCACAATCTCCCACGGCGTCGAGAACATCCGTCAACGGTGACCCATCAATGACCCCTCATTAAATGCGCTTGATTTTTAGGAGACAATAATTTAATTTCACGGACGGCGACGGGTTCAAGTTAAAGGAGCCAATGTTGTATCACAAAATTGCTAAGTGTAAAGTACTCTCAAGAGGATGACACATGTCTCGATTAGTCGACTCAAACTTGATACACCGACCGACCGGGTCTCAGTCTTAGGCTCCCCTCCTTGAAGCACTTTAAGAACGAGGCGAAAGACATCCTCACTCAAGCTCTCTCGAAGGACCAAGGCGAAGCGTCTTCCTTTCGGACCGGCAATGCATCTTGAACCACGAGGAAACCTATCTACTTCATCTTTCTAGGCGGCGTCGGCTAGTCACCGTCACATTAAATGCTTGGCTAGAGCCACCATTACTCCTCGCGAAGTCATAATAACTCCTAGGACCACACGGCACCTTAACCATTATGTCGAGTCGTGCATTAAATGCAAGGATAACTCGGATGCTGCCGACATGTGTAAAGCATCGGTGACTAAGCCGTGCATGGACCGACCAAAATTACCCAAATATCCTTGTCGGTTCACTATAAATGGGCGGATTGTCTTAAAGGTGATGTTCTCTCTGACGAGAAAATCCTAAAACTACTTCTTTCACATACTTTTCCCCTTAAAATCATCACTAATTTGATTATCGAAGGAACCACGGTGAACCCAACTCCGACCCTCTAATATTTTATATTTGTGTAGGAATCTTCTTACGCTCAAAGTGATCGACCATCAAAAAATTTGAGGGACCTAAGCTCTTCCAAATCCACTCTAACCCGCATAATTAAGTTTCGACATATCTGATTCTAAGAGCTATCACGAGGATTTTAAATTTTCAAGTTTGCGTAGCAAAGAGTGCTAAAGTGCTATTTTTGGACAAATTAAGGTATATAAATGCACTAAAAAAACAAGTGACGGTACATAAATACAATATAACATGAGTGAAATTATAAGATATTTAAGTGTTATTCAGGCAAATGTAGATGATTTAAGAGGGAAGGGGGGAAATGAATTGTGAAAGGCGGAAGGCGTGAGAATCGGATGCAAAGAAACTTCGGTAAAGCGGGATTGCGCAGAAATGCCTGCAAGGAGAGTGGGTTGATACGCCTTTCCGGCTTTTGGAGGTGGACGGTGATGGGATCCTTGTGCTCTAATTACGATATTACCATTTGAGGAATAGTGTATAGTCAACGTTAGAAACTATGTCCAAAAGTTACGACATGAAATTGTCAGTGGTATGGTAACTTCAGGAGTAGACATCGCAGTAAATTTTTGCAGAGGAGAAAGCGCGTGTGAGTCCAAATTATTTTCCCTTGCAATTTTCTTTAGATATCGTGCAACTAGTGTGGACCGTATATCAATTGCTCATGCTTTTTCAAGAATTTTTATATGATACTAAAATTTTGAATATTTTATTTTATTAATAAACATGAGAAGGTTTTTTCCCTCCCTTACTCCCTTAATTTATAATGTTTAAAAATCCATTCTTCAAATCATAAAATTGCTATTAGATTCGACAATTTTTATATATTTCTTTCCGTGCCACTCTTTAATTGTTGAGATTAATGATACAAGTATAAAATTGGAGGACCTGATAACAGGTTTGATGATTTTGGGACTAATTTTAAGACAACTTTTAATAATTGGAGACATGATCAATTTCAATGCTTTGAGGAACTGTTTTTAAAATATGAAAGATTTAAGATATGTAAATCAAATCAACCCATTTAAAAAGGAGGATAAAGATTTCTTGTATAAACTAAAAATAAGACACACACGCTTCTTGTTAAGCATAAATTTAGTATAAAAGGGGTTTCTTTTCATTATTTTAAGGGCTCATGTTTTTATCTTGACCTTTTGGTTGAGAAATTTAGTCACATGGAATAACAATTAGGAGATTAAACAAAAAATTCTTACTATTTGATAATAAGAGTTGCTGTCAATGGTATAGGATCAGATGCCAGTTTTACAAAACTTTAATTTAGTGATAACATTTACCACTTAAATTATAAAAGTAAAGCTGATAGAACTAGCATTTCAATTTATAAAGACTACCTTAAAAGACAGAAAAATATAGCAAATGGAAAAAAGATGGTAAAGGGCATACACAAAGATAAGACTTAGAGCATGTTTGGCTCTGCTTATTTTTGAATCCTTATAAGTTACTTATTACTTATTCTCAAAACTCCTTATAAGTATTAAGAAAATAAGGAAGTTATTTGGTAAACCCTTTAGCTTATAATTATATATAAGTAGTTATGTGTTTGGAAAATCAATGACTTTTAAGGTTGTGTTAAATGTCAAGTGATAAAAAGAACATGTCTTGTAACTTCAGATTATGACTAATTAATTCATTTTATATTAACTAGATAATTAATAATATTAAATTTATTAATTATTTAAAAAATAATTAATTAAAATTACTTATTTCAAATTAATTAATAGTTTGAGATTAAATAAGTAATTTCATTGTAATGAAATATTATAGTTACTAAAAGAAATAAATAAATTAATTAAAATTAGTTATCTCATAATAACAAATATATTTGATTAAAATATTTTATATATTACATTAGTTGTAATTATTAATTACTAATATTGAGATTAATTAATTAAATTCATATTAATAAGTGTTGATGTCCTGGGACTCAGTAGCGGGATTAGAGGATAATCCCGAATAGTAGCGGGGTTTAGGGTCGATATATAAGGTGTAGGGGTCCCCTCATCTCCTTTGGTGGCTGATCCCCTGCTAGGACGAGAGTTCTGTAAAATTACAACACGTTAGAGGGCCGGAGTTGGGTTATTCGGTAATCCCTCCGACGATCAAGTCAGTATAGAGCTGGAGTGGGGAATCAATAAACTGAGCCAGTTCTAAGTGTTGAGAGATTGTGTTGTTTAGCCAGAGATGACTTACCTGGGTTAGTAGGCGATGAGCCTATATATACCTGTCTGAGAGGGGTACATAGGTAACATTGGTGAGTCGGTGACAGTGAATCGTGAATGCCTGCAGTGTCGGTACAAGCGAGATGAGTCACCACTAAGTTTGATGTGATGGCGACTAAGTAGGTGTGGAGGGTGATGAGTCATGGAGACTCGCGGCACGAGAAGGAATGATGATGGCCAGCTATTGGTGAGGAGTTCGAGGGAGTCACCTCTGAGTTTGATGTGATGGCGACTGAGGAGGTGTGGAGGGTGATGAGTCATGGAGACTCGTGGCACGAGAAGGAATGATGATGGCCAGTTGTTAGTGAGGAGTTTGAGGGAGTCACCTCTCGATTCGGTTCTACGAGCGGGACGATCCTCTCGATTCGGTTCTGCGAGCGGGACGACAAGTATCACCTTTTTGTCGACCTCGCAAGTTGTCAACCCGGCCTTGAGTGAATGAGCGGGGTCGACTCAAATGGGGAGGTCGACTGAGAGCGTGTCTCGACTCGGCCCTACTCGGGAAGGAACTAGTGCTCATGCTATCCAAGTCGTCCTAGCTGGGGGGAGCTGATCTGATGATTAGTGTTAACACGGGACACATGTCGGCTCCAGGGGGAGGATTAGCACTTAGGTTATATGATGACATAATAATAGGATATTATTATTAATAAAATAATTAATTAATTAAAATTAGTTATCTCATAATAACAAATATATTTGATTAAAATATTTTATATATTACATTAGTTGTAATTATTAATTACTAATATTTTGATTAATTAATTAAGTTCATATTAAAAATATTTTCATTAATAAAATAATTAATTAATATATAAAAATTAGTTATCTCATAGAAAGAAATATACTTTATTAAAAATTTTATATATTATTAATTAGTAATATTGAGATTAATTTTATATTAAAAATAATAATTATTAATAAATTAATTAACTAATTAGTTAATAATATTAATTATTTTATAATAAGAAAATATCGACTAAGTAAAGAGAGTAATCTTATCTTTGGGCGAGAATAAGGAAAGCTTCTTATAAGTAAAGAAACAATAAGTTGGGAAATCCCAACTTATTATTTCTATACTTATAAGTAACATATAAGTAAAATAAATAACCCTTATCAAATATTATATTGACACCTTATAAGTAAAAGTTACTTATAAGAAAAAATAAATAAGTTGCCAAACTTGCTCTAATGCCAGTTGAGCAAGTTATAACAAGTAAGTAAATTATGATGGAAGGGGCAAGAAACACTTTTCCCTTTTAAAAATCCTTAATTAATGGTGAATCCTATACTATTTATTTAAGGTTTATTTACTAGCGCTCCTCTTTTAGAACGCACACCTGATACCGGCAATGGACGGTATTGTTAACCTGCTGTAGCAGGTAATTTCTGCACTCACGAGCGTGCTCTGGTACAAAATCTACGGTCCTCTTAACTATTCTCTCGTTTATGTCGACCATAGACCGAGACTTGGACTGAACCTATTTGATTTTGCCATCAGAATGCCACCAGCATTTCTGACGGCCTCTTTTTAAAAAGGGTAAATTACACTAAACCCCAATAAATTTTCAGCCATTTGCAATAAACCCCAACGAACTTTCAAAATCACACTACACCCCAATGAACTTTTGCAGAAAACCCCCATACTGACACCGTTAAGTCTGACTTGGCACGTGCAATGCACGTGACTAAAAAAAACCAAAATGCCCTTTAACTTATTAAAAATAAAAATTTTATTTATGATCTTTTTTCTATATATTCCGTCCTAATCATAAATCTCTTGTTTTTATTTTTTCCCCCAACTCTCCTCTTAAGATCGGGCCTATACCCGTTGCTTTCAAAGTCTTTTAATGGAAACTAACTCAACTCCGGCAAATCCCCAATTTCAACGAAACCCTAGACCCGACCGATTCCCTCAATGCCTTTTGCTCGATAATTTTTTTTTCCGTCAGGGAAAAAAGGTGAAGAGGTTATAAGATTTTAAGTGGGAAGGTCTTTTTTTAAGGTGGGGGTACTTTAGTCCACACAAAAAGTAAACTGACACCGTTTGGGGGTTTTTTACAAAATTCTGAAAGTTTGTGGGGGATTTCTATAAGTCCGAAAAGTTTATTGGGGTTTAGCGTGATTTTGAAAGTTTGTTGGAGTTTTGTGCAAAAGGCTGAAAGTTCATGGGGGTTTAGTGTAATTTACCCTTTTAAAAACTGGCATTAGCCTTGACACGTGAACGACACGTGCATGCTAGTTCACCATTGATAAACGCCGGCATTTTTCCCATAGAGTTGAGTACACTTATGAGTTAAATTTTTAAAGAAAATTTAAAAAATAATGTAATAACAGAATTTGCAAATAGTTTGCAAATTATCTATCTACTAGTATTAAGCATGCGCGTTACTATGGGTATTAGTTACAGAGTTACATCTGTCGCCATATTAACAATATGTTTTTTTATATATAACTATTTATAAAACTTGACAATTATTTTTACTACGATTTATAGACTGAATTTTCAAACCAATTAACAAAATAATACACTAATAAGTGAGTTTTATTAATTTTCTATAATAGAGCGGAAAAGATTTATATTTGTGAAATGTTTAATAAATGTTAAATTCATCATTTGCAAAACGACAAAAGATATGAACAGTATTTTCAAGATAAAAATATTTCTTCAGCTTGAGCAGTAGATAAAGTACCAACAAACTCTTGTAGCACATAGAGCTCGTTTAAGATTCAAAAATTACATGCGGCATGAACAGTGATTAAAGGGGGAAAATCATCCTAAGGCTAAAAATAATCTTGTAGCATGAGCAGGAATTTTAATTTTCAAGTATACTATAGCTATAATAGTGTTTATTGTAACATGAATAATAATTTTTAAGGTTTTACTTTTACGCTAGAAGTAGTCGATACTAGTATATAAAAACTCTGATAATGCTACAGTGAATCTACAGTACTTTATCCGTAAAACGCATCCAACTCTATTTTGGCATTTTCCTCTATCTCTCTTACTCATTCTTTCATCTTTTCGCTATTCTCTCACTCTCATATAATTAAAATAATATAAAAGGTTACTTTTTGCAAAGAAGCCCTCTATGGGTTGATTCTTTTGTATGATTGAGCTCACTATCTTCAACTTTAAAACGGTCCTAGATTATTAATATCTTTTTCATATAAGACCCTAGATTTGTGATATTAAATCATTTCAAATCCTCAAATAAAATATCTTTACTTTACAATGTAAAATTTTAAGTTATTGTAAATTAGTCATTTTGTTGTTTGAAATTAGATTCTCAAATCAATTAAATCATATTCTTTCATTAAATCACATCTTGAGGGAAAAAGGACAGACATGAGAAACAAATTGACCGGTTAAGTTTTTTATGTTTGCAGACATATTCCCATAATTTTTTTATATAAACCCTACAAAAATATTTTTCAAAGAGATTTTCTATGAATTTTACTATTTTTTGTGCTGCTGTAAATTTTTTGTACGTGCATTGCACGTGCAAAGCAGCTATTATTATGTATAGAAAAAAGGTAAAGTTTCATCCATGTAATAGTGCCCCGTCAATTATTCATGAATACATGATGAAATCACAAATATTATGGTTATTCTATCCGCCCAACATCTCAAAATAAGTTGAATGGCTCACAAAATCGTAGTGCGTAGTTTGGCAAAGAGTTTTAGTAGCTGATGAGAATTTACGCACTACAATTTAGTTGGTCACTTCAATTGTTAGCACCCAAAAAGTTCGGTAGAAAAAAAAAAAGAAAAAAAAACAAGCCTAGCTTATACCGTGTGAACAAATTCACAGTAAAAAAGGATTAATAGATTAATCTTGCTGTAGACCCCCAATCCACTAAAACTTTTTGAGTAGAATCAGAGATGCTTTCGTGCGGGGTTCTGATAGCCACACGTGGGGGGCAGTAAATAACTTTACTGCCCCCTATTTGTTGTGGAGTGTGGCTCAGAACCTCCCGCACGGTGCGGGAGGTTCTGATAGGAAAGCTACTCGTAGAATCATAGTAACAACCTACCAATCAAGAAGAGTGGGCACGTGAGCCACATTCCTGTTATGCAATTAATTAAGGTTTTACAATTCTGACTATAGAGAGGCTCATGCAACTGAGAGACTCATACAATGCTGGCTATATATACAACATTTGTAATCGTTCCACATGAATCTTGACTCAATCTAGATCCAAATGTAAACTTATCAAGTCTTTCGTGATTTGTTCACTCCCCCTAATAACAAATCATAATGGCACAGCGGATAACAAACGATTATCTTTCCTTTATATATAAAGAGAAATTGATGATGCTTTTAAAGGCACACAAAATTGACATGTGTCATATCGTAAAGACACAAAAAAATTAACATGTGCCATATCATAATTACCTATGTGTCACTCTACCTGTTAGAAAATGACATATGGATATGGACACCTAATCTTATATCGCCTAAGAATCATCATCAAATTAGAACTACCTATAATTAGATAATTCTAATAATAAAATATTTTGTAATTCTTATCAAATTATAACTATCCATAATTAAAAAATATATCATAATCATATATTTAAATATATAAATTAAAGAAAAACTCATGTAGAGAGCCTCTCTAGAGAAAGTCATGGGTTAATTTTAGAAAACCCCCTCATCTATGGGGGTGTCTTAGAAAACCCCATCAACTATTTTAATTTTAGAAAATATCTATTGTAGAAAACCCCGCTCAACTATGAAAATTTGAGATAACCCCTCTAAACTTTTCTCATAACCCCCTCAAATATGGGACGTGTCTCAGAAACACCCCCCCCCAAAAAAAACTATTTTAATTTGAGAAATCCCCCTCAAGCTTGAGCTTATTGTAGATAACCCCCTCAAGTTTGAAAATTCGAGAATACCCAATGAACTCTCCTAACTTGAGGCCCTTAAAACTAACGTCATTAGGTCTAGCATGTTACATGACGAATATGTGACTGAGAAAAGATCAAATACCTCCTCGGTCGTAATAATAAAAGAAAAAAATACTATGAGTTTTTAGGACAAGAGAAAGAGAGGAGAAAAAGGAAAAATATTGTAAATTGATCAAGATTATTTCTCCCTAGTTGGGGGTTTCTTTATAGTTGAATGAGTTGATTTTTAAAAGGGTATTTTAGTAATTGTATATTTTAAAATGACATCAAGGAGTTTGATGAGAAAAATGTGAAAGATTTTGTGTGTGTGTGTGTGGGGGAGGGATGGTGTAAGACACCTCATAGTTGAGGGTGATTTCCTAATTTTCACAGTTGAATGGGTTATCTATAATATGCTCAAATTTTGAGGAGTTTCTCAAACTAAAATAGTTGGGGTGGTTTAGACATCCACCATAGTTGAGGGGGTTTTTCTAAAATTAATCCTAAAATCATATATTCAAAACTATATATGAGTCATATTATATTTAAACTTGATGGATTAGTCTTACTCTTAAAATATTATTGATGAATTTGTAACTTTTTATTATTTATTAATTTGATATCTTATCTTTTACTGATTTTTATAAAGAGAGATTATTAGTTCACCCATATCTCTCTTTAAAATATTAATAGAATACAAGACACTATAAAATCATATAACATGTAAAGACCTATAAAATTAAAAAACTTTCTTATTGTAAAATATGCGTGATCCATAAAAACAAACAAATCATTTACACAAATTACCCAAAATATCATCTCAAACTCTCCTCGCTTTATCAAAATTTTCCTAATAATTAGATTGAAATTCTAATGGGTTCTTAAGATTATTTTAGGAATAAATATTTGGACTCTTAAGATTATTTTATGGATATTTTAAAATCATACATACTTTTCTAATTAAGTTAAAATTCTAATGCAAACATTACGAGCTTGAGGTTTAAGCGTGAGATTATTTTATATTAAATCAATAAATGAAGGCATTATATCTCATCTAACTGTGACATTTTATTTAATTGCTTCATGTTGCTAGGTTTAACTCAATGAACTATTTAGTTCATCCTAAATCTTTAAAATATATATAATAAAGCATAAGCGTAAGATGACCTTCCGACTAGCAAAATCTCCATAGTTCCTATATCAAAGAGATATTTCGTGTTGTAATCACAAAGCAAATACTGACTTTTTAAATATTATAAAAGGAGGGATATTATAAAAGGAAAGTTTGATGGTTAAACTATCTAAGTTTGATTTTAAAATTTTTAAATAAAAGCTATCTGTTACCACTGCGTTTCCACATTTTCTTTTCTCTTTTTATTTTAGAATATTATAAATAAAGAGGAATATTGTAAAAGAGAGTCCGGTGGTTAAACTATCTAATTTTAATTTTGAAATAAAAGCCATCCACCCCTTTCTTTTAAATTTCTTTTAAGTTTTAAATTATTTGAAGAAAAAGCTTCTAAGATTATCTAATTTTCAATAATCCTTATATACTATAAGTCATTTATCGTTTATATCCATAATAACCTGAGTGTGTGTGTATATATATATATATATATATATATATATATATATATATATATATATATATATATATATATATATATATATATATATATATATATATAGAAAAGAAGAAGCAACATTTCAAAAAATTACGTTCAATTAAATTTAGACGCATATGCATATGATTAAAGAAAAAAACTATAGAGACCAAAAAAATTAGATATACAAAAACCGATCCCTATGACCTGCCAAGCTAATGATGTGAGTACAGTTCCTACTACCCACTCCATATTACTTATTTTATATGTAAGACTCACCCGTGTGAGCACGGACAAAATACCCGTGTCTGAAAACAATAATCTACTCACTGTTTTTTTTTAACAGAAAAACTCTAAAAGTTGCAATGAGACTTAAGAGAGATACTTACATACCCTACCATATCCGCTGCAAATTGATCACACTATTTATGCGTGGAAGAACGGACTCGGGCAATAATGTTTTTTATTTTTCACCTGCTTTAGGTATGTCATGGTGAGATTTGAACTCAAATTGCTCTAAGAACATGTGAAACATGATTTTCATTATACCAGAACTCTAAAGTTGTTGAGTTCGAGGGATAAAGTTATATACTCAAACATGAAGACAAGGCTATAAATCAAGCTCAACACCAAGTATTTAATAAAAGATAGTGCCTCTGCCAATTTAACCGATCATGTAACATCCATCATCTATGCATCATGAGAAAGAACCCAGAGCTGCATCATCCAAAGAACTCAGACAATCAACCATCTACTAAAAGGAAGAATTGATTTTTCCCCCCTTCTAGAAAATCTAGCTAATGCCTAAAAAAAGAGACAGGATCTCAACCTAAAAACACCTACTTTAATCTGCAGACTGATACCCTCTATTGCTTTGTTATAGAGAACGGAATGGCCTTTTTTGTCTCTAGGCTCCATTGAGAGATGAATTTGAGTTCGGACCAACAACCCACTATTTTAGTGGGATGGTAGGCGAACCCATATCTGATTTTGAATCAGAAGTCAAAGCTCAATAAGTTTGGTCTGAGTCTGAGCCTGCAAAAGGCTAAGTGAGACCCTTTTTAAGTCCAAAGTTGATCTGTCTGAGCTGTCTCTATCCAAAAAGAGAGAGAAAGGAAAAAAAAAATCTCAGAATAACACCATAAGGTTATCTTTAAAGATGATTCCTCACAAAAGGTAGGCAAGAAATTCATCATTAAAACAACTCGTTAGTTAAGAGTCCAGAAAATAGGCTATAAAGCCAAAACAGAAAATGGCCAAGGGGAATGGAGGTTAATGACTTTTGACATACAAAATAAAGTTTATAGTCCATGCTTAAAGAGACAGCATTCAGGTAAAGAGATGTAGAGTGTGTTAGCTTTCACGGTAGCAAATATTCTTTCTGTTGAGAAAGAAGCCTGGGTTCAGTTCTTTTTCCATCGATTCATAATCAAACACCCTTTTCGCTTTTTCTTTTCCATTCAATTCATTCATTGACATTGCCTAATTAGAAACAATATGTACACGCCTACCGGTATTGAAAGATTATCCTGAAAATATCATGTGATTTGAACAATCTCAGAACCAACACAATCAAATGAAGTAACTAATCAAATGTGTTAACGGATCCAGATATGCCTGTCCATCATCACTTGGTATCCTTTTATAGTTCACAACAAACAACTGCACTAAATAGCACAGTCAGCCTTATAGCAGACAGGTTACTGTCTAAACATTTGCTGATGAGAAATAATCTAATCTAAATCGTGAAGTCTTGAACATCAATGAAAGGGGGGGAAAAGTCCAACCTCAATGATCGAGTTAAGAAATCCTCCGCCTAAGCTATACACAAGTGACAATAAACATTTGGCCTAACCTATCTAAATGTTTCTTATCCAAAACACATTCAAGAACAGTGAAGAAAAGTTTTGAGTAGAAGAGGATAAAAGAATGATGACTTTAGTTAACTTCATACATAAACTTTTAGGTATTAGGTACTCTAATCATCCTTGAAACAGAGTTCTTTTAACAACAGAATTTTCCAGTGAGAACCCCTGGTCATGAATAGACCACCTTGTCCTACAAAAAAACAACCTAAATCTCATTTCTTCATACGTTTCTTTCTAATCAAGTAAACAGGAGACCCACATATCAAACAATCTTCGAAGAATCTAAAATTATGTGCATGATTGCATCTTGTTACCAAATGATTTGTCCACCTTCTCTCCATGAATAATGTTTGTTGGGTAACCTCCCCTCGAATAAAGTTATTAGTTGTTCTAGAGTATCTTCTTTTTGTATGTAAGTCAACTTCAAGCCTCACCTCAAAGTAGAGGACAAGAACACTTGTTACACACCATGAATGCCCATAGCTAAAGGGTCTCCTATTCTATGATAAATGGATGGTAAGTTTAAATGTTTCCGGAGAGGTTAAAAGGTCAGCAAAAAATCAATTTAGCGACATAAATGGAGAAAATTATTATTCATTCTCCCCTACTATAAAAACACTACTATGGGACTGAGACGAGCAAGAAACTAACTGAATAGCACTTGGCGCAACTGAAATTCATGAAGATGAACTAGGATTAAGTTATCTGTATAAATTGGTGTAGAACATGCACAAAAACATGCACAAACAGATTAGTTCAAGAATGACTCACTAGGATTGAATGACTACATCAGAAGCAGTAATGTGAAAAGCAAGTTTCGCCGGAACCGAAAGTAGTCGCATAATATGAGTTGTAGTCGACTACACCGTAAACTACGTAAAGGTGTATTTCTGCGTTGAAGTCCGAGTAGTCGACTAATCGGTATTGTAGTCGACTAATCTGATGCATTAGTCGACTAATATGAGTTGTAGTCGACTAATCAGGCGATTCAAACGGGTCTAATTAGGAATTGGTTTTAAACCCAATTCGTTTAGAGGTTATTAATAACCCCTAACCCGATTGTTAGGGTAAGTTTTAAGCACGCTTTGCCTTTGAGAGAGTTGGTGCATCTTTGGAGAGGAGATCTTTTGAGAGATTGAGAGGTTTGTTTTAGGGTTTCTTTGTGAGAACTTGTAATCCTAATTTGTATTCTCTTTCTATTAGTGAAAATCCCCTTCTTACCCGTGGGCGTAGGCAACTTGAACCACGTAAATCTCGTGTCTTTACTCTTTTATTGTGTTTTGCTATCGCTTGTGGTGGTTTCTCTCGACGGTTCACGGTCCGCTACCAACAATTGGTATCGAGCTATTGTTCGATTGGAAGTGGTGTAATTTCTAATTTGAGGGGTGTTCGGTGATTCACGAGAGAAGCGGATTCACGAAGACAAACAGAATGGCGCAACCAAGAATCACCAAAGTGGGAAAATTCGAGATTGAAAAGTTCAATGGGAAGAACGATTTTTCTTATTGGAGGATGCGGATGAAAAACTTTCTAATTTCGCAAAAATTGCACAAGACTTTGGATGGAAAGGAGAAGAAGAACAAGGATATGTCCGATGAGGATTGGGAGGAGTGGATCCGAAGCACCAGCCGATTATCCTATGCCTCGAGAGGGATGTAGCTTTCTTGGTAGATGGAGAGGAAACTACGCTGGCGCGTGTGGAAGAAGTTAGAGGGTACCTTCATGACTAAGAGTCTAACTAACCGGATCTACTTAAAATCCAAATTGTATACTTGCAAGATGGAGGAGGGCTCATCAATCCGGGAACACATCAACAAGTTTGATAGGATCATATCAGATTTGAAAGACATAGATGTTAAAGTAGGAGACGAGGATCGCGCTTCTACTACTGCCAAGTCTTATGAGAACCCGTGCAAACACCGAGGCTTGTGGGAGAAAATCAAGATGGATGAGACTAGAACGGCACTTCTAGCGGACGATCTTCTAAGACCGCAACTAGTGACATGGCTAACGGGCGTATACAGGAACAAGCGCAGGATTGTTTGCAAGAGGAAGAAGCAATGAGCGAGGAAAAGGCAAGGAGGAAAGTCTAGATCTAAATCAAGACCTCTATGGAAAAGGATGTTTCAAGCAGAACCGGGCATTTCAAAGTCGATCGTCCAAATAAGAGAGTAGGTGGAAAGAAGAACAACAACAAGACCGAGAGGAGAGAGGGCAAGGAAGAAGCGAGCTACGCTTCGTGAGGAAGGGAGCGATAAGGAATGCTATGTCGCCACGGTGGCGAGGAGATCTCCGGAAGTGGATACTTGATTCGGTTGCTCTTACCATATGTGTCCAAATAGGAAGTGGTTTACTACCTACGAGGCATTGATGGTGGAACCGTATTGATGGGAAATAACCATGCTTGTAAAACAAAGGCTAGGTAATATCAAAATCAAGATGCATGATGGAGTGGTTCAATCTTGACGGATGTGAGGCATGTTCCGACTTGCGGAAGAATCTTATCTCGGTTGGTGCTTTGGACTCCTGGTTGCGGATTGTGACTAAAACGGAGTGAAGAAGGTTGTTCGTGGTTCCTTAGTAGTGATGAAGGGTGTTCGCCACGGTAATCTATATACTCTCTCGTGCACGGTGACAGGAGATGCAGGGGTTGGAACCAAAGTGGTGGAGACCCATGTGAGCACACACGGTTATGGCATGTAGGCTTGGGCATATGTCGAGAAGGGTCTAGTTCTCGCTTGGTAAAGAGGGTCTCAAGAATCAAGGAACCTAGCATGGATTTTTCGAGGATTGTGTGTATGGAAAGTCACACGTGGTCAAGTTTCGAACAAAGAAGTCTAAGAGCGAGGGATACTAGATTATGTGCACACGGATGTTTGGGGTCCGCCTGCATAACCTAAGGGTGGTTCCGTGTATTATGTCTCGCTTATTGATGATTATTCTAGGTATGCTTGGATTTACTTTCAAGCACAAGAATGAGGTGTTGAGACATTCAAGAAGTGGAGAACAATGGTTGAGAACAGACAGAAAGAAATTGAAGACTGAGATCCGATAACGTACAGTATACGATGGTGCTTTCAAGGAGTTCTCGGATCGAGGGAATTGTTCGACACCGATACCGTCTACACCACGAGAATGGGTCGCGAGAGATCGAACCAACACCGCGAAAAGGCGCAAAGTATGCGATCTTATGCAGATTGGGCAACGAATGGTGGGCGTAAGTGGCTACTGCCTTGTTACATTGTGAACCGCTCACCACATTCGACATTGATGGTGATACACCCTATGTGTGTGGTCGTGGAGCATGCGTGATTATGATAGCTCGAATTTCTGATGATCGCAACTAGTGACATACACCGGCGTAACAGGAACAAGCGCAGGATTGTTTGCAAGAGGAAGAAGCAATGAGCGAGGAAAAGGCAAGGAGGAAAGTCTAGATCTAAATCAAGACCTCTTGCGGGAAAAGGATGTTTCAAGCGCGGTGAAACCGGCATTTCAAAGTCGATCATTCAAATAAGAGAGTAGGTGGAAAGAAGAACAACAAGACCGAGAGGAGAGAGGGCAAGGAAGAAGCGAGCTACGCTTCGTGAGGAAGGGAGCGATAAGGAATGCTATGTCGCCACGGTGGCGAGGAGATCTCCGGAAGTGGATACTTGATTCGGTTGCTCTTACCATATGTGTCCAAATAGGAAGTGGTTTACTACCTACGAGGCATTGATGGTGGAACCGTATTGATGGGAAATAACCATGCTTGTAAAAAACAGGGCTAGGTAATATCAAAATCAAGATGCATGATGGAGTGGTTCAATCTTGACGGATGTGAGGCATGTTCCGACTTGCGGAAGAATCTTATCTCAGTTGGTGCTTTGGACCCTGCGGATTGTGACTTAAAACGGAGTGAAGAAGGTTGTTCGTGGTTCCTTAGTAGTGATGAAGGGTGTTCGCCACGGTAATCTATATCTCTCTGAATGCACGGTGAGTGGAGATGCGGCGGTGGAACCGAAGGAAGTGGTGGAGACCCATGTGAGCACACACGGTTATGGCATAGGCGGCTTGGGCATATGTCGAGAAGGGTCTAGTTCGCTTGGTAAAGAGGGTCTCAATAAGAATCAAGGAACCTAGCATGGATTTTTGAGGATTGTGTGTATGGAAAGTCACACGTGGTCAAGTTTCGAACAAAGAAGTCTAAGAGCGAGGGATACTAGATTATGTGCACACGGATGTTTGGGGTCCCGCTCGCACAACTTCCAAGGGTGGTTCCGTGTATTATGTCTCGCTTATTGATGATTATTCTAGGTATGCTTGGATTTACTTTCAAGCACAAGAATGAGGTGTTGAGACATTCAAGAAGTGGAGAACAATGGTTGAGAACAGACAGAAAGAAATTGAAGACGGAGATCCGATAATGCAGTACAGATAGATGGTGCTTTCAAGGAGTTCTCGGATCGAGGGAATTGTTCGACACCGACAAAGTGCCTCACACCACGCCAGAATGGGGTCGCGAGAGATCGAACCAACACCGCGGAAAAGGCGTGAGTATGCGATCTTATGCAGATTGGGCAACGAATGGTGGGCGTAAGCGGTGGCTACACTTGTTACATTGTGAACCGCTCACCACATTCGACATTGATGGTGATACACCCTATAGGTGGTCGTGGGAGCATGCGATTATGATAGGCTCGAATTTTCGGATGTACCGCCTACTATCACGCCAACGGGAAAGCTTGACGCGAGCCAAGAAGGCAATATTCTTGGGATATGCAGGCGTAAAGGCTATCGCCTTTGGTGTACGGAAGATTCAAAGTTCGTGGTCGCCAGGATGTTACCTTTGATGAGAAATCCATGATTGCTAGGGCGCCCAAGGATGATGGTGTTATGGCGGTGAGACTTCTAAGTCTCGGGTTATTGAAATAGAACCTAAAGACCAACTAGGTTCTAATCGTGCTCAAGTGGGAAGTCGTAGATGATGAGCTTGAGCGGTGAGGAGGTTCAGCAGAAAATACACAGCACTACAACAACAAAGCAGCTCGTGGATAATTTGGCTTCCACTAGGCCAAAGCGAGCATACAAGCGTGCACTGGCCGGGGCTGATCAACCCCTAAAGCACTATGGGCGAGCTAATATGGTTGAATACGCACTCGGTGGAGGAGGACGAGCGGTCTCCTTCAAGGAAGCTATTCGGGACAAAGATAGTGAGAGTTGGTTGGTCGCGATGGAGGAAGAGATGGAATCTCTTCTGAAGAACCAAACATGGGAGGTGGTCCCATTGCCTGTAGGAAGAAAAGCTATTGGTTGTAAGTGGGTGTATAAAAGAAAGGAAGATCTTTGAGCTTCGGTGGTGTAAGATATAAGGCGAGGCTAGTGGCTAAGGGTTTTGCACGTAAAGAGGGTGTGGATTACAATGAGATATTTTCTCCGGTGGTGAAACATACTTCTATTCGGGTGCTATTGAGTATTGTTGCTCATGGTGATTTTGAGTCGATCAACTCGATGTTAAAACGTTCTTACACTTGAGACTGGATGAAGAGATCTACATGCATCAACCCGAGGGCTACAAGGTTGAGGAAAAGGAGAATCATGTGTGTCGCTTGAGGAAGTCACCGTATGGATTAAAGCAATCTCCTGCAGCGGGTACAAGTTTATTTGACTCCTTCATGCCGGGCATGGGTTTTCCCGCTTATCATGATTGTTGTGTTTACATTCGAAGCTTCATGAGGTAATTTTATCTATCTTCTTTGTATGTGGATGACATGCTTATTGCTTCTAAGAGCGGTGGAGATAGATAGGTTGAAATCTCAACTTGGTGAAGAGTTCGAGATGAAGGACATGGGTGCCGCTAGGAAAATACCGGGTATGGAGATTAGAAGAGAGCGGCTAATCGACGATTGTTCTTGAGTCAAGGGCTACATAGAGGGTGATTGCGAGGTTCGAGATGCAAAGTGCTAAGTCGGTGGTGACTCCATTGGCTCCACACTTTAGGCTCGGTAATCAATCTCCCACTACATGGAAGAGAAGGCACATGGAGCGTGTTCCTATGCTAGTGCGCTTGGCGCTTAATGTATGCAATGTGTGTACACGCATATTTCACAGCGGTTAGTGTGGTCGGTAGATTCATGGCTTAACCGGAAAGGCGACCGGGAAGCAAAGAAGGGGTCCTCGTGTACTTAAAGGGTACAGTTGATACTGGTCCGGTTTTGGTGGAGAAACATGTCGATTGACGGGTTTGTGGACTCGATTATGCGGCGATCTAGATAGACGGCGATCTACTACCGGTTATGTATTTAAGATACATGGAGCTCCGGTTAGTTGGCGATCGATGTTGCGTGCTACAAGGTGCACTTTCTACTACGTAGGTCGAAAGTACATGGCCATGGCGAGGGAGTGAAGGAAGCATTGTGGTTGTGGGGTCTTCTAGACGATTTGGGGATTGAGCAGAAAACGTGAACTTGTGGTGTGACGGTCGAGTGCAATTCACTTGGCGAAGAATCAGTTCATCATGCTCGTACTCAAGCATATTGATGTCGTATCATTTTGTGCGGGATGTCATAGAGGGAGGTGATATTTCTCTCATGAAGGTGCACACGAAAGAGAATCCCGCGGACATGTTAACCAAGGTGGTCCTGGTAGTAAGTTTAAGCATTGCTTAGACTTGCTTCATATCACTTGTTGATTTGCCCAAGAGGGTACCTTCGGGCGTAATGGGTAAGGAGGAAATGATTTGAGGTGAACTACGGTAAGCTTGATCCCTGGAGGGTAATGTGAGGTCAGCGGTAGTGACGCAAACGGATTGGCCCGATTGGTCGATGGTGATCTCTCAGATGTTCTTGGTGTTCTTCGGTGTTCGTCCAAAATTTGAGGTGAATCAAATGATGTACGAGGTGGAGAATTGTAGAACATGCACAAAACATGCACAAACAGATTTAGTTCAAGAGTCGACTACTAGGCATTGTAGTCACTACATCGGTAGCGCATGTAAAGCAAGTTTTCGGTCGGGAACCTAGTAGTCGACTAATATGAGTTGTAGTCGACTACAATCAAACCACGAAAGGTGTGCCTCGATCTAGGTGAAGGTGCTTGGACTCGAATTAATCGTCGTTGGTTTGGGACCAACTCGATCGCCACGATCTTGACAGTTGTCCGAGATTGATACTTAGAAATGTGGTTTCTAAGGAGAAGAGAGAATTATTTGTCTCTGCATCATCTTCCATCTCCAAAGAAATTAGGTTACCCCTCTCTCTATTCCGCAATCTTCTTTAGATCAGATTCAACGACGTCTTGAGCTCTCAACGCGAGGCAAGAACTGTTGGCGGAACTCCATTCCAAAGTGACACTTCCCCAGTTGAGGAATCTCCGGGAGAGATTAGACATTCCCAGGGGCTATACCTTAACGGTGCCAACGAGGTCGCAGGCCGTCTACGATCACAACGACAACAGGTTTCCGCTGTACATTCGGCATATGGAGTACGGCTTGCGCCTCCCCCTACATCCCTTCTTGAGTCTCCGCGGTTTGGGCTTGAGCCTCAGTGTGTGAAGCCATCGGGCCCCCAGCAACTCCTACCGAGCCCATGATCAATCTAGTTGCTCTCTCATGATCTCGGCGGTTGGGGACGCGGAAGATGCGACCACCCGACAAAGCGGAGTTGTCGAATAAGTCCTTCCCGACTGCGGTGACGAATTGTATGACTTGGTCCAGAGCCTTCCTCTCGTTGGACGAAAGGTCCCCTAGCGTCAGAGCCTCCCTCACTATCTCGGGCCAATCCCAGCAGCCCAACGTCAAGCCATCCCCTGTGATTCAGACGAACTTTTCCTTCCGGTCCTTATTCGACTCAGGAAAATTGGCAACGATCTTGAATCGACCCACCATCTGGAAGTGGTAATGGGCCTCCTTCTGATAGACCTTGATAGACCTTGACACTGACCAAATGGCCCAACACGTTCAGAGACGGTTGAACCCCTAGCCAGTGGCAAATTACCGTACCCTACTACCGAGGTCCCTATGGCATTGGCTTCATGCGGGAGACACTCCCCAGAAGACACGTTGATGGTTAAAATCATATAGTCTATTAATTATATTGTTGAGGAGATTAAGGATCGCTCACTTCTCCAAATATCCGGTTTAGAGTTAAGAACTGTTCTTCCCTACACAAATAGAAGCGCGTAAGAGGGCGGGGTTGATGTCCCCGGTTGTTCCTCCGACGATCAAGTCAGTAAAGTGCTTGAGTGGAGGGTGAAATGAACTGCAGGAGTTCTAGAGCTCAGTTAATTGATCAAAATGCAGCAAAAATTGCTCACCTAGAAGTTGGAAATAGTCCCCCTATTTATAGTGACGAATAGAGGGGTGATTTGGTAACTTTGGCCGAGTATGGATTGACGGCTGCGTCATTCCTACTACAGTGTCGGCCTAGTATGGAGTGAGTCACTTGCATTAAATGTGGCGGCCGGGTATGGGTGGCATGGTCCGATGTGCCATAAAGATCTTCGGGGACGGAGAAATAATATCTCTGATCATGCATTTAATCCGATGGTGACGCGCCGTCGGCGAGGGGTTCGAGGTATATCTCCGTCTTCTATTTGCTTGGCCGGGAGCCGAGAAGTATCTCCTTTCGAGTCGGCATTGTGAGATGTCGACCAAGCGAGTCGGCATTGTGGGATGTCGGCCAATTGATCGGCTCATCCAAAGGGTGACGCGTCACCGCCATTCTAGCGGCATTGCGAGATGTCGACCAAGTAAGTCGATATCAAAGATGTCGGCCCTCTCATGGTGTTGGCTTGGTTAAGTGCTTAATGCGGGATACTTGTCTGCTATTAATTGGGGATTAAGATTTGATAATAAAAATATCATAACAGTATCAGAGTCATCCTCTTCATCCTAGGAAAATCTCTTCCTCCTCGATCTCGAGGCCATCGAGGGGTTTCTTTGTGCTTCCCGTCGACGGCTTCGACTCCAGTTTTGATCTCACCAACATCAACTCTACCCAGCGGCTCCACCACTCAGCCCAAACACAACCTCGCATCACCGCTGTGTTTGCCGCTGGCAACAACACAAGCCTCACACACCACTTACTCTTGCCGATCGTCAAAAGTTAGACACCTAGACCTCCCGTGCTCATCCCCTGCACAACCACCCTAGCACAAGCGCACCATGTGTTCGAAAAAATGCTCGTCTCACCTCTTATAGCCAACCCAAACTCCTACATTCAATCATATCCATCATCGCCAACGCTCACATACACACCAGCTATTGGATGATATGTTGCATTGCATTTGAACTCCCTAAACACACACTGCCAGCATCACCGGAGACACGTACACCCCCTCGCACCACCTGCATCATGGGAAACACCCGCTAGATTTATCACCATTGATATCACCAGCAACACGAGAGCCCCCCACCACCAGCAGTCAACAACACCGTTTCTCACACTTCAACCTCTTCCCTTGCCCACCTCTAGGCGACCATCACCTCCCTCCTACTCCATTTGTCCACGACAACAATCTTGACCGTCCTCATCTTCGATGGCGGCAATGCTTTCGTCGATAAAGGCACGCAGTTTCATAGGAATGTGAGGCATCTCTCACACGACCTAAAGCCTGGCTTCGTGCCTCGGCCCGGCACCCTGGGCCGACTCCCTTCCCGCCAAGCACCATGGCTAAGCTTTCTTCGGCCAAAGTGTCCCAAGCCGGCACCCCCGACCAAGCTCTCCTCGGGCCGACAACCTCAACCACGCTCTCCCAGCAAGCATCCCAACCAGCTCTTCTCAGGCCGGCACCTCGGCCATGCTTTCCCTAGCCCGGCACCTCCGGCCATACTTTCCCTCGGCCAAGCACCCGCGGCAAAGCTCTCTCGCCAAGCAACCACGGCAAGCTCCCTTTGGCTATGCTTTCTCGGCCGGCACTCCCGCCAAGCTCTCTCGGCTAAGCTCACCGGGTAAGGAGGAAATGATTTGAGGTGAACTACGGTAAGCTTGATCCTCGGTGGAGGGTAATGAAGGGCAGCGGTGTAGGATTTACCGATTGGCCTCGGTGATGGTGATCTTCTAGATGTTCTTGTGTCGGTGTTCGTCCAAAATTTGAGGTGAATCAAATGATGTACGAGGTGGAGAATTGTAGAACATGCACAAAACATGCACAAACAGATTAGGTTCGTGAGTAACTACTAGGCATTGTAGTCGACTAAATCAAAGCGCATGTAAAGCAAGTTTTCTGCCGGGGAACCAGTAGTCGACTAATATGAGTTGTAGTCGATCACAATCAGAACGCGAAGGTGTACTGGTTGGACCGAGTAACACTAAGATTGTAGTCGACTAATCCATGCATTAGTCGACTAATATGAGTTGTAGTCGACTAATCTACAAGGCATTAGTCGACTAATATGAGTTGTAGTCGACTAATCAAGTGCATTCAAACGGGTCTAATTAGGAATTGGTTTTAAACCCAATTCGCTTAGAGGTTATTAATAACCCCTAACCCGATTGTTAGGGTAAGTTTTAAGCACGCTTGGAGCCTTTGAGAGAGTTTGGTGCATCTTTGGAGAGGAGATCTTTGAGAGATTGAGAGGTTTGTTTTAGGGTTTCTTTGTGAGAACTTGTAATCCTAATTTGTATTCTCTCTTTCTATTAGTGAAAATCCCCTTCTTACCCCGTGGACGTAGGCAACTTGTCAACCACGTAAATCTCGTGTCTTTACTCTTTTATTGTGTTTTGCTATCGCTTGTGGTGGTTTCTCTCGTGCCCTGGCGGTCCGCTACCAACAATTGGTTTATTGTATTAAATCAGAGTTAAGATCCAGAGATACCAAGCTCTAATAACGTTTAAATAAGATTTTACTGAGTCCGCTACAACAATAGTTGCATGTATTCACACTTATTTTAAGACACATACAAAAGTATCATTTCATTTGTAAAGAATAAAATAACAATGACACAAATAAAAAGTGAGGCAAATCACGACACATATTTGTGTTATTAGATATAAAAAAAATAAAATTAAAAAAGGTTAATAGTCCCACATTGGTTGTGCGACGATCTATCAATGGGCTTGAATAATAAGTTTTGAAATTTAAGTATATTGATGATTAAACATTTATGATAGTGTATAAGCCAAACAACTCTATAGTTAAACGTGCTTGGGTAAGAGTAATCTTAGGATGAGTAACCTTTTAGGAAGTTATAGTGTTGAATAGTGGTACTCTTATATTTTTATGGTTTAGACACAAATATGTGTCACCATTCTTGACACATATATGTGTCACGAGTTTTGTAACACATGTATGTGTCACCATTAGTAACACGAATATGTGTCACAAGTTTTGCGATACAGATATGTATCGCGAGTTTTATGACACATATATATAGCACAAGTTTTGCGACACATTCCCACATGTGTAGAAAGACGCTCTCCACACATGCTCTATCCACACTTTTGATATGTGTTGCGCTTCATCTTTGCGAGTGAAAAATGTATCGCACGGAGACTAAAAATGTATCGTAATTTACGACTTTTGTTGTAGTGGTCACATTTAAGTTTTGCCGGTTTTGTTTCTATTATATGTTCCAAATGCTAAAGTGATAATGTGTTTTCCTGCATATTCATACACCCAATGATCAAGACCAATGTATTTTGACATCATGTACCTTTTTTTCAATATTTTCTAGTGTCGATCACCATTATCCATATCATCATGAGACACCACTCTCTGTACTGACCGACTAATAGTTAGCGTTCTCATCAAATCACAATATTCCAGCAAATCCCCCCGCCTACATGCGCTTATCAGGTAAAAACCAAGGGAGAAAGAAATGGAGATATTGGCCAAAAGATACAGCTAAGAGGGAGACCATAAGTAAATTTCCTTCATTATACAGAAATCCAATTTAAGAAAAATTGCAACGTATAGCTTCAAGAAGACACAAGCAAAGATTCAGAATATTGAAGTGAATCCAGCCTTTATTTTGCCTCCTTATCTTTTTACTTCTCATGATGTAATCTAGTGTGTATTTACCTTTTTATAGCTAGGGTATGATCATCAAATGTCTTCTCGTTTTACAGAACTACTAGTCTAGCCGACTTTTAAATGGAGTTCCAGAGTTCTAAGCTGTCTCCTTAGTCCTCAAATAAAGTTTAATGTTAATATATAGCACCTTCAACATAATATTCATTACCAAACTATCCCCGAACCCTCTCACAGAGTTTCTATTCAAACAACCATAATTCTATTTATGTGTACGCCAGTAAGACCTCTTTCTGTCGGATGATGAAACGCCTAATGTCAAATAAATTTGCGCATCTTTCTGTAGATACAAAACCAGTTAAAAGTTAGTAGAGACATCATCCTTTAGATTTTTATCAATAATTTGGCACCTTTGAAGGGGTTCCCATCCCAATGGCATAAAATCTTGAAGAGGTAAGAAGCCTCTAGCAGTTTCAGTTACCAAGTCAGTGTTCAACTTTCAATATGACCCTTGATTATGATGTTCTGTATGCAACAAACCTTCCAACTAATATACAAATTGAAAATGTTCAAAAAATTTCATTTCATAGAACTTAGATTTTCTCAGTTATCAGTTTGATAAATCATTGTCAATCTACTAATCCCATACAGAAAGGTGTTCACTGTTCAAAGCTCCCAAGTCATCAGACGCTTTCCCCCACCATCGTGATATCATCCCTGAGCCTACTACTCACACAACAAAATGCAGTACGTGATAAACCTAGAGTTTGAAGATCCATTTGTTTCACCAATTGAGAATATCAACGTGTAGGTGAAATAGTAATAATTACACTATATATGGATACTTGTCTGCCGACAATTCAGTGTGTTAAGTATAGTAGTTAGACTTTCTTATTTTGTTTTACTTTAGTCCCACATCTCGTAGGTTTATTAGAACTTCTCTGCTTTCTCCTATATTTAAACACCTCAGTAGCATGAATAATATCTCATATATTTATCATAGTATCTGTTGATGGTTAAAATCACACAGTCAATTAATTATGTTGTTGAGGAGATTAGGGACCGCTCACTTCTCCGGATATCCGGTTTAGAGTTAAGAATTGTTCTTCCCTGCACAAATAGAAGCGCGTAAGAGGGCGGGGTTGATGTCCCCGGTTGTTCCTCCGATGATCAAGTCAGTAAAGTGATTGAGTGGAGGGCGAAATGAACTGCAGTAGTTCTAGAACTCAGTTAATTGATCAAAATGCGGTAAAAATTGCTCACCTAGAAGTTGGAAATAGTCCCCCTATTTATAGTAACGAATAAATGGGTGATTTGATACTTTGGCCGAGTATGGATTAGCGGCTGCGTCAGCATTCGCTTTACAAGTGTCGCCTGTTGTATGGAGTGAGTCACTTCGACATTAAATGTGACGTGACTAGGGACATGGATCGCCGGCATGGTCCGATGTGTCATAAAGATCTTCGGGGACGGAGAAATAATATCTCTGATCATGTATTTAATGCGATGGCGATGCGCCGTCGGCGAGGGGTTCTAGGTATACCTCCGTCTTCTTATTTGCTTGGCCGGGTGCCGAGAAGTACCTCTTTTCGAGTCGGCATCGTGAGATGTCAACCAAGCGAGTCGGCATTGCGGAATGTCGGCCAATTGAGTCGGCTCATCCAAAGGATCGGCATGTACCGCCATTCTAGTCGGCATTGCGAGATGTCGACCAAGTAGAGTCGGCTATGCTGCAAAAGATGTCGGCCCTCTCGTGGTGTTGGCTTGGTTAAGTGTTTAATGCGGAATACTTGTCTGCTACTAATTGGGGATTAAGATTTGGTAATAAAAATACCATAACAGTTGACCCCTTTCGCTTGGAGCCGGCTTGGGCCGGGTCCGAGTGAAATAATATTCTAAATTGGTCGACTTCTAGTGCGCATTGATGAGAGGAATTGAAAAGTCTCTTCAAATGGGATGTGGCTGACGACGTCAGCGCACATCCTTTGACTGTTGTCGCTTCGTGCTCTGTGCCGGATTGCGGGCTACACGAGATAGGTGTGCTTTGCCTCGATCTAGGTGAAGGTGCTTCGGACTCCGGAATTAATCCAGGTCGTTGGTTTGGGACCAACTCGATCACCACGATCTTGACAGCTGTCCGAGATCGATACTTATAATTGCGGTTTCTAAGGAGAAGAGAGAATTATGTCTCTGCATCATCTTCCATCTCCAAAGAAATTAGGTTATCCCTCTCTCTATTCCGCAATCTTCTTCAGATCAGATCCAATGGCATCTCGAGCTCTCAATACGAGGCAAGAACTGTTGGCGGAACTCCATTTCAAAGTGACACTTCCCCAGTTGGGGAATCTCCGGGAGAGATTAGATATTCCTAGGGGCTATACCTTAACGGCGCCAACGAGTTCGCAGGCCGTCTACGATCATGACGAAAACAGGTTTCCGCTGTACATTCGGCACATGAAGTCCGGCTTGTGCCTCCCCCTACATCCCTTCTTGAGCCTCCGCGATTTGGGCTTGAGCCCCAGCGTGTGAAGCCGTCAGGCCCCCAGCAACTCCCACCGAGCCCACGATCAATCTAGTTGCTCTCTTGTGATCTCTGTCAGTTGGGGTCACGGAAGAGATGCCGGCCACCTGCAAAACGGAGTTGTCGAATAAGTCCTCCAGCTTGCAAGAGCTGACGAATTGTCTGACTTGGTCCAGAGCCTTCCTCTCGTCGGACGAAAGGTCCCCCAGCGTCAAAGCCTCCCTCACTATCTCGGGCCAATCCCAGCAGCCCAACGCCAAGCCATCCCCTGTGATCCAGACGAACTTTTCCTTCCAGTCCTTATTCGACTCAAGAAAATTAGCAACAATCTTGAATCGACCCACCATCTAGAAGTGGTAATGGGCCTCCTTCTGATAGACCTTGACAATGACCAAATGGCCCAACACGTTCAGAGACGGTTGAACCCCTAGCCAGTGGCAAATTACCACGTACTCTACCAGGGTCCCTATGGCATTCGGCTTCATCTACATGGGAGACACTCTCAAAGCCGAGAAGACACATTGATGGTTAAAATCACACAGTCAATTAATTATGCTGTTGAGGAGATTAGGGACCGCTCACTTCTCCGAATATCTGGTTTAAAGTTAAGAACTGTTCTTCCCTACACAAATAGAAGCGCGTAAGAGGGTGAGGTTGATGTCTCCGGTTGTTCCTCCGACGATCAAGTCAGTAAAGTGCTTAAGTGGAGGGTGAAATGAACTGCGGGAGTTCTAGAGCTCAGTTAATTGATCAAAATGCAGTAAAAATTGCTCACCTAGAAGTTGGAAATAGTCCCCCTATTTATAGTGACGAATTGAGGGGTGATTTGGTAACTTTAGCCAAGTATGAATTGGCGGCTGCGTCAGCGTTCGCTTTACAGGTGTCGGCCGCTATATGGAGTGAATCACTTTGGCATTAAATGTGAAGTGACTGGGGGCATAGGTCGCCGGCGTGGTCCGATGTGTCATAAAGATCTTCGGGGACGGAGAAATAATATCTCTGATCATGCATTTAATGTGATGGCGACGCGCCGTTGGTGAGGGGTTCGAGATATATCTCTGTCTTCTTATTTGCTTGGCCGGGTGCCGAGAAGTACCTCCTTTCGAGTCGGCATCGTGAGATGTCGACCAAGCGAGTCGGCATTGTGGGATATCAGCCAATTGAGTCGGTTCATCCAAAGGGTCGGCATGTACCGCCATTCGAGTCGGCATTGCGAGATGTCGACCAAGTAGTGTCCGCTATGCTGTAAAAGATGTCGGCCCTCTCGTGGTGTTGGCTTGGTTAAGTGCTTAATGCGGAATACTTGTTTCCTAATAATTGGGGATTAAGATTTGATAATAAAAATATCATAACAGTTTCAGAGTCATCCTCTTCATCCTAGGAAAATCTCTTCCTCCTCGATCTCGAGGCCACCGAGGGGTTTCTTTGTGCTTCCCGTCGACGGTTTCAACTCCAGCTTTGATCTCACCAACATCAACTCTACCCAGCGGCTCCACCACTCAGCCCAAACACAACCTCGCATCACCGCTGCGTTTGCAGCTGGCAACAACACAAGCCTCGCGCACCACTTACTCTTGCCGATCGTCAAAAGTTAGACACCTAGACCTCCCGTGCTCATCCCCTACACAACCAGCCTAGCACAAGCGCACCATGTGTTTGAAAAAATGCTCGACTCACCTCCTATAGCCAACCCAAACTCCTACAGTCAATCATATCCATCACCGCCAACGCTCACATACACACCAGCTATTGGATGATATGTTGCATTGCATTTGAACTCCTAAACACCTGACCCGGCATCAGGAACGGTACCCCACCACTGCATCATGGGCAACACCCGCTAGATTTATCACCACTGATATCACCAGTAACACCCGAGAGCCCACCCACCACCAGCATTGTCAACAACACCCGTGCTCTCACACTTCAACCTCTTCCCTTGCCCACCTCTAGGGGCAGCCATCACCTCCCTCATCTACTCCGCTGTCATGACAACAATCTTGACCGTCCTCATCTTCGATGGCGGCAATGCTTTCGTCGATAAAATTTTCGGCGTTCCTGGAGAATGCGAGAGAGCATCTCTCCACGACCTAAAGCACAAGCTCGTGCCTCTGGCCCAGCACCCTCAGGCCAGCTCCCCTTCCCCAGCCAAGCACCCATGGCTAAGCTTTCTTCCAGCCAAGCTGTCCCCAAGCCAGCACCCCCGACCAAGCTCTCCTCGGGCCAGCAACCTCAACCACGCTCTCCCCCCGCAAGCATCCCAACCACGCTCTTCTCCGACCAGCACCTCGGCCATGCTTTCCCCTAGCCAGCACCTCCGGCCATACTTTCCCTCGGCCAAGCACCCACGGCAAAGCTCTCTCTGGCCAAGCAACCCGGCAAGCTCCCTTTGGCTATGCTTTTCTCGGCCAGCACTTCCGGCCAAGCTCTCTCTGGCTAAGCTCTCACCGGACAGCTACGCCCTCACCGTCTCTGTCCAAGCCCTCACCACACACTCCTTGGCAAACTGTCTATAGAACCCAAATACAATTTGAGAGGGAGTGTTAAGTATAGTAGTTAAACTTTCTTATTTTATTTTACTTTAGCCCCACATCGCTTAGGTTGTTAGAACTTCTCTACTTTCTCTTGTATTTAAACACCTTAGTAGCATGAATAATATTGATCAATTTCTCTCAAATCTCTCTATGTTTATCACAGTGGACCTCAAAGTGAAGCATGAAACATGGATCTGAAATTTGCAATGCTAAGTTTACAAGAGAATTTCAAAAGATTGATGCAAGAAAATAACAAAAGGCTTATTTCAAGATCCAACAATGAATCCCCGAATTCCTCTTTTCTGTTCTATTTTCCACCACAAACGACATGAATTTTTCTAGTGGATTAGCTCTGAAATTTCCAAATATTTTATTTTCATTCTTTTGGGCTAGATTGATTGCCTTTTATAAGCATTATGATAAATGATGGTGCTAGAATAGAGTTTGATTCCAAAAGTCATTTTTTGTATCTCCCTAGAGAAAAAGGAGGCACTAAGGTCCTGTTTGGCTAGCAAGGTTACAAAAGAGGTAGGTGGTTTAGGCACTGGACCCGACGCCTAGCGATTTTCCTATTTTTATTCTTTAGTTACAATAATCATAATAAATATAAATGTTATAGAATGCACCGCTAGGTGACAAACTAACGCCTAGCTTAGGCACCTATGCAGATTTCTTTCTTTGTTTAAGTGGTAGTGGAGGAGGTTTCTAACAGTTGGAGAAAATGGAAGAAGGGTTCATAGTTAGTGGAGGAGGTTAGAGGACATGGAGACTGTAGTAGAGAAAATCACAATCAAAACCTAAGCGATGCAATCCGCGTAAGTGGCCAACGTTCCCACATGCGCTCCTAATACCTAGGTGGATGGCCTAGGTATCACCTAGGCCTTGGCGAGCACCTAGACAAGCTAGGTGCTCCGTTTTCAAACATTGTTGGTTAGAATAAATATTTTCAAAAAGATATTTACAATACCCCTAAGTCGGAGTATAAAAAACAAACATCACCTTACTTCCTATGGATTTAGACGATTGGATCCTCTCCACCACCGAAAACTAGTGACCACTCGCCAACACCGTGTAGATCCATTCCACAATTTAATATTCATATTTTTCACTCAAGACAAATCCAACCAAAGAAACAAGTAGACAATGGTGATTAAAAATAGTGGTATCTCACTCCTTTTTAGCAGCCCAAGGCATCCAAATCCAATTTCTATACACTGACTTTTTAAACTTTTTTATGTTCAACAAGAGTAGGCCTAACTTTAGGTTAACTCTTTCTACCAAATCAGACGCTGTTAGTTGCCACAACACTCCCACTCTGCTAAAGACGTGCAAAAGAGAAATCTAAACTGACACTTACACGCTTATAAACTCTTCATCATATTGTCCCTATGTCATATTATAACAAAATAAACCAACAAATCCCACAATTCATGCTTCGGAAATGTCATATGGCCACTTTTTCTTCGTTCAGCCCAGTTTAAAGGGTCAAGATCTGCTTTCATCAAAATTTTATATTTAACTCTATCAAAAAGATAATAATATTTAACTTTGCCCAACTCCCTACCCTCTTCTGACTTCGGGTTGAAAATTTCCAAACATCGGACAAATAAAACAAAACAAGAAGCCATATATAAGCATAGGTAAAATAAACACCATTCCCTTCTTTCATTTTCTCCAAAAATAAATTGATAGAAATCACAGTACATATCACATAACCCATCAAAATTTCATCTATCCATTTCTATAGCAGACTAGCTATTCTCACTCAACCAAAATCAACCCTAAACAAATTTACAAATAAATTAAAAAGAGTCAAGATTGGGATCCAAAAAACCTGGTCGTTGGCATCTCCGTCACCTCCTCCTCCGATCCGCCGCAAACTGCGAAAGCGGCACGACCTCCGACAGCGGAGTCGACATCGGCGTCGGCATCGGCGAGGTTCGGCACACCGGGCACGAAGCATTCAGCTTCAGCCAGGCGTCAATGCAAAGCAAATGGAAGCAGTGCTTGCAGTCAGGCATCATCCTCACCATCTCCCCTTCTTTATACTCGCACAGGCAGATCGAGCAGACGTTGTCTCCCCCTTTCGACGCCGAGTACGGGAACTTTGGGTACGAGTTGATCGCCGCCGGATCCAGCCCGATGACCCCGCCGCTGCGGCGGGGCCCACCTCGCTCCGCGTCGTCGTCGTCCTCGTCGCCCTCGGCGACGAAGATTATTCGAGGGAGGACGATGCCGTTGGAGCTATCGCCGACCGCGGAGCCGTTAGGGTTAGGGTTAGGGTTCCGGCGGGAGCGGAAGCAGACGTAGGAGGCGAGGAGGAGGGAGGAGAGGAGGACGAGGACGCCGAGGGCGATGGCGATGGCGTAGCCGAGGCCTAGGTTGCTGAGGTTCTGGAGGAAGAAGGAGGAGGGCGGAGGAGGAGACGATGACGTGGCGGCGATGGCGTCGGCGCTGGCGGCGGAGGGGGACGACATTTTGGAGGAGGGGGAGGGGTTTGTTGCATATTGGGGAGGGTGGTTTTGGGAATTTTGTTTGATAAAGGGGGAGGGCGAGTTTTAAAGAGGTGGGTGGGTACTTCCAGCGACTGCATTTAATAGGGGGAGGGGAATCATCGCCATCAAGATTCACAGGTTTTTGAGACTCGAGAGAGAGAGATAAGAGAGTGTGGACTTTGGAGATTATAAATGACTGAGGAGAGGGTCTCCATGCATTTTGGGGACATTGAATGTGGGGCCCATTGGGTCAGAGAGAGAGAGGGACGGAGAGAGATATTTTAATACTGTACTTTTAATGATATAATAAGGGTCCCATGACTATTAGATGAAGAGTGGTGACAACTGTGTGCTTCAGATTTGAACAATTTTCATAGGCTAAATTGCACTTAAATACCTCATAGCTTCTCTAATTTGCAGTCATATATCATCACTTGTTTTTTTACGGCAATTTTATATCCGGAAGAAGTTTCTAAAATTTACACTTTAATACCTTATGTTATGCAGATGTGAAAATTTCGCCATGATTTTCCATGTGATCTAATGAGCTAATTTCAGAACCTTTTAGCTCTTTTTTGTTGAACTTACCGTTAAACATATCTTAATTCTATTTTAAATATACTTGGTTATATCTTACAATAGAATTGTATTTGGTTTAGTAGTTAATTCAACGAATATTAAGGGCTAAAACATTCTAAAATTAGCTTGTGAGTGTCACACATGAGGATTCGGAGAAAATTTCTATAATTTGCATAACATAAAGTATTAAAGTGTAACTTTAGAAACTTTTAGATATAATGCTTCCAAAACAAGTGATGCTATACAAGTGCAATGTATGGAAAACTATAAGATATTTAAGTGCAATTAAGCTAGTTCATATGTAATAACTATTTTATTTAAATGCTTATGATTGTTATAAGGGATCCCTTGTTATAAATATATACCGGTGGTTTTGATTTTTAAGAAATTATATTTATATATTTTAGGATTTAAAATAAATCCGTTATCGAATGTAAAATATTCTTATTGAAAAAGTTAACTACTTTCCTTTTTACAGTAAAATAGTTAATTCTTAGTGAATGAGGCATGTGCTATCTGGATGGAAAATAAATTATACACAAATGCTTCTAGCAAGTTGATGAGATTGAGATCTGTTTGGATTGTGTTGTTGGAGTATATAATGTAATAATTTTAGGTTTTCGTTGACTTGGGTATTATATTATGAGATTAAGTGAGGCTTCAACATAGTAGAATGTGGTGGTTTCTATTTAAGTGTTTTGTGGCACAAGTCGATAGAGCTGGAGGATTGATTCCGTCAAGTCAAAGGAAAAATTATGGAGAAGTGTGGAAAGGGTGGAAAAGCAAGGGATTCTTGTCTCCGCAGTTCTCATTCTATCTTGACTCTCTCTCTCTCTCTCTCGATTGAATGGAATAAGAGAAAGTATCATCGGCCTACGTTGGTACATTTTCCTCTCTAAATAGAATATAAAATTATGTCCCTTAAATCTTATCGTGACTTCGAATTTTGATGTAGTGACATATTGTCTTATCTGAATTACCACATCGGGGATCAATTCAAAATTAGTGGACAGTTAGGAACGCCAAGGCACATAAAGAATTATTAATGAAGGTCCTTTGACATGGTATCAAAGTAACCCATGTCGAATCCTATTAGCCATAAATTTCTAAAGCGTATTGAAAAAGATACCGCTCAATGAGTCCAACTTTCGCCCATAAAAGTGGTAATGGGCCTCCTTCCCGATAGACCTTGACACGACCAAATGGCCCAACACGCTCAGACTGCTGAACCCCAGCCGCAAGCATTACCACGCACTCTACCGTGGTCCCCATGGGCATCTTCATCTACATGGGAGACACTCAAAGCCGAAGACACATTGATGGTTAAAATCACACAATTAATTATGTTGAGGAGATTAGGGACCGCCACTTCTCCAATATCCGGTTTAAAGTTAAGAACCGTTTCCCTACACAAATAGAAGCTGTGAAGAGGGTGAGGTTGATGTCTCCTATTGTTCCTCCGACGCATCAAGTCAAGAAAGTGCTTAAGTGGAGGGTGAAATGAACGCAGGAGTTCTAGAGCTCGCTTAATTGATCAAAATGCAAGAAAAATTGCTCACCTAGAAGTTGGAAATAGTCCCCCATTTATAGTGACTAATTGAGGGGTGATTTGGTAACTTTAGCCAAGTATGAATTGGACGCTGCCGCGATTCCGCTTTGCTGTGTGTCGGCCGCTATATGGAGTGAATCACTTTGGCATTAAATGTGAAGTGACCGGGTATAGTCGCCATGGTCCGGATGTGTCATAAAGATCTTCGGGACGGAGAAATAATATCTCCCATCATGCATTTAATGTGATGGGACGTTGGTGGAGGGGAGATAGTTTTGATTTGCTTGCGGAGCGGAAGTGGTCCTTTCGAAGTCGTGATTCGGAGATGTCGCATGCGAAGCCTGCGATTGTGGGATATCACCAATTGAGTCGGTTCATCCAAAGGGCTCCGATGTACCGCCATTCGAAGCCTGCATTGCGAGATGTCCACTCAAGTAGTGTCCGCTATGCCGAAAAGATGCCCCTCTCGGTGTTGGCTTGTTAGTGCTTAATGCGAATACTTGTTTCTAATAATTGGGATTAAGATTTGATAATAAAAATATCATAACAGCCTGAGTCATCCTCTTCATCCTAGAAAATCTCTTCCTCCCGATCTCGAGGCCACCGAGGGTTTCTTTGTGCTTCCCGCCCGGCTTCAACCCCTTTGATCTCACCAACATCAACTCCACCCACCCAACTCACCCCAAACACAACCCTCAGATCACGGCACCGGCAACAACACAAGCCTCACAGACCACTCTACTCTTGCCGATCACAAAAGTTAGACACCTAGACCTCCGTGCTCATCCCCTACACAACCACCTAGCACAAGCGCATTCATGTGTTTGAAAAAATGCTCGACTCACCTCCTATAGCCAACCCAAACTCCTACACAATCATATCCATCACCGCCAACGCCACATACACACCTATTGATGATATGTTGCATTGCATTTGAACTCCCTAAACACGCACCGCCAAGATCATCGAGACACGTGACACCCTCGCAGACCACTGATCATGGGCATGGCTGATTATCACCGATATCACCAAGAACACCCGAGCCCACCCACCACCACCAAAGATCAACACCACCTGCTCACACTTCAACCTCTCCCCTTGCCCACATCTAGGGCACCATCACCTCCCTCATCTACTCCTCACCATGACAACAATCTTGATCGCCCTCATCTTCGATGGCCGCTAATGCTCGCCGATAAGCCGCACATTGGCATGCTCATATAATGTCCGAGACATCTCACCGCACTAGCACAAGTCATACCGCTCCAAGACCTCGTGCCAGCTCCTTCCCTGATTTAATTCCATATGCTTTTTCCAATGCGTTGTCCCTTGCCAAGACTCTCGCTTTCCTCGGCAAGAACTCGCCACGCTTCCCCGCAGCATCCTAACGACGCTTTCTCACCAAGACTCTCAATATGTTTCTTAGCAAGATCCGGCTATATCTCTTCCTATTAAGCACCCACGCAGCTTCTCTCGCAGCAACCCTAGTCCTTTGCTATGCTTTTTTTCACAAGACTTCCTGGCCAAGCTCTTTCTCGTTTCTTCACCTGACAGCCACCTCACCGTCTCGTCCAAGCCCTCACCACACACTCTCGCAACCGCCTATAGAACCCAAATACAATTTGAGAGGGAGTATAGTAGTTAAACTTTATTTTATTTTACTTTTTAGCCCCACATCGCTTAGGTTGTTAGAACTTCTCTACTCTCTTGTATTTAAACACTTTAGTAGCATGAATAATATTGATCAATTTCTCTCAAATATGTTTATCACAAGTGGACCTCAAAGTGAAGCATGAAACATGGATCTGAAATTTGCAATGACAAAGTTTACAAGATTGATGCAAAAAATGCAAAAGGCTTATTTCAAGATCCAACAATGAATCCCCAATTCCCTTTTTCTGCTTTTCCACCACAAACGACATGAATTTTCTAGTGGATTAGCTCAAATTTCCAAATATTTTATTTTCATTCCTTTTCTAGATTGATTGCCTATAAGCATTATGATAAATGATGGTGCTAGAATAGAGTTTGATTCCAAAAGTCATTTTTTGTATCTCCCTAGAGAAAAGGAGGCACTAAGGTCCCTGCTTGGCTAGCAAGGTTACAAAAGAGGTAGGTGGTTTAGGCATCGGACCCCGACCTAGCTTTTCCTATTTTGTATTCTTTAGTTACAATAATCATAATAAATATAAATGTTATAGAATGCACCGCTAGGTGACAAACTAACGCCTAGCTTAGGCACCTATGCATTTCTTCTTTGTTTAAGTAGTAGTGGAAGAGGTTTCTAACAGTTGGAGGAAATGGAAGAAGGGTTCATAGTTAGTGGAGGAGGTTAGAGGACATGGAGATCAGAGTAGAGAAAATCACAATCAAAACCTAAATGCTTAATCCATGTAAGTGGCCAATGTTCCCCAGCCCTAATACCTAGTGGATGGGGCCTAGTATCATTTAGGTTTTACACCTAGACCCGCATCCAGGTTTTCAAACATTGTTGGTTAGAATAAATATTTTCAAAGATATTTACAATACCCCTAAAGTATATAAAGCAAACATCACCTTACTTCCTATGGATTTAGATGATTGATCCTCTCCGCCACCAAACTAGTGGCCACTCGCCAACACCGTGCGTAGATCCATTCCACAATTTAATATTCATATTTTCACTCAAGACAAATCCAACCAAACAAACAAGTAGACAATCGTGATTAAAAATAGTGGTATCTCACTCCTTTTTAGCAGCCCAAGGCATCCAAATCCAATTTCTATACACTGACTTTTTAAACTTTTTTATGTTCAACAAGAGTAGGCCTAACTTCAGGTTAACTCTTTCTACCAAATCAGACGCTGGTAGTTGCCACAACACTCCCACTCTGCTAAAGATGTGCAAAAGAGAAATCTAAACTGACACTTACACGCTTATAAACTCTTCATCATATTGTCCCTATGTCATATTATAACAAAATAAAGCAACAAATCCCACAATTCATGCTTCGGAAATGTCATATGGCCACTTTTTCTTCGTTCAGCCCAGTTTAAAGGGTCAAGATCTGCTTTCATCAAAATTTTATATTTAACTCTATCAAAGAGATAATAATATTTAACTTTGCCCAACTTCCTACTCTCTTCTGACTTCGGGTTGAAAATTTCCAAACATCGGACAAATAAAACAAAACAAGAAGCCATAAACAACAAGCATCGGTAAAATAAACACCATTCCCTTCTTTCATTTTCTCCAAAAATAAATTGATAGAAATCACAGTACATATCACATAACCCATCAAAAAATCCATTTCTATAGCAGACTAGCTATTTCACTCAACCAAAATCAACCCTAAACAAATTTACAAATAAATTAAAAGAGTCAAGATTGGGATCTGGGTCACCGCTCCGATCCGCCGCAAACTGCGAAAGCGGCACGACCTCCGACAGCGGAGTCGACATCGGCGTCGGCATCGGCGAGGTTCGGCACACCGGGCACGAAGCATTCAGCTTCAGCCAGGCGTCAATGCAAAGCAAATGGAAGCAGTGCTTGCAGTCAGGCATCATCCTCACCATCTCCCTCTTTATACTCGCACAGGCAGATCGAGCAGACGTTGTCTCCCCTTCGACGCCGAGTACGGGAACTTTGGTACGAGTTGATCGCCGCCGGATCCAGCCCGATGACCCGCCGCTGCGGTGGGCCCACCTGCCCGCGTCGTCGTCCCCGCCGCCCCGGCGACGGCGATTATCTCGAGGGCGACGATGCCGCCGAGTTACCGACCGCGGAGCCGTTAGGGTTGTTGGTTAGGTTCCGGGGAGCGGAAGCAGACGTAGGAGGCGAGGAGGAGGGAGAGGAGGACGAGGACGCCGAGGGCGATGGCGATGGCGTAGCCGAGGCCTAGGTTGCTGAGGTTCTGGAGGAAGAAGGAGGAGGGCGGAGGAGGAGACGATGACGTGGCGGCGATGGCGTCGGCGCTGGCGGCGGAGGGGACGACATTTGGAGGAGGGGGAGGGGTTTGTTGCATATTGGGAGGGTGATGGGAATTTTGTTTGATAAAGGGGAGGGCGAGTTTTAAAGAGGTGGGTGGGTACTTCCAGGACTGTATTTAATAGGGGAGGGGAATCATCGCCATCAAGATTACAGGTTTTGAGACCGAGAGAGAGAGATAAGAGAGTGTGGACTTTGGAGATTATAAATGACTGAGGAGTGGTCTCCATTTTGGGGACATTGAATGTGGGCCCATTGGGTCAGAGAGAGAGAGACGGAGAGAGATATTTTAATACTGTACTTTTAATGATATAATAAGGGTCCCATGACTATTAGATGAAGAGTGGTGACAACTGTGTGCTTCAGATTTGAACAATTTTCATAGGCTAAATTGCACTTAAATACCTCATAGCTTCTCTAATTTGCAGTCATATATCATCACTTGTTTTTACGGCAATTTTATATCCGGAAGAAGTTTCTAAAATTTACACTTTAATACCTTATGTTATGCAGATGTGAAAATTTCGCCATGATTTTCCATGTGATCTAATGAGCTAATTTCTAACCTTTTAGCTTTTTTGTTGAACTTACCTTAAACATATCTTAATTCTATTTTAAATATACTTCAGTTATATCTTACAATAGAATTGTATTTGGTTTAGTAGTTAATTCAACTAATATTAAGGGCTAAAACATTCTAAAATTAGCTTGTGAGTGTCACACATGAGGATTCGGAGAAAATTTCTATAATTTGCATAACATAAAGTATTAAAGTGTAACTTTAGAAACTTTTAGATATAAGTGCTTCCAAAACAAGTGATGCTATACAAGTGCAATGTATGGAAAACTATAAGATATTTAAGTGCAATTAAGCCTAGTTCATATGTAATAACTATTTTATTTAAATGCTTATGATTGTTATAAGGGATCCCTTGTTATAAATATATACCGGTGGTTTTGATTTTTAAGAAATTATATTTATATATTTTAGGATTTAAAATAAATCCGTTATCGAATGTAAAATATTCTTATTGAAAAAGTTAACTACTTTCCTTTTTACAGTAAAATAGTTAATTCTTAGTGAATGAGGCATGTGCTATCTGGATGGAAAATAAATTATACACAAATGCTTCTAGCAAGTTGATGAGATTGAGATCTGTTTGGATTGTGTTGTTGGAGTATATAATGTAATAATTTTAGGTTTTCGTTGACTTGGGTATTATATTATGAGATTAAGTGAGGCTTCAACATAGTAGAATGTGGTGGTTTCTATTTAAGTGTTTTGTGGCACAAGTCGATAGAGCTGGAGGATTGATTCCGTCAAGTCAAAGGAAAAATTATGGAGAAGTGTGGAAAGGGTGGAAAAGCAAGGGATTCTTGTCTCCGCAGTTCTCATTCTATCTTGACTCTCTCGATTGAATGGAATAAGAGAAAGTATCATCGGCCTACGTTGGTACATTTTCTCTCTAAATAGAATATAAAATTATGTCCCTTAAATCTTATCGTGACTTCGAATTTTGATGTAGTGACATATTGTCTTATCTGAATTACCACATCGGGGATCAATTCAAAATTAGTGGACAGTTAGGAACGCCAAGGCACATAAAGAATTATTAATGAAGGTCCTTTGACATGGTATCAAAGTAACCCATGTCAATCCTATTAGCCATAAATTTCTAAAGCGATTGAAAAGATACCGCTCAATGAGTCCAACTTTCGCCCATAAAAGTAGGGTGGAAACGAACCAAATATTTAACAAATAGTTCGTATTTATTCGCCTAAGTATTTGGTCACATTCAATTTGATAATAAGAAACTAATAATTTTATTATTCGGTTCATAAACTAATAGAATTTAAGCATAAGTATATTCGATTCGCTTGTTTAATAAACTATTTGTTTATACAGCTTTAGCCCTTAAAAATTTATTTTGCTACTTATAAATGTGGATAAATAGATTTTTATTTGTGAATATTATATATCACTAGGTTGCATATTCATCACTATATCATATTTGGCTCTATTGCAAGACTAAGATAACAAATATTTACCGAATATCTAACAAATATGGGCCCAATAATTTATAATGATTACCCAAACACTATTAATGTATATTCGAATAGTGGTCGAATATTCAAATACTATCCAAATCGAATTCGAATACTGATTTCCTATTCGTTTCAAATTCAAATATTCAAATAGGAACCGAATACGAATACTGTGGTATTCGATTCGAGTTCGGTTCATTTCCATCCCTACATAAAAGGGTCCTCAACCTGCAGAGACATGTTAGAATATAAAATCATATCCTTCAACCCTCATTATAAGTGTTATGACAAATCCCAGGATAAACTAATATCAATCACACGAAAGCACGAAAAATATCAAGAACACACGAACACAAAAATATACGTGGTTCGGCTTGTAGCCTACGTTCACGGGCGAAGGAGGAGAATAACTTTACTAAATTGTGAGGAATACAATGTGGAGATCTCTCAATCACTCAATCCTAAATAACACCCCAAAAGCCTAATACAATCTCTCTAAAAACAAAGGAATAAAAGAGAGCCGAAATATGACTAATAGGCTTGACGAGAAAACCTTTGTTCTCTGTTTTTGGTGTAAATTGCAGATTGATAATATTACCTCTGTCCGCTCTACGAACTTCTCCTTTTATAGGAGATTCCCCAATTCAATGAACGGCTGAGAATTGTTTCACACGCTCGCATGAAGTCTTGGCTAATAGGAAATCCAACAGGAGTGAAATCCTAATGTTTGTTTAATCAGGATCAGCTAACCCAACTCCTAGCAACTCTTGGACATAAGAACTCCAGCAAGGCTCCAACTTGAATTACAACTAAAGACAAAACTTGTTTTTATCTTCATAGCCAGAGCGTCATATTATCATTAAGATTAGGATTTTGTACTTAATTAAGAACTCTTCACCAACTTAAATACTAACTCATTTCCACATGTAGTCACGGTCGAGAACCCCGAACCGAATCATACCTGCTTCTATATTTGAGTCACACATGATAGTAAGTTTTGGGGCTAGTGACAAGGCCCTTTAACAAACTCCTCTTACTAACTGTTATAACACAATAAATTTCTCACAAATTATTCCTCTAATTAAGGGAAATGAATAAAGGAAAGTGGGCCTCCAATAGATCCGTTGATGGCCTAAATCCTCCTCCTTCCCTTATCTGCACACTGAACAACTCGTTAGGTGGAGCTGGAATGATCCTCGAGGTTGGGGGTTCTGGTATGCCCTTCGATACTTAATTTAGAATCTCTCCAAAAATAGAAAGAAACAGTAAATGCGGCCAAAACCCTAGAGAGAGTTAAGTTAGAGAAAGTTACTACAATTCATTCCTTTATATAGAAAGTTATACGACTGAGATTTGAGGGGAAAGGGAGAGATGTATGCATGTCACTATTGGATTTATCGGAATAGAGCGGTTTATGTTTTGTCCTTTATTTCCAAAAAGGGATGAAGCACATATGTTAGACGCGTGTAGAAGAATACTCTTCCCTAGTTAACATTTTTTTGATAAAGGGAACTGGCTTGCAGTGAATGGAGCTCAGTCTTTAGAGTTGAGCCTTCTTCCGAGCTCTCTTTGTATGGAGTTTGTCTCCCAAGCTTTAGGAGAATGGAGTTATTGTAGTTAATCTCGTTTGTTCACGCGTATGGATATTGATGCTGATGGGGCATATAAAATATTTCTATGATATAACACTAACTAAAATTATTAACAGTAATACTTTAATCTTCACTCTATATGTATATAATAATTCCTATAAACTCAAACAAACTAAAATTCTTAACAGTAATACTTTAATCTTCACTCCATATGTATATAATAATTCCTATAAACTCAAACATTAACCAGAGATCACCACTCACATTAGCGATGGAGAAATCTTGGCAAAATCATCCCTATAAAAGAAAAACATTGCCATTTTTCTTAGTAAAGTGTGAACAGTTCCTGAGTTGTGAGAAGAACAGTTACAAACAGCTACAGAATAATAATTCACTATGTTCCGTGTAATGCCAAGTTAGTTTGGCAGTGTATTACACTTATTTTGACATTTAGAAAAGTGTTGTACTTGTGCTCATACCTGTGCACATTGACATCTCACAGATGAGAGATGACAACTATTCTTTTAAAATAAGCATTTATCAACAGAGAAGCTAAAGTTTCTTTTTTTTGTTTTTTTCAAATTTAAAAGGTGTGGAGTAAACAATTTGCTGAAGATATACAAAAAGTTTTAAAAAATACATATAATAAAATCGCCGTTGCCGGGGATCGAACCCGGGTCACCCGCGTGACAGGCGGGAATACTCACCACTATACTACAACGACTTCACGAGTGAGATCAAAAGTTAAATATACTAGATTATTTCTTTTGCATTTATTACACCAATTAATTCAATCCCATACGGTCCAATAAATATCTCTATCGGCAGAAAATACCATAAAAGCATATTAAAAAAACTCATGTTAGCTTATCCCCACCAGAAACTCGGTGATAAATAAAGGCAAGGAGCCATTTACTGACCCAATTGGTTTATGATTGCCTAGCTTGTGTTTATAGGATGGCTCAGAAAAATGACAATTATTTCAAACATGATGAACATTTACCATTTAGAAGATGCCCTTCAATTTATAATAAATATAAATGTTATAGAATGCACGCTAGGTGACAAACTAACGCTAGCAGAGGCACCTATCTGAATTTCCTTTGTTTAAGTAGTAGTGGAAGAGGTTTCTAACGGTTGGAGGAAATGGAAGAAGGGTTCATAGTTAGTGGAGGAGGTTAGAGGACATGGAGTGTAGTAGAAAATCACAATCAAAACCTAAGCGATGCAATCCGTAAGTGGCCAATGTTCCCCAGCTCTAATATACTAGGTGGATGGCCTAGGTATCACCTAGGCCTTGCGAGCACCTAGACGGGCTAGGTTCTCCCGTTTTCAAACATTGTTGGTTAGAATAAATATTTTCAAAAAGATATTTACAATACCCCTTAGTCGGAGTATATAAAGCAAACATCACCTTACTTCCTATGGATTTAGATGATTGGATCCTCTCCGCCACCGAAAACTAGTGGCCACTCGCCAACACCGTGTAGATCCATTCCACAATTTAATATTCATATTTTTCACTCAAGACAAATCCAACCAAACAAACAAGTAGACAATCGTGATTAAAAATAGTGGTATCTCACTCCTTTTTAGCAGCCCAAGGCATCCAAATCCAATTTCTATACACTGACTTTTTAAACTTTTTTATGTTCAACAAGAGTAGGCCTAACTTCAGGTTAACTCTTTCTACCAAATCAGACGCTGGTAGTTGCCACAACACTCCCACTCTGCTAAAGATGTGCAAAAGAGAAATCTAAACTGACACTTACACGCTTATAAACTCTTCATCATATTGTCCCTATGTCATATTATAACAAAATAAAGCAACAAATCCCACAATTCATGCTTCGGAAATGTCATATGGCCACTTTTTCTTCGTTCAGCCCAGTTTAAAGGGTCAAGATCTGCTTTCATCAAAATTTTATATTTAACTCTATCAAAGAGATAATAATATTTAACTTTGCCCAACTACTCCTCTTCTGACTTCGGGTTGAAAATTTCCAAACATCGGACAAATAAAACAAAACAAAAGCCAAGCAACAAGCATCGGTAAAATAAACACCATTCCCTTCTTTCATTTTCTCCAAAAATAAATTGATAGAAATCACAGTACATATCACATAACCCATCAAAATTTCATCTATCCATTTCTATAGCAGACTAGCTATTCTCACTCAACCAAAATCAACCCTAAACAAATTTACAAATAAATTAAAAAGAGTCAAGATTGGGATCCAAAAAACCTGGTCGTTGGCATCTCCGTCACCTCCTCCTCCGATCCGCCGCAAACTGCGAAAGCGGCACGACCTCCGACAGCGGAGTCGACATCGGCGTCGGCATCGGCGAGGTTCGGCACACCGGGCACGAAGCATTCAGCTTCAGCCAGGCGTCAATGCAAAGCAAATGGAAGCAGTGCTTGCAGTCAGGCATCATCCTCACCATCTCCCCTTCTTTATACTCGCACAGGCAGATCGAGCAGACGTTGTCTCCCCCTTTCGACGCCGAGTACGGGAACTTTGGGTACGAGTTGATCGCCGCCGGATCCAGCCCGATGACCCCGCTGCTGCGGGCCACCTCGCTCCGCGTCGTCGTCGTCCTCGTCGCCCTCGGCGACGAAGATGTCGAGGGAGGACGATGCCGTTGGAGCTATCGCCGACCGCGGAGCCGTTAGGGTTAGGGTTAGGGTTCCGGCGGAGCGGAAGCAGACGTAGGAGGCGAGGAGGAGGGAGGAGAGGAGGACGGACGCCGGGGCGATGGCGATGGCGTAGCCGAGGCCTGGGTTGCTGAGGTTCTGGAGGAAGAAGGAGGAGGGCGGAGGAGGAGACGATGACGTGGCGGCGATGGCGTCGGCGCTGGCGGAGGGGACGTTTTGGAGGAGGGAGGGTTTGCATATTAGGGAGAGGGTGATTTTGGGAATTTTGTTTGATAAAGGGGAGGCGTTTTAAAGAGGTGGGTGGGTACTTCCAAGCTGCATTTAAGGGGGAGGAATCATCGCCATCAAGATTCACAGGTTTTGAGACTCGAGAGAGAGAGAAGAAGTGTGGACTTTGGAGATTATAAATGACTGAGGAGAGGTCTCCATTTTGGGGACATTGAATGTGGGCCCATTGGGTCAGAGAGAGAGGGACAGAGAGATATTTTAATACTGTACTTTTAATGATATAATAAGGGTCCCATGACTATTAGATGAAGAGTGGTGACAACTGTGTGCTTCAGATTTGAACAATTTTCATAGGCTAAATTGCACTTAAATACCTCATAGCTTCTCTAATTTGCAGTCATATATCATCACTTGTTTTACGGCAATTTTATATCGGAAGAAGTTTCTAAAATTTACACTTTAATACCTTATGTTATCAGATGTGAAAATTTAGCCATGATTTTCCATGTGATCTAATGAGCTAATTTGAACCTTTTAGCTCTTTTTTGTTGAACGTTAAACATATCTTAATTCTATTTTAAATATACTTAGTTTATCTTACAATAGAATTGTATTTGGTTTAGTAGTTAATTCAACGAATATTAAGGGCTAAAACATTCTAAAATTAGCTTGTGAGTGTCACACATGAGGATTGGAGAAAATTTCTATAATTTGCATAACATAAAGAAAATGTAAAACTTTTAAACTTTTAGTATAGTGCTTCCAAAACAAGTGATGCTATACAAGTGCAATGTATGGAAAACTATAAGATATTTAAGTGCAATTACTTTTCATATGTAATAACTATTTTATTTAAATGCTTATGATTGTTATAAGGGATCCCTTGTTATAAATATATACCGGTGGTTTTGATTTTTAGAAATTATATTTATATATTTTAGGATTTAAAATAAATCCGTTATCGAATGTAAAATATTCTTATTGAAAAGTTAACTACTTTCCTTTTTACAGTAAAATAGTTAATTCTTAGTGAATGAGGCATGTGCTATCTGGATGGAAAATAAATTATACACAAATGCTTCTAGCAAGTTGATGAGATTGAGATCTGTTTGGATTGTGTTGTTGGTATATAATGTAATAATTTTAGGTTTTCGTTGACTTGGGTATTATATTATGAGATTAAGTGAGGAACATAGTAGAATGTGGTGGTTTCTATTTAAGTGTTTTGTGGCACAAGTCGATAGAGCTGGAGGATTGATTCCGTCAAGTCAAAGGAAAAATTATGGAGAAGTGTGGAAAGGGTGGAAAAGCAAGGGATTCTTGTCTCCGCAGTTCTCATTCTATCTTGACTCTCTCTCTCTCTCTCTCTCGATTGAATGGAATAAGAGAAAGTATCATCGGCCTACGTTGGTACATTTTCCTCTCTAAATAGAATATAAAATTATGTCCCTTAAATCTTATCGTGACTTCGAATTTTGATGTAGTGACATATTGTCTTATCTGAATTACCACATCGGGGATCAATTCAAAATTAGTGGACAGTTAGGAACGCCAAGGCACATAAAGAATTATTAATGAAGGTCCTTTGACATGGTATCAAAGTAACCATGTGAGAATCCTATTAGCCATAAATTTCTAAAGCGTATTGAAAAAGATACCGTTCAATGAGTCCAACTTCATTACATAAAGTAGGGGTGGAAGCGAACCAAATATTTAACAAATAGTTAGGTATTTATTAGCCTAAGTATTTGGTCACATTCAATTTGATAATAAGAAACGAATAATTCTTATTATTCGGTTCATAAACGAATAGAATTTAAGCATAAGTATATTCGATTCGTTTGTTTAATAAACTATTTGTTTATCTGTTTAGCCCTTAAAATTTATTTTGCTACTTATAAATGTGGATAAATAGATTTTTATTTGTGAATATTATATATCACTAGGTTGCATATTCATCGGCTATATCATATTTGGCTCTATTGCAAGACTAAGATAACAAATATTTAGAATATCTAACAAATATGGGCCCAATAATTTATAATGATTACCCAAACACTATTAATGTATATTCGCGAATAGTGGTCGAATATTCAAATACTATCCAAATCGAATTGAATCTTGATTTCCTATTGCTTCAAATTCAAATATTCAAATAGGAACGAATCGAATCTTGTGGTATTCGATTGATTCGTTCATTTCCATCCCTACATAAAAGGGTCCCAACATAGCGTATTTAGAATATAAAATCATATCCTTCAACCCTCATTATAAGTGTTATGACAAATCCGGGATAAACTAATATCAATCACTGCGAAAAGCGAAAAATATCGAGAACGAACAAAAATATCGTGGTTTAGAAGCAGCTCGTTCACGGTAGAAGGAGAATAACTTTCTAAATTGTAGAATCTGATGTGGAGATCTCAATCACAATCCTAAATAACACAAAGCCTAATACAATCTCTCTAAAACAAAGGAATAAAAGAGAGCGAAATATGACTAATAGGCTTGACGAAAACCTTTGTTCTCTGTTTTTGGTGTAAATTGCAGATTGATAATATTACCTCTGTCCGCTCTACGAACTTCTCCTTTATAGGAGATTCCCCAATTCAATGAACGGCTGAGAATTGTTTCACACGCTCGCATGAAGTCTTGGCTAATAGGAAATCCAACAGGAGTGAAATCCTAATGTTTGTTTAATCAGGATCAGCTAACCCAACTCCTAGCAACTCTTGGACATAAGAACTCCAGCAAGGCTCCAACTTGAATTACAACTAAAGACAAAACTTGTTTTTATCTTCATAGCCAGAGCGTCATATTATCATTAAGATTAGGATTTTGTACTTAATTAAGAACTCTTCACCAACTTAAATACTAACTCATTTCCACATGTAGTCACGGTCGAGAACCCCGAACCGAATCATACCTGCTTCTATATTTGAGTCACACATGATAGTAAGTTTTGGGGCTAGTGACAAGGCCCTTTAACAAACTCCTCTTACTAACTGTTATAACACAATAAATTTCTCACAAATTATTCCTCTAATTAAGGGAAATGAATAAAGGAAAGTGGGCCTCCAATAGATCCGTTGATGGCCTAAATCCTCCTCCTTCCCTTATCTGCACACGAACAACTTCGTTAGGTGGGTCTGGAATGATCCTCGAGGTTGGGGGTTACGGTATGCCCTTCGATACTTAATTTAGAATCTCTCCAAAATAGAAAGAAGCGATGAATCATGGAAACCCTAGAGAGTTAAGTTAGAGAAAGTTACTACAATTCATTCCTTTATATAGAAAGTTATCTGACTGAGATTTGAGGGAAAGGGAGAGATGTATGCATGTCACTATTGGATTTATCGAATAGAGCGGTTTATGTTTTGTCCTTTATTTCCAAAAGGGATGAAGCACATATGTTAGACGCGTGTAGAAGAATACTCTTCCCTAGTTAACATTTTTTTGATAAAGGGAACTGGCTTGCAGTGAATGGAGCTCAGTCTTTAGAGTTGAGCCTTCTTCCGAGCTCTCTTTGTATGGAGTTTGTCTCCCAAGCTTTAGGAGAATGGAGTTATTGTAGTTAATCTCGTTTGTTCACGCGTATGGATATTGATGCTGATGGGGCATATAAAATATTTCTATGATATAACACTAACTAAAATTATTAACAGTAATACTTTAATCTTCACTCTATATGTATATAATAATTCCTATAAACTCAAACAAACTAAAATTCTTAACAGTAATACTTTAATCTTCACTCCATATGTATATAATAATTCCTATAAACTCAAACATTAACCAGAGATCACCACTCACATTAGCGATGGAGAAATCTTGGCAAAATCATCCCTATAAAAGAAAAACATTGCCATTTTTCTTAGTAAAGTGTGAACAGTTCCTGAGTTGTGAGAAGAACAGTTACAAACAGCTACAGAATAATAATTCACTATGTTCCGTGTAATGCCAAGTTATTTTGGCAGTGTATTACACTTATTTTGACATTTAGAAAAGTGTTGTACTTGTGCTCATACCTGTGCACATTGACATCTCACAGATGAGAGATGACAACTATTCTTTTAAAATAAGCATTTATCAACAGAGAAGCTAAAGTTTCTTTTTTTTTTCGTTTTTTTCAAATTTAAAAGGTGTGGAGTAAACAATTTGCTGAAGATATGCAAAAAGTTTTAAAAAATACATATAATAAAATCGCCGTTGCCGGGGATCGAACCCGGGTCACCCGCGTGACAGGCGGGAATACTCACCACTATACTACAACGACTTCATGAGTGAGATCAAAAGTTAAACTTACTAGATTATTTCTTTTTTATTTATTACACCCATTAATTCAATCCCATACGGTACAATAAATATCTCTATCGGCAGAAAATACCATAAAAGCATATTAAAAAAACTCATGTTAGCTTATCCCCACCAGAAACTCGGTGATAAATAAAGGCAAGGAGCCATTTACTGACCCAATTGGTTTATGATTGCCTAGCTTGTGTTTATAGGATGGCTCAGAAAAATGACAATTATTTCAAACATGATGAACATTTACCATTTAGAAGATGCCCCTTCAATTTATAATAAAAAGATAATAAAATTTGATCCAGGTTAGCAATGGCTGTGAATTGTGATTTTCTTTCTAGACTACTTAGAGCTATGATATTAGCTGCTTTTAATTCTCTTTTGGATCATAAACATGATAAAACTAATGATCCCAACGTTAATCGGAGCTTATTAGGCTTGTTTTGTTTATTTATAGCTGTAATGTCAGGGTATAGAAATGATATAGGGCCCCTGGGCTCTGGCCCTGGTGTTTCTTAAAAAGTTATGGCTCTTTAATTGGGCCTTCTGACATACAACCCATTTCATTAGTGGGCCTTTCTCCGCACTCAGAATATGCCTCACAGATTGGATATTCTAGTAATATTTATAAGAAACCTCATTGCTTCAGCCCTCTTTTTTCCCAAAACTAGTATTTAGGCTCGTGCAAAGCACGGCAGGTATTATTCACTAATATTTTTATGAAATAATTTTTAAAATCTTATTTTATATTTGATCAAATGTTGCTTTGGATTAAGGAAATTTTTTATTGTTAAAAAAGTTAGGATAAGTTATTTATAAAGTTAAATAACAAAGTAAACAACTGGGTCTAAAGGAGTGCATCAAGGTTGAAAATTGATTCATATATCAATGGAGCCGCAAAGAGAGGAACGTATTGAAGTCAGTTGAGCCTATTCTTGAGCATGTACATTTTAATTTTGTCATGTAAATATCCTACATGGATAATCATTTATAATTACTCAAAGACCCCCAACTCTCATAAGTATCGAATCTCAACATCATGTTGAGAGATTTAAAGGACTAATTTTAAAATATTTGTAAGATTTAAAAGATATGAAGATTTGGTCGATCTATTTCAAACCACTCAAACATTTGGGAACTAATTCACGATCTGAAAGCTTTGAGGAATAATTTTATATTAGTCATAATTGTTTACTATATTATGTACCCCATGTAATTTTTCGTGGTTCAATTACTCCAAAATAAATTGATAGAAATCACAGTACATATCACATAACCCATCAAAATTTCATCTATCCATTTCTATAGCAGACTAGCTATTCTCACTCAACCAAAATCAACCCTAAACAAATTTACAAATAAATTAAAAAGAGTCAAGATTGGGATCCAAAAAACCTGGTCGTTGGCATCTCCGTCACCTCCTCCTCCGATCCGCCGCAAACTGCGAAAGCGGCACGACCTCCGACAGCGGAGTCGACATCGGCGTCGGCATCGGCGAGGTTCGGCACACCGGGCACGAAGCATTCAGCTTCAGCCAGGCGTCAATGCAAAGCAAATGGAAGCAGTGCTTGCAGTCAGGCATCATCCTCACCATCTCCCTTCTTTATACTCGCACAGGCAGATCGAGCAGACGTTGTCTCCCCCTTTCGACGCCGAGTACGGGAACTTTGGGTACGAGTTGATCGCCGCCGGATCCAGCCCGATGACCCCGCCGCTGCGGCGGGGCCCACCTCGCTCCGCGTCGTCGTCGTCCTCGTCGCCCTCGGCGACGAAGATGTCGAGGGAGGACGATGCCGTTGGAGCTATCGCCGACCGCGGAGCCGTTAGGGTTAGGGTTAGGGTTCCGGCGGGAGCGGAAGCAGACGTAGGAGGCGAGGAGGAGGGAGGAGAGGAGGACGAGGACGCCGAGGGCGATGGCGATGGCGTAGCCGAGGCCTAGGTTGCTGAGGTTCTGGAGGAAGAAGGAGGAGGGCGGAGGAGGAGACGATGACGTGGCGGCGATGGCGTCGGCGCTGGCGGCGGAGGGGGACGACATTTTGGAGGAGGGGGAGGGGTTTGTTGCATATTGGGGAGGGTGATTTTGGGAATTTTGTTTGATAAAGGGGGAGGGCGAGTTTTAAAGAGGTGGGTGGGTACTTCCAGCGACTGCATTTAATAGGGGGAGGGGAATCATCGCCATCAAGATTCACAGGTTTTTGAGACTCGAGAGAGAGAGATAAGAGAGTGTGGACTTTGGAGATTATAAATGACTGAGGAGAGGTCTCCATGCATTTTGGGGACATTGAATGTGGGGCCCATTGGGTCAGAGAGAGAGGGACGGAGAGATATTTTAATACTGTACTTTTAATGATATAATAAGGGTCCCATGACTATTAGATGAAGAGTGGTGACAACTGTGTGCTTCAGATTTGAACAATTTTCATAGGCTAAATTGCACTTAAATACCTCATAGCTTCTCTAATTTGCAGTCATATATCATCACTTGTTTTTACGGCAATTTTATATCGGAAGAAGTTTCTAAAATTTACACTTTAATACCTTATGTTATGCAGATGTGAAAATTTCGCCATGATTTTCCATGTGATCTAATGAGCTAATTTGAACCTTTTAGCTCTTTTTTGTTGAACTTACCGTTAAACATATCTTAATTCTATTTTAAATATACTTGGTTATATCTTACAATAGAATTGTATTTGGTTTAGTAGTTAATTCAACGAATATTAAGGGCTAAAACATTCTAAAATTAGCTTGTGAGTGTCACACATGAGGATTCGGAGAAAATTTCTATAATTTGCATAACATAAAGTATTAAAGTGTAACTTTAAAACTTTTAGATATAAGTGCTTCCAAAACAAGTGATGCTATACAAGTGCAATGTATGGAAAACTATAAGATATTTAAGTGCAATTAAGCTAGTTCATATGTAATAACTATTTTATTTAAATGCTTATGATTGTTATAAGGGATCCCTTGTTATAAATATATACCGGTGGTTTTGATTTTTAAGAAATTATATTTATATATTTTAGGATTTAAAATAAATCCGTTATCGAATGTAAAATATTCTTATTGAAAAAGTTAACTACTTTCCTTTTTACAGTAAAATAGTTAATTCTTAGTGAATGAGGCATGTGCTATCTGGATGGAAAATAAATTATACACAAATGCTTCTAGCAAGTTGATGAGATTGAGATCTGTTTGGATTGTGTTGTTGGAGTATATAATGTAATAATTTTAGGTTTTCGTTGACTTGGGTATTATATTATGAGATTAAGTGAGGCTTCAACATAGTAGAATGTGGTGGTTTCTATTTAAGTGTTTTGTGGCACAAGTCGATAGAGCTGGAGGATTGATTCCGTCAAGTCAAAGGAAAAATTATGGAGAAGTGTGGAAAGGGTGGAAAAGCAAGGGATTCTTGTCTCCGCAGTTCTCATTCTATCTTGACTCTCTCTCTCTCTCTCTCTCGATTGAATGGAATAAGAGAAAGTATCATCGGCCTACGTTGGTACATTTTCCTCTCTAAATAGAATATAAAATTATGTCCCTTAAATCTTATCGTGACTTCGAATTTTGATGTAGTGACATATTGTCTTATCTGAATTACCACATCGGGGATCAATTCAAAATTAGTGGACAGTTAGGAACGCCAAGGCACATAAAGAATTATTAATGAAGGTCCTTTGACATGGTATCAAAGTAACCCATGTCAGAATCCTATTAGCCATAAATTTCTAAAGCGTATTGAAAAAAGATACCGTTCAATGAGTCCAACTTTCGGCCCATAAAAGTAGGGGTGGAAACGAACCAAATATTTAACAAATAGTTCGGTATTTATTCGCCTAAGTATTTGGTCACATTCAATTTGATAATAAGAAACGAATAATTCTTATTATTCGGTTCATAAACGAATAGAATTTAAGCATAAGTATATTCGATTCGTTTGTTTAATAAACTATTTGTTTATACAGTTTAGCCCTTAAAAATTTATTTTGCTACTTATAAATGTGGATAAATAGATTTTTATTTGTGAATATTATATATCACTAGGTTGCATATTCATCAGCTATATCATATTTGGCTCTATTGCAAGACTAAGATAACAAATATTTACCGAATATCTAACAAATATGGGCCCAATAATTTATAATGATTACCCAAACACTATTAATGTATATTCGCGAATAGTGGTCGAATATTCAAATACTATCCAAATCGAATTCGAATACTGATTTCCTATTCGTTTCAAATTCAAATATTCAAATAGGAACCGAATACGAATACTGTGGTATTCGATTCGAGTTCGGTTCATTTCCATCCCTACATAAAAGGGTCCTCAACCTGCAGAGACATGTTAGAATATAAAATCATATCCTTCAACCCTCATTATAAGTGTTATGACAAATCCCAGGATAAACTAATATCAATCACACGAAAGCACGAAAAATATCAAGAACACACGAACACAAAAATATCGTGGTTAGACACAGCCTACGTTCACGGTGAAGGAGGAGAATAACTTTACTAAATTGTGAGGAATCTGATGTGGAGATCTCTCAATCACTCAATCCTAAACAACACCCCAAAAGCCTAATACAATCTCTCTAAAACAAAGGAATAAAAGAGAGCGAAATATGACTAATAGGCTTGACGAGAAAACCTTTGTTCTCTGTTTTTGGTGTAAATTGCAGATTGATAATATTACCTCTGTCCGCTCTACGAACTTCTCCTTTTATAGGAGATTCCCCAATTCAATGAACGGCTGAGAATTGTTTCACACGCTCGCATGAAGTCTTGGCTAATAGGAAATCCAACAGGAGTGAAATCCTAATGTTTGTTTAATCAGGATCAGCTAACCCAACTCCTAGCAACTCTTGGACATAAGAACTCCAGCAAGGCTCCAACTTGAATTACAACTAAAGACAAAAACTTGTTTTTATCTTCATAGCCAGAGCGTCATATTATCATTAAGATTAGGATTTTGTACTTAATTAAGAACTCTTCACCAACTTAAATACTAACTCATTTCCACATGTAGTCACGGTCGAGAACCCCGAACCGAATCATACCTGCTTCTATATTTGAGTCACACATGATAGTAAGTTTTGGGGCTAGTGACAAGGCCCTTTAACAAACTCCTCTTACTAACTGTTATAACACAATAAATTTCTCACAAATTATTCCTCTAATTAAGGGAAATGAATAAAGGAAAGTGGGCCTCCAATAGATCCGTTGATGGCCTAAATCCTCCTCCTTCCCTTATCTGCACACTGAACAACTCGTTAGGTGGAGCTGGAATGATCCTCGAGGTTGGGGGTTCTGGTATGCCCTTCGATACTTAATTTAGAATCTCTCCAAAAATAGAAAGAAACAGTAAATGCGGCCAAAACCCTAGAGAGAGTTAAGTTAGAGAAAGTTACTACAATTCATTCCTTTATATAGAAAGTTATACGACTGAGATTTGAGGGGAAAGGGAGAGATGTATGCATGTCACTATTGGATTTATCGGAATAGAGCGGTTTATGTTTTGTCCTTTATTTCCAAAAAGGGATGAAGCACATATGTTAGACGCGTGTAGAAGAATACTCTTCCCTAGTTAACATTTTTTTGATAAAGGGAACTGGCTTGCAGTGAATGGAGCTCAGTCTTTAGAGTTGAGCCTTCTTCCGAGCTCTCTTTGTATGGAGTTTGTCTCCCAAGCTTTAGGAGAATGGAGTTATTGTAGTTAATCTCGTTTGTTCACGCGTATGGATATTGATGCTGATGGGGCATATAAAATATTTCTATGATATAACACTAACTAAAATTATTAACAGTAATACTTTAATCTTCACTCTATATGTATATAATAATTCCTATAAACTCAAACAAACTAAAATTCTTAACAGTAATACTTTAATCTTCACTCCATATGTATATAATAATTCCTATAAACTCAAACATTAACCAGAGATCACCACTCACATTAGCGATGGAGAAATCTTGGCAAAATCATCCCTATAAAAGAAAAACATTGCCATTTTTCTTAGTAAAGTGTGAACAGTTCCTGAGTTGTGAGAAGAACAGTTACAAACAGCTACAGAATAATAATTCACTATGTTCCGTGTAATGCCAAGTTATTTTGGCAGTGTATTACACTTATTTTGACATTTAGAAAAGTGTTGTACTTGTGCTCATACCTGTGCACATTGACATCTCACAGATGAGAGATGACAACTATTCTTTTAAAATAAGCATTTATCAACAGAGAAGCTAAAGTTTCTTTTTTTTCGTTTTTCAAATTTAAAAGGTGTGGAGTAAACAATTTGCTGAAGATATACAAAAAGTTTTAAAAAATACATATAATAAAATCGCCGTTGCCGGGGATCGAACCCGGGTCACCCGCGTGACAGGCGGGAATACTCACCACTATACTACAACGACTTCATGAGTGAGATCAAAAGTTAAATATACTAGATTATTTCTTTTTATTTATTACACCCATTAATTCAATCCCATACGGTACAATAAATATCTCTATCGGCAGAAAATACCATAAAAGCATATTAAAAACTCATGTTAGCTTATCCCCACCAGAAACTCGGTGATAAATAAAGGCAAGGAGCCATTTACTGACCCAATTGGTTTATGATTGCCTAGCTTGTGTTTATAGGATGGCTCAGAAAAATGACAATTATTTCAAACATGATGAACATTTACCATTTAGAAGATGCCCTTCAATTTATAATAAAAGATAATAAAATTTGATCCAGGTTAGCAATGGCTGTGAATTGTGATTTTCTTTCTAGACTACTTAGAGCTATGATATTAGCTGCTTTTAATTCTCTTTTGGATCATAAACATGATAAAACTAATGATCCCAACGTTAATCGGAGCTTATTAGGCTTGTTTTGTTTATTTATAGCTGTAATGTCAGGGTATAGAAATGATATAGGGCCCCTGGGCTCTGGCCCTGGTGTTTCTTAAAAAGTTATGGCTCTTTAATTGGGCCTTCTGACATACAACCCATTTCATTAGTGGGCCTTTCTCCGCACTCAGAATATGCCTCACAGATTGGATATTCTAGTAATATTTATAAGAAACCTCATTGCTTCAGCCCTCTTTTTTCCCAAAACTAGTATTTAGGCCCGTGCAAAGCACGGCTTGGTATTATTCACTAATATTTTTATGAAATAATTTTTAAAATCTTATTTTATATTTGATCAAATGTTGCTTTGGATTAAGGAAATTTTTTATTGTTAAAAAAGTTAGGATAAGTTATTTATAAAGTTAAATAACAAAGTAAACAACTGGGTCTAAAGGAGTGCATCAAGGTTGAAAATTGATTCATATATCAATGGAGCTGCAAAAGAGAGGAACGTATTGAAGTCCAGTTGAGCCTATTCTTGAGCATGTACATTTTTAATTTTGTCATGTAAATATCCTACATGGATAATCATTTATAATTACTCAAAGACCCCCAACTCTCATAAGTATCTGAATCTCAGCATCATGTTGAGAGATTTAAAGGACTAATTTTAAAATATTTGTAAGATTTAAAAGATATGAAGATTTGGTCGATCTATTTCAAACCACTCAAACATTTGGGAACTAATTCACGATACGAAAGCTTTGCAGGAATAATTTTATATTAGTCATAATTGTTTACTATATTATGTACCCCATGTAATTTTTCAGGGTTCAATTACTAAAATTGTGGCATATTAAATAAAGGATTTGCAAGGAAAAAAAGATAATAAATAATGATTCTCAATAATAAATAAAGAAGAGGAAATCATACCTATTTCGGAGCAAAAAAACTCCATTGCTCATACCTGTAGTTAAAAGAAGTAGTTGATAAGCAAAAAAAAAAAGATTCTCAATAATAAATAAAGGATCACGAATGAGCAAAGAAAAATGATCCATATGGGCTGTGGGACAGCGGGGAAGAGGGAGGGATGCAGGCTTGAGGGGAAGGAGATGGCAGGACGGGGAGGGCTGGCTAAAGGCGAGGAAGAAGAATAATGGAAAGAGGGTAGTGGAACAAAAGGAAAAATGGAACAAAGGATGGACAAATGAAAATAAAGAAATTAAATAGGCAGACAAGAAAGTAAAAGGATTATGGGGATCACAAGGTCGGGATCCGGGTTAATTAAAGAATCAAATCGAAATTCCTTCAATTTATAATAAAAAGATAATAAAATTTGATCCAGGTTAGCAATGGCTGTGAATTGTGATTTTCTTTCTAGACTACTTAGAGCTATGATATTAGCTGCTTTTAATTCTCTTTTGGATCATAAACATGATAAAACTAATGATCCCAACGTTAATCCTAGCTTATTAGGCTTGTTTTGTTTATTTACAGCTGTAATGTCAGGGTATCCAAATGATATAGGGCCCCTGGGCTCTGGCCCTGGTATTTGTTAAAAATGTATGGCTCTTTAATTGGGCGTTCTCATACACAGCCCATTTCATTATTTGGCCTTTCTCCGCACTCAGAATATGCCTCACAGATTGGATATTCTAGTAATATTTATAAGAAACCTCATTGATTCAGCCCTCCATTTCCCAATATTACCAGAGTGGCACTCTAGCAATCAAGAGCAAAGGAGGAATTCAGCCAGCTTCGTAATTAGCAGAAAAAACAAGGTCTCTTTTTGTAAGTATGCGGCCCTTGTGACTTTATTCTTAGAACTTGAAGAGAGAGAGAGAGAGAGAGAGAGAGCAGAGCAGAGGAGTCTCGTTCGAGGCGACGCCAGCGAAAGATGGAACTCGCTCCCGTATAATTTCACTGTTAGTTTCTCTTTGCACGATGTTTTACTATTTTTTCCTTAATTATACCTTTTTTGCGCCTGATAATACATTATTAGGTTATATGGGACTGTATTGTTCTACTTGTGTTTAGCATCGCAGAGTTTTTCTTTTTTAAGAAGAAATAGTTCTTGATGGAGCAGAGACAAAGAAAAATTTAAGAAGTTAGTTAGTTTGTACTAGATTATCTTGAAGAACCCATGATGAGTGTTCCCCTAATGCTTGTTTTTAGGTTCGGTAAATTAAAAGAAAGTTACCATGATCTTTTCCCCCACTAACCTACTCAACTACTCTATATTAGAGAAAATGACCATGACTTTTTCTAGAAAATTTCAGTAAATTCTTCGTTCTTGTTCAGTGACTTGCACCTGGTTCTTTGTAGGTAACATTGTGCTTTTATGTCATTTATTTTATACGTGACGCCTTATATAAAATTTTCAGATGAAAAGAAAAAATTTACTTAATTGTTAAAGCTGTTACTTTGGGAAATAGAAAGTTAACGATAGTTTGCTTAGTTTTCAAAGTATGATAGTTTACTAGGCTCATGAAACCTTGTTTAAATATTACCTTTAAGATTATCTAGTCTGCGTAAAACCTTAGGACATTTTAGCTTTATTGTTGCATCACATATTCTTTCGACTAATATATAGTTGAAATCATGGATCAAATGAAAACGGTAGGTGGTAATTTTTAGTTTACACTTGCATTTTACTTCCTGTTTAGCCTCTGAGAGGAATTTAAACCATAGCAGTCAAATTTCACACTTTCACCTTTTACTTGTTTGTGTAGATCAAAAGAGCAGGATTTTGTTATGCTGTGACTCAAATAGGGCTAAACCAAATACATTGTTTCTTTGGCTGGGAAATTTTCTAGAGAACACACTGATGCGAAGAGTGGAATAGGTTGTTTTTGATTGAGACAATTGACATGCACATTTGTAGACTTATCATTATAACTATTTGTTCTCAAATTTATGATTAATTCTACGCCAATCAGTGAAATATGTGTCTCTAGTTGCTAGTTGTATGAACTTTCCATATCCATCCTCACAACTTGCAAATCTATACTTTCCTCGCCTTTATTTTATGGTTTCTGAAACTTCAGTTTGTGCTTGTCTTGCCTCAATAAGTTAGTTTCAGTTACAAATGTATGACATTTTATTCTATATCTTCCTTCTTGAAGATGGTTTCATTTTCACTAATACTTCTGAAGGATTTCTGAAAACTAGAGTTCTAATTCGCGACAGTAAGGTTTTTATGCATGTGCATGTGCTTGCTTCTCTTTACTAGACCATGAATTCTCTCCAACATCAACTGAGCGTCATTTGATAAATATCAAAACCTTGTCTTCTTCTCTCTCAGTTTAGACCAAAGAATTTTGCATGATTGCTTTTGTATCTTGATGCCTGCAGGGCAAACTGGCGTTCTACCTTTTGCCCTGATTTATATGGTGTCATTCTCTTGCTCAGCGGCATAATGTTTATTTGAGCCCTTTCTTGGTGTCTTTCTTAACTTGGGGTTTTGCTTCCATAACCAATTCACTGTATCAAGAAAGTAATGATCGATGGTAATGAACTAATCCGAATAGAATAAATAACCAATTCATTATCCACTTATGTGCATATGTTGGTCGGTATTATTTATTTATTTATTTATTTTTATTTTTTTTATTTTTTTTTGTGAAACCCTGACTTGGCTATCAGATTTGCTTTCAATACTTTTCTAGTCTATCTGTTGTTTTACTTCAATGTCTATTCCAGAGTTGCTGGTGTTTGTTCTGCATCTCTGTCCATTTCATTGAAGGCTATGCACGTTCTAGCTTACTGTTCAAATGGACAGCATAGCATCGTATGGATCTATGTATTTGTTGCAGTTGTGGTGTCTAATTGGTAATTCTATCTATATATATGGGTGCTCTATCTTGTAATTGTAACTTTATCAGAAAGAAAAAGATAGACTCTAGTGCAGCCCTGGAAGTAGGCAAATTGCCAAACCACATAAAATCTGTGATCTTTTTGTGTTTGTTTTTCTTTTTTTCCCATCTCTCTCTCACTTGTAGGAGTTTTCATTCCTGACAGTATTTTCCTGTGTCCATTTAGAGCATGCCGTTCTATAAAACTAGAGAGAGCCTGATGATTTCATCTTAAATCATATGCTTGTTTATGTGTATGGAGTTGCGGATATTGGAGAATTAATATCACTTCCTCATAGCTTTTGAGTAGATTTATCCCTCATTTTACTTGTTAGCTTCAGGAATCTAGCATCTAATTTGTCCTGTGAAGAATGGACCCCCTCTCACTTTCCGAGACATTATTGAGGAAGATGATTGATTGACCATCAGCCACATGTTTGTTATCACTAGGTCAGTGAACTTTGAACAGCCACAACTTTCTGTTTTAGCTTCTTTCTTCATTTCTTTTCTTTTTTGCTCTCTGCATTAATCTCTGAACCAATTATTTGTCAGGATGGTTGTTGATTATGCATCATCTAGTCCGGTTATTTTGCCGATATATCCTTGTCAACATGAAGCTTACATCGTAGTTTCCCTTTGTTTTTTTTTCGTTTTCACATCTTTCTTGGCTTCTTGAATTAGGGAGCAAACAGATATTGATTAGCTCTGGATGTTCAAACTATGGCACCATTCATCAGTTTACTAATTTACGAGGGTTGGATCTGAGATGCAAGCAAGGAGGGGGGTTTGAATAGGAATGCTACCTTTTTTCACTAAAAATAGAGAATATGCAATAGAATATATAAAATAAAAGCGATAAACGATATAAAGCAATATAATCAAACACCAAGAGCAATCAACCAGAAACACATGTAAAAATCCTACGTCCACTCTTCCTTCTCACAAAGGGGCTTCCTCACTATGCAAAGAGTTTACCTGAATCACAAACCCGATTTAGTAGGCTTACAAGACCACACCCTGAAGTCTACCCGAAACCAGTCGTCTAACCTAACTCTCACAATGAGTCACTCCCAGCCCTAGCTAATCTCAACCCTCAATTCAACCGGCTTGAGTACGCCGTCAAAGAAGTTCAAAGCGAAACTCAACAATAACAATTAAGCTCAGAGTACAAGAAAGATTTTATAACTTTTTTGTTAAAATAAACCGTCCCTCAAAGGATATAAGCGTAGCTCGATGAAGAACGGTGAAGAAGATTAATCTAAGGGCAACTCTCCTCGCTAAAACATTCCAGAGATGTGTGCGACGAGTGAGAGTTTGACGAGGCTCTGGGGGGTCAAAATCTTCTACTTGATCTCTCACAAATCAAACCCTAGAACTCCTATTTTCTCTCTCTCTTTCAATGATATAAACTCCTTCAATAGGTCAGGAAAAAGATATCCTAAACATGACAGAGATTGAAGATATTATAAGCGACGAACGGTTGCGATTAAATCTGAAAATCTGCAAACAACCAACTTTACCGTTGATGGTGCCTCTCGACCATTGATGGTTGAGAAATTCATCAATGATATAAAAGTCTCTAGATTAAAAATTAGCGATGACACATGTTGATCATCGATGAGCTCTTCTCACCATCGATGGTCAATGCCTACCATTGATGTTAGAAGGGCTGAAATCAGCTTTTAAGCTGATTTTTGCATCGTTTCGCTTCGTACACTTCTTATACATGTATTTACCCGTACTTTATCATCTCAAATCAATATTAGTATCAAATGAGAGTTTGTTATTACTCAAATAAGAGATATTATACGGACTACGTGCTAACAATCTCCCCTTTTTGATAATAACAAACTTTAAATTTGAAATAATAAAATACATGCATATTTGAGATATATAGGCATCACAATGAGCACAAATATACTTTCATGCAAAAGAAAAAGATATGCAATGCTCCTCCTACATTCATGCATTCATGAAAAGTGTAATCAAGTACAAGTATTGTAAAACTCCGCTAAAACAATGATCGAGTGTTTCAAAAAATATTCAAAGAATCAAAATATGAAACCCACATAGTCATAAGCTCCACTCATGCAAAAACTCATCAAATTTTACCAAATTCTCCCATTGTTGTTATTAACAAAAGTGGAAAACACACCAATGAATATACTTAATACAGGAGAAATTCTGATAAAAATCATTCAAAAGATGTACGGGAGAGAACAACACACTGGTTCATAGAAAATAAGAGAGCTGCATAATAAGCTCGTTAGAGGACCGGAGTTGGGTTCTCCGGTGATTCCTTCGACGATTAAGTCAGTATTTGAGCTTGAGTGGAGAAGAAACCAATGAACTAAATAAGTTCTAAGTGTGTAGAAATTGTATACCTGTGGCCCCGGTCGGAGGTGATCCCGGAGGAGCCCTCCTCTCAGCAGGCGATGAGCCCATATATATACCCAGCTGAGAAGGGTAGAAGCGTAATTTTGGCCGAGTCTAGGCAGACAGCTGGATCGGTAGTGTTGGCAGGTGTCGACTGCGTATGCGTTGAGTCACCATTGACTTGACATGATGGTGATTGAGGAGGTATGTCGGGTGATGAGTCATGAGGACTCGTGGCATTAACAATGATGATAATGGACAGCTGTTGGTGCGGAGTTCGAGGATGAACCGCCTTTCGACTCAGCTTCGGGAGAGGGACGACAAGTATCGCCTTTATTGTCACAAGTTGTCGACCCGGCCTAAGAATGAATGCGGGGGTCAACTCAGATGATGCGGTCGAGTGAGAGCTGGTCTCGACTTGGCCTTCCTCTGAAAGGGATGAGCACCCATGGGACTCGAGTCGCCCTGGTTGGGGCTGAGCCGGTCTGGTGATTAGTGTTGATGTGGGGCACGTGTCGACTCTAAGAGGAGGCTTAACACTTGGTGTAATTATTGTCATAACAAAAGCTAACGACTTATTCTCGTAGTTATTTTCTGAATCATTTTCTCTTTCTTTCAAACGCACTTCATATGTAAGAAGATTCCCTACAAGATTCTCAAGAGTTAGTTTAGAAAAATTGTACAATTCTTTGATAGCCGTTACGTTTAATTCCCAATTCTTGAAAAGAGAATGAAGAATTTTTCTCACAAGCTCCTTCATATTCTTTTCCCAAAGACTTTGACTTGTTCACAATGTCCGTGGATTGAGTGAACATATCCTGATTACTCTCCGAGGCCTTCATTTTGAAATTTTCATACTTACTTATATGCATGGTAAGTTTCGCCTCTTTCACTTGTGCAGTTCCTTCGTGTGTAACTTCCAAAGTATTTTACATTTCATGCGCAGTAGAATAATTTATCATGTGGTTAAACTCTTCAGCAGTTAAAGGACAATAAAGAGCATTTATAGCTTTTGCATTTAAAGAATAAAGCTTTTTGTCAGCAGGGGTCCACTTATCTATAGGAGCGACAATGGTGGTCTCAGCTACAATGGTCGTAGGTTCACTATAGCCAGTCTCAACAATACTCCAAACGTCAAAATCGCTGGACAACAAAAAGATTTTCATGTACGCTTTCCAGTAGGTGTAGTTTGTCCCATCAAAAAGTGGGGGTCGGTTAACTGCGTGTCCCTCAAGAAAAGCCATTGCAGCGATCGAACTAAACATCTCTACCCTAGGTTGTGAATCCTAAAGATGGTAACGAGACTCCGAGACCACTTGTTAGATCTGAGATGCAAGCCTAAGGGGGGTGAATAGGATTCCTACTTTTTTGCCAAAAATATAGAATATGTTGCGGAATATATAAAATAAAAGCGATAAACGATATAAAGAATTATAATCAAACACCAAGAGTGATCAACCAGGAGCACACGAGATTTTATAGTGGTTCGTATAACAATCCTACGTCCACTCTTCCTTCTCGCAAAGATGCTTCCTCACTATGCAAAGAGTTCACCTGAATCACAAATCTGATTCAATAGGCTTACAAGACCGCATCCTAGAATCTACCCAAAATCAATCGTCTAACTCCCATAATGAGTAACTCCTAGCCCTAGCTAGTTCCAACCCTTAATTCAATATGTTTGAGTACACCGTTAAAGAAGTTAAGTAAAACTTAAAAATAACAATTAAGCTCAGAATACAAGAAAAATCTTACAACCATTTTCTTAAAACAAACCGTCCTTTGAAATATATAAGCGTAGCTCGATGAAAAATGGTGAAGAAGATCAATCTAAGGGCAACTCTCCTCGCAGGAACAATTCGGAGATGTTGAGCGCGACAAGTGAGAATTTGACGAGGCTCCGGTGGTCAAAATCTTTAACTTGATCTCTCACAAATCAAACTCAAGAACTCCTGCTCTTTTATATCTCTTTCTCCCCAATAGGTCAGGAAAAAGAGATCCTAAATGTGGTAGAGATTGGAGATACTATAAATGATAAACGACTGCGATTAAATCTGAAAATCTGCAAACAACCGACTTTACCATCGATGGTGCCTCTCGACCATCGATGGTGTCGAGGCCCCATCATTGCCATCAATGGTTTAGAAGCTCATCGATGATATAAAAGTATCTGGAGTAAAAATCATCGATGTGCTCTTCTCACCATCAATGGTCAATGCCAACCATCTATGTTAGAATGGCCGAAATCAGCTTTTAAGCTGATTTTCGCGTCATTTCACCTCATACACTTCTTATACCTGTATTTACCTGTATTACATTATCTCAAACTAATATTAGTACCAAATAAGAGTTTGTTATTACTCAAATAAGAGATATCATACGAATTACGTCCAACGAGAATATTCAGTTAAGGTTTGTATGACAAAGTAATTTGTTTTGAGCAGTCAATGCTTGTATCACATTTCCTTTTTTTTATCTTCTTTAGGTATGCTTCTAGATTCGAGCTATTTCTTATTTGATGCACAGTAGTTTGGTCGTATTATACGCCTCATGAAATGTCTTCACACCTAAGTTTTGAACATAAGAACCTAAGAACCTAAGTTTTGAACATAAGAACCTGCCACGCGTTGGCGTGGGCCCCCGAAGAAGTAATCTCTATCAAATTCAATGCGACGAAATCTGCCGTTCAAATCAGATTCATTTCATGTCACTTCCTTGAGGCCTAAGATTCTGATCGCATAGGACATTTCTATATGCGGGAGTTGGCATAGAAAGTTTGCTGTGTCAATATCGTACACGTCGTCTATAATTAACCGACGCTCGTGCTGTACACGCCGTCCATTGATTACCAGACGTTGATGTTTCTTCGAATCAGGAGTGCAGACTTTTTTGCATGTTAGTCCTTATATATTAGACTAAATGGCACTAAAATACCCTATTATTTCCCCACATTTATACTTAAATATCCTAAATTGTGAAAAAATAGCATACAAATACCCTAAGTTGTTCACTGTTAGAATATTGTAAACATTGTTTAAAAATCCATTATGATAGAAATACCCCTCCGTAGAAAATGAATGTCAATTCAATAAAAAGATAGAGGGTAGATATAGTGGTAGATATGATAATAAATAAGGTCAATATAATTACAAAAATATCATGTGATTTCCTAGAACTATTCCCACACGCAACTAACAAAAGGTACTAATATGTTAATTTTTACAACTTAGGATATTAAAGTGCTACTTTTTACAATTAAGGATATTTATGTGCGACTTTTTAAAGCTTAGGGTATTTAAATGTAAAGGTGGTGAAACAATAGGGTATTTAAGTGCCATTTAGCCTATATTATCATCTATTTTTACTCTTCAGAAGTCACTGTTAGCAAACTAATTTCATAAGCACTGGTTAGCAAATAATTTTTAGGATTAATTTTAGAAAACCTCTTAACTATGAGGGTTGTATCGGATACCCCCCTAACTATTTTAATTTGAGTAAATTCCCCTAAAATTTGGAGTATTGTAGATAATCAGAGTATTGTAGATAACCACCCTCAATTTTAAAATTTTAACTTAACCCCCATCAACTTATGGGGTATCTCACAAAACCCTTCTAGATCTTCACACTTTTCTTTGAAGAATCCTCTGACATTGTTACCTTAAAATATGAAACAATCTAAATATCCTTTTGAGAAAAAACACATGTTAGTTAAAATAAACCTTCCAACTCTCAAAAGACTTCCAACTCTCAAAAGAAAGACTTTGAGCCATTTACGGTGCTCCCGATCTCATCTTACCCCGATCTCATCTTACCAAAATCTAGGCTTTTTTTATGGCTGAAGAGTATCATAATGTTTTTTAAATCATGTACTATAGCATGACGCGTTATACTTAATGGTGTTAGTTAGGTGAATTAAGTGAGAAAATTTTAGGGGGTTTTCTCAAGTTTTTAAAGTCAAGTTATCACCAACAGCCTCAAACTTGAGTGGTTTATTCAAATTGAAATACTTTTTTTTTGTGGAGGGTGGGTTTCGAGACACCACCCATAGTTGAGGAGGATTTCCTAAAATCATCCCTTTTTACAATAAAAATTAGTGTCAACAGAATACCCTATATAGGAAGGAACAGGCAGATACATATATATCACAGAACTTTAAAACCAACTATGGTCTTATAAAGTTAATGGAGAAATAAATATCGATATTGGGTAAAATAAGACTAAGGTTTTCGTACAATTATCAAGTCAATCGTTTTCAATGTAGGGATTTGGATAAACATACTAATGTGGTATTTGGACCCTACATTATATATATATATATATATATATATATATATATATATATATATATATATATATATATATATATATATATATATATATATATATATATATATATATATAAGCAAAGAAATATACACACATGTTCCACAAAGAGAGGAGGCTGTCCAAAGTTGCTTACTTGCTTACCTGCTAAGTTCGTTAAAAAACTGACGGTCAAAGCCTTGCGATGTTTTTTTGCAATTAAGTTTTTTCCCAAGATTATGCAAGAAACAAAAAACTTAGAAGGTCTAAAGTGCAAAAGATTGATCGCCGTTATCAACCAAGCAAACGACCGTCAACGGAGTCAGACCATTTCTTTCTCTGTTTATTTCTCGAACATATCTAAACCCCATTTACGACTTTCAAGCCCTCGCTCGCTCCCAGCCCATGAGTAGCCCATAGCCCAAGGCATCTCGATCCAACGGCCGAGATTTCTCCTCGGCATCCTTCCCCTATATAAAATCCCCAAACGCCTCTTTCCATTTCTAACCCCAAAATCTCTCTTTTTCTCCTCACTTTGAATCTCGGTGAAAAATTTCTTCGGAGTGCTCGAGCCATGGCGGATCACGCGGAGGAATCGAAGGGCGAATCTCTGATCGAGAAGATCGAGGAGAAGTTCCACGGCCAGGATTCGTCATCGTCTTCATCTGACTCGGACAACGAGAAGAGTAAAAAATCCGAGATGAAATCGGAGGAGGCCGAATCATCTTCGATCAAGAACAAGATCTGGCGCCTTTTTGGGAGGGAGAAGCCTGTCCACAAAGTTTTAGGCGGCGGCAAGCGTATGGATCGGATCTAAACCCTAACTTCGTTTCTAATTTATCTTTGAAAATTATTTTTTGTAGTTTTTTAAAATTGTTTGATTAGATCGGATCGGGTGAGATTTGATTCGATTGTGCCCGTTTGAACTGAGATCTGTTGGTTGGCGAATAATTAGTCACTTTTTATTAGCTTTTTGGAGTGGATGAAAGCTAACTTTGCATGGTAATCTTAGTTTGATGTTGATGCTGTTTGTTGATGGTGATTTGTGCTTTTTTAGGTTATGATAACCATCAACTCGTGAATAAAAAGCAAGAATGATTTCTCAATTGATTTTATTTATTTGTCATCCTAAATAGAAATATTAAATAAGTGAGGGCTGATGATCATGCTGTGCGAGCGAAACCTAGAAGCTTCTAAAATTCATCTTTCGAGACCAAAATCCTGACTGAATTTTTGAATAAGCATGTGCCATATTAGTTGGATGCGGATCCTTGACAATTTTATGTCTAAAATGTAAATTAGCTCTGAATCATAGTTTTTAATCCCCATAGTATTATTGCAGCTGCTGATGTGTTTCTATGGAGGAACAAGAAGATCTCCGCGAGTGTCCTGGGTGGGGCCACTGCCATCTGGGTCCTATTCGAGCTTCTCGAGTACCACTTGCTGACTCTGGTCTGCCACTGCCTCATACTCTCACTTGCAGTCCTCTTCCTTTGGTCTAATGCTACTACCTTCATCAACAAGTGGGAGTTCTTCTCATTTCCTTTCAGTACTTTGGTGATATAAGATTCTTCATTACTTATTCTGGTAATATTTGCTTTCAGGTCTCCACCTCATATTCCTGAGGTGAGCATCCCTGAGGATCTGACTGTAAACATTGCGCTGTCTCTGAGATATGAGATTAACCAGGGGTTTGCTGTTTTGAGGGAAATCGCGTCTGGAAAGGATCTGAAGAAGTTCATCATTGTATGTTCATCTATGTACTCTTGTATCGTTGATATTTACTCAAGCTCCTGGCAATTGGTTGTGCTAATGATTCTTGCTTCTTGTTTTTCCCCCCCCTCAGGTGATTGCTGGGTTATGGCTGCTTTCTGTTGTTGGTGGCTGCTGCAATTTCTTGACCTTGTTCTACATAAGTAGTGCTCTTTGACCTATTTTATTTTTGCATAATCATCTTGAATTCACTGTTTCTTTCGTCTAACAGTTTCTTAATTTGTCTTGGAAAACAGCATTCGTCTTGCTGCACACAGTGCCTGTCCTGTATGAGAAGTACGAGGACAAAGTCGACGCCTTTGGAGAGAAGGCAACCGCAGAATTCAAGAAGCATTATGCAGTGTTCAATGAGAAGTGTCTGAGCAAGATTCCGAGGGGACCATTGAAGGATAAGAAGCTGCAATAAGAAGGTAGACGGTACTTTGTGGTTGTGTTGGTGTTAGAAGGCTATTGGCTTCTAAGTGTTATATTGTGACTGCTTTGTTGCATCTCTTTTCTATTGCTATGTGATGCGAATGGTTTCTCTGTTTGCATAACTGTATTATGTTTAGTGGGTACGATTCCAAGATTTTGTGACATCGTAGCTTATAGATTCTATATGCTTGTAAGTCTTCTAGCTGATTGCGGCTTTGCTGTCATTACATGCTTCCATTTTCACACCTCACTTGAGGGAAGTTTTGCTAAGTTTCGCAATATCGTAGCTGCATTTATCATGGTGTAATTTTGTTATGTGCAGCTAAAATGAACATGCAGTTCCATTGTTTCTGGGATTGCAGGACCTGCGTGATTTTAGGATTTCATTGTTTGGTTGACTATTTTTGTTAGTTTGAAAAAATTGATTACCGATTTAGTAATTCGTTTACCAACTTGTAGATGTTAACTGATGACATGTATGATGATTGCTTTGTTGTTTTGGTAAGATGCTATATACTCTCGGAGGTTAAATGTCAGGATGCGTTAGTTGCCAATTCTCTGGATATTTTGAAAAGTCAAAATATTTATTTACTTGTAGATTGAGTGATGGAACTGTTCTTTTACATCATGTGTAATATATAAACTCTATCAATAAATTATTCTGTTTGCGCCAGAGCCTGCTGTAGGTATAAGCTATACTGCTGTACCAGCTTTTAGCAAGATGAAACATTACGTCACCAGGTATGATTAATACCTTCTGCGGGTCTGAGAGGCAACTTACTTTTTAGCGGAGAAATATTGGAGGAACTAGGTATTATGTATTTGCTAAGGCGAAAGCTTAGGACTTTATATATTATTATGTAGCATAATCATATTAGTGAATCAGTGATATAAAGACATTTTTCTTGCACATTCTCTGTGATGTACTGACTGGAATAAACCTTCGTATAGGGGTTAGATACACTTCAGTATCAGGATGTTATACACTTTACTGCTAGTACCAGTTTCTATCTTATAGTGGAGTAACATTGGCGGCTAACTTTGATATTAGATGATTTGTTGACATGTATGAGCATTATATTCTGGCTATATTTCGACCATTGATACTGGATGACTAGTGTTGTTCAAATTAGCTTCCAAGATCGTAAACTGAAACATATTAGTTTTTATACTTGCTTTTAAGTATATCTACTCAATAAATGAATCAGGCCTGCGTGTTAAAAAAAATTTAAACCAGCACTGTATTGTATGTTTTACCCACAGATGATTGGAAGTGTGAGTGAGCACATGGTTGACACGTGGATAGTGCAAATTGGATACTTATTAGTTCTAGAATATTAGAGATGATGATGATAGTTATGGTATAGAGGCTTTAGTTTCAAAAGTGTTTTTGAAAAAAAACAGTGATATTTGGTTTTTCAGATGTATCAGATAATTCGTGTGACAAGGAGAGCTAAAATTTGAACAACACTAGTCATGAAATGTTTCATCACCATTTAGAAAGCACCCCAGCGGAATAGATCGTCTACATTGACGAGGAGAGCTAAAATTATTTCGAAAGGAACAAATTACATTGCCCATATGATAATTGCAGGACAAAAACGTTATCTAACTTGATGTTAGGACATTGATGATCACCTCTGGCCCGCTGATCAGCAAAAAGTTTTTAAAATGATTGGTATTTCCGGGGACTTGCTTGTTGAGATTCAATGTTTGTTGTGGTTATTTAAATTGATTTTGCTCTCAAATTTTATACATAATGACATGTAAGATGTATCTGATAGGTTCATAGTTTCTTTTCTTGTAGCTATTTATGAATTAGAGCATAAAGTCCTTATTTATCTATTAACTGAAGTTATTGGGGCTAGCACTGTAGCTAGTGTCATTTCATAGCTACAGTGCACCTCAATAGCTTTATAGATAAAATTGGCTAAATATCATAAAACCCCCCTTAACTTTGGATGATTATCAGAAAACCCCCATTAACTTTGAAAGTATTAGAAAACTCCCTTAAGTTTAGGGCTTATCATAAAACCCCTCTTAACTTTGAGAATTTATCAGAAGACCCCCCTAATTTAAGAGGGTTTTTTGATAAAATCTTAAAGTTAAAGGTGGTTTTCTAATAAAATCTAAAAGTTAAAGGGGGGTTTTGTGATAATCCCAATACTTAAGGGTGGTTTTTTGATATTTTAAAAGTTAAGGGGGGTTTTTCGATAGTTGTCTAAAGTTAAGGGGGTTTTTCTGATATTTAGCCATAGAAAATGTATATGACAAACGGTATATAATAAAAGGTTTTTGCACATATATCCAAAAATATAAACCAATTTATGCTTAAGCCCGTTAACTTCCAAACTTACTCTATGCCGAAATTGATCATCAACGTGAAATTTCACACAAAATCACAACTATAAACTAATTTACTTTTAAAATCATCAACTCGACTTTCAGACCAAAATGCTTAAAATTTGCACGTAAATCCAAAATTAAAAATAAATTTACTTTTAAGCTCGTCGACTTCTAAACCGACTATTAGTGCAAATGCTCATCAAACGTAAGAATAAAAACTTAATAATATAATATAAGAAGTTTTTGCTTATAAACTCAAAGTCGCACCCCTCTTTGCATTTAAACTTAGTTAGGAAATGGATTCGTACCTATAAATCCAAAGTCTTATCACGATTTAGTTTGACTCACCTGTTTCCAAAATCTAAAGTATTCTAGCGAATTATGTTTAAACTTACTTTGTATTTAAAGAGTTTGGTGTACGATTTAATCTATGGTATTCTACTTTAACTTGCTATATTTCTTTTCTAAGCGGTTAACTATATAATGTAGTTTTTGAAATAAATAATTGAACCATTATTTTTTAGTTTTTTTCACACAAATGTCGCGGCATCTAAAAGTAGATTACTTTTGCCTCTAAAATCAAAGTTTTACCCATATTTATTATTAAGCTTGCACACTTTAAAATCATTCTTTGACTTAATGCCGCATCCAAAATTTTAATGCTACTTCCGAAAAAAATTTTTGCCTATAAAATTAAGCTTTCCTTTATTTATTTGTGAGCTCACCCACTTCCAAATTCACTCTTAAAAACAAACTACTACTTCAAATTATGTTACATCCACTGCGGTCATATTTGGATTGAGTACTTGTATATACTAAAGTTATTGGGCCCACAACTATAGAAAGTCTTTTCAAGCTACGGTAAACTTATTTAATATATAAACTGAGACAGTCAGAATATTGAAACTGTTAAGTAGCCAAGTTGGTTAATCCTCCCCTATAAACTCATACCACTTATAAATGGCCCGCGTTCGATTCCCTCAAACTTTTAAAATTTTTAAAACCTTTATTTAAAAATTTCTTTTCATTATGAGTCTTTAAATCTTTCATGTTTTGATATTAAATCCTTCAAATCATGAAAATTGTTATTAAGTTCTACAATTCGAAGTTAATTAGAAATTGATCTCTCAAATCATTAAAATTAATATTAGGTTTCTTAATACTTAAAAATTATTTTGAAATTACTCCATTCAATAAAATATAGAATCAATAACTAAAGAGATTAATTTAAAAAGATTGCGAGAATTAGAGGACCTAATAACATTGCTATTAACTTGAGGGACTAATTTCAAAATAATTTGTAATATGGGAACACAATAGCAATTTCAATGATTTTGAAGCTTATCTAATTAAAAAAGTTTAATTTTTATTTTAAATTCTGAGACTCAAAGTTTACCCCATTTTATTAGAAAATCATGTACTTGACTTTTTTATTCCAATATTAATGTCTTACAACTCTCATATTTTGAAACAAATACCTTAAATCATGAAAAGTGCTATCATGCACGGTCGATTCTTAACTCATTTGAGTTGACCCTCAAATTATTAAAATTACTATTAGATCCTTAGGTTCTTAAATTATTTTGAATTGTCCCTCTAATAAAGAATAGAAGTAATAATTGGAGTCATTAACTTGAAATGATTATGATAATCGTGAGACCGATGACAAATTCAATGAGTTGAGGGGTTTATTTGAAAATAAGTAATATATGTATATTATATCTCCAAAAATATTTTAATCCACAAATTAAAAAGAATTTTCTAGACAAATTGCTTAACAATTATTTTTGACTTCTTCACACAAATGTCGCGGCATCTAAAAGTAGATTACTTTTGCCTCTAAAATCAAAGTTTTACCCATATTTATTATTAAGCTTGCACACTTTAAAATCATTCTTTGACTTAATGCCGCATCCAAAATTTTAATGCTACTTCCGGAAAAAATTTTTGCCTATAAAATTAAGCTTTCCTTTATTTATTTGTGAGCTCACCCACTTCCAAATTCACTCTTAAAAACAAACTACTACTTCAAATTATGTTACATCCACTGCGGTCATATTTGGATTGAGTACTTGTATATACTAAAGTTATTGGGCCCACAACTATAGAAAGTCTTTTCAAGCTACGGTAAACTTATTTAATATATAAACTGAGACAGTTAGAATATTGAAACTGTTAAGTAGCCAAGTTGGTTAATCCTCCCTATAAACTCATACCACTTATAAATGGCCCGCTCGATTCCTCAAACTTTTAAAATTTTTAAAACCTTTATTTAAAATTTCTTTTCATTATGAGTCTTTAAATCTTTCATGTTTTGATATTAAATCCTTCAAATCATGAAAATTGTTATTAAGTTCTACAATTCGAAGTTAATTAGAAATTGATCTCTCAAATCATTAAAATTAATATTAGGTTTCTTAATACTTAAAAATTATTTTGAAATGTCCCTCTAATAAAGAATAGAAGTAATAATTGAGTCATTAACTTGAAATGATTATGATAATCGTGAGACCGATAACAAATTCAATGAGTTGAGAGGTTTATTTGAAAATAAGTAATATATGTATATTATATCTCCAAAAATATTTTAATCCACAAATTAAAAAGAATTTTCTAGACAAATTGCTTAACAATTATTTTTGACTTCTTCACACAAATGTCGCGGCATCTAAAAGTAGATTACTTTTGCCTCTAAAATCAAAGTTTTACCCATATTTATTATTAAGCTTGCACACTTTAAAATCATTCTTTGACTTAATGCCGCATCCAAAATTTTAATGCTACTTCGAAAAAATTTTTGCCTATAAAATTAAGCTTTCCTTTATTTATTTGTGAGCTCACCCACTTCCAAATTCACTCTTAAAACAAACTACTACTTCAAATTATGTTACATCCACTGCGGTCATATTTGGATTGAGTACTTGTATATACTAAAGTTATTGGGCCCACAACTATAGAAAGTCTTTTCAAGCTACGGTAAACTTATTTAATATATAAACCGAGACAGTTAGAATATTGAAACTGTTAAGTAGCCAAGTTGGTTAATCCTCCCCTATAAACTCATACCACTTATAAATGGCCCGTTCGATTCCCTCAAACTTTTAAAATTTTTAAAACCTTTATTTAAAATTTCTTTTCATTATGAGTCTTTAAATCTTTCATGTTTTGATATTAAATCCTTCAAATCATGAAAATTGTTATTAAGTTCTACAATTCGAAGTTAATTAGAAATTGATCTCTCAAATCATTAAAATTAATATTAGGTTTCTTAATACTTAAAAATTATTTTGAAATGTCCCTCTAATAAAGAATAGAAGTAATAATTGAGTCATTAACTTGAAATGATTATGATAATCGTGAGACCGATGACAAATTCAATGAGTTGAGAGGTTTATTTGAAAATAAGTAATATATGTATATTATATCTCCAAAAATATTTTAATCCACAAATTAAAAAAGAATTTTCTAGACAAATTGCTTAACAATTATTTTTTGACTTCTTCACACAAATGCCGCGGCATCTAAAAGTAGATTACTTTTGCCTCTAAAATCAAAGTTTTACCCATATTTATTATTAAGCTTGCACACTTTAAAATCATTCTTTGACTTAATGCCGCATCCAAAATTTTAATGCTACTTCGAAAAAATTTTTGCCTATAAAATTAAGCTTTCCTTTATTTATTTGTGAGCTCACCCACTTCCAAATTCACTCTTAAAACAAACTACTACTTCAAACGTGCATGATATTTATGATGACAAGTAGACTTGCGGATGAATCTTGGGGAAATTTTAGGTCTGTATGATGCTCATTGATGGTTTGGGTTAAGAGAAACATTTATTAATTGCAAGTCCGAGCAAAGGGATCACGGATCACCTATCATTATTAGGTAATGACAGACTATTGGGTTAGTGTACATGGGAACTTAAATTAATTTATTCACTTAAATATTTGAAATACAAGAGAATGGGTAAAGAACACGAACAAAGTTCCATGAGAGGAGGCTCCACAAGCATCTTTAAAGTGCGAGATCACTGTTAGCCGTACTTTACCATCTTCGGTTGATGGCAACTTCCCACCTAACTAGGTATCGACTTGTGCGTGTGAGGGCCAGGATAGGAAGGCAGTTAGCAGGTTTAGCGGTCGCTCTGGTCATTCTAAGCCTCATGATAGCTCCAAACTCGTCTATATATGAAAAGTCTGAAACTGGTATGTAATTTTCTGAAAGGAATTGTCGCTGGATCAAATTGATCAAAGTTTCACAGCTGACGCAAACCCTTGAACCCAATCTTTTAGTTGTTGGCTGTATTTCTCCGATGTTCGTCTTTCATCTTTATCTTGTCCTGTGATTGTTTTTCCAAGTGATGCCTAGCTGTTCATCATGGATCCGTGACTCAAAGAGTCTCAATTTATCTTCCCCTTACGTCTCGAGCACATGCAGTATGATACAAGATCTGCCAGTAGAATCCGTTGAAATACGCCCTGAAGCAGTTCGATCATTGGATTTCAAAGATTGTTCGTTGTTATTAGGTTTTTGTACTGCCTGCTTCTGGTTATTGGGCATGATCTTATATTTTATTTGGTCTTTTATGCTTCTTGACAAGAATGGGGCATCTGTAGTAAATCATTACACTGCTGGTATCTATAATCTCTCCTCTTGGGGATACGTTCCCGACCTTTCTTGTTTAATTGTTTAGCTTAGAAGGTCTCATCAAGAGGTCTCAACAGCTTTCCCGAATTATTGTAGTTTCTTTTTGTCGTAGCAATTTTAGTGCTCTAAATTTGGGGTGTGTTTGTTAACTCCCAACTAACCTGGTAAGATCTTAACCAAGTTAGTTTGATCCAGGTAGGGTTGAATCAATCTTAACCTGGATAAGGACCTAAGGGCTCATTTGGTATGAGGTTAAAGAAATCAGGGCTAAACTTTAACATAGTAATTACTAACCTAGAAAAATTAGAGGGGGGAAACATTCCTATGTTTGGTATAACTTTTAAATAAGGATAAAATTTAATCTCAAACGGATCTCTTCCATTCTCAATCCAAAATATTAAAAAAAATTTATAAAAACACCCTCAAAATTCAAAACATTTAGATAACATTAAAATTTCAAAACTTAAAAACAGCCCCCTAAAATTTTTGGGATTTGCAGAACACACTCTGAAACTTTCAAAAATTGCCAAAAAGACCTCAAAATTCTAAATTTACAAAAAAAGCCTAAACATTTCAAAGTGAATACATTACATAGAAAATCTAAGAATTACGAACAGCTCCCTAAAAATTTAAAATTAGCAAAAAACACCCTAAAACTTTAAAAAGATGCAACAAACACGCTAAAAAATTCAAAACTTACAGAAAAAACCTAAAATTTTCAAACTTACATATAGTACATTGAAAATCTAGGATTAGAACAGGCCCTTAAAAATTTTAGAATTTGCAGAAAACACCCTAAAACTTTCAAAAGTTGTAAAAAATACTTTCTAAATCTGAAATTTACGACAAATACCGTGAGAATTTCAAACCTACAACCAGTATACTGAAAATCTAGGAATTACAAGCAACCCCCTAAGACATTTTGACTTTGCAAAAAATGCCCTAAAAGTTCTAAAAATTGCTAAAAACACGCTCAAAAATTGAAATTATAAAAAACACCTCTCTGTAATTTTTTATCTTTTTAGGGTGTTTCTTGTAAATGTCAAACATTTTCTGGGTGTTTTTTGCAACTCTTGAAAGTTTTAGGGTGATTTTTACAAATTTGAAAATTTTCAAGTGGCTGTTTTTAATCCTAGATTGTCAATTTACTATTTGTAGGTTAAAAATTTTCAGGGGGTTTCAAGAAAATTTTGCATTTTAGGGTGTTTTTTATAACTTTTGAAAGTTTTAAGGTGTTTTTTGCAAATAAAAAATTTGAAATGGGCTTTCAATTCTTAGATTTTTAGTTTATTATTTTATGTTTGAAATTTTTATTTTTTGTAAATTTTAAATTTTATGGTGTTTTTGCAAGTTTTAAAGTTTCAAGGTGTTTTATCCAAATACCAAAACGTTTGGGGCTATTTGTATTTCCCTGATTTTCATTAATGTTTTAGATTTGAAATTTCAGTTTGTTTTTAAATTTGATTTTTGAGGGTGTTTTTGTAAGTTTTAAAAGTTAGGGTGTTTTTATAACTTTTGAAAGTTTTAAGGTGTTTTTGCAAATTCTAAAATTTTAGGTGCCAGTTTGTAATTCGTAGATTTTCAGTGTCCTGTTTTACTTTGTAATTTTCAAGCTTTTTTGTCAGTTTTAAATTTTAAGGTGTTCTTTGCCTAAATGTAAAAGTTTTAGGGTGTTTTTTGCAAATTCTAAAATTTTAGGTGCCAGTTTGTAATTCGTAGATTTTCAGTGTCCTGTTTTACTTTGTAATTTTCAAGCTTTTTTGTCAGTTTAAATTTTAAGGTGTTCTTTGCCTAAATGTAAAAGTTTTAGGGTGTTTTCTCCAAATTTAAATTTTTATGGGGCTATTTGTAATTCTTAGATTTTTAGTTTATTATTTTATGTTTGAAATTTTTATTTTTTGTAAATTTTAAATTTTTATGGTGTTTTTGCAAGTTTTAAAGTTTCAAGGTGTTTTATCCAAATACCAAAACGTTTGGGGCTATTTGTAATTCCAAGTTTTTCAATGTACTATTTGTAGCTTTGAAATATTCACAGAGTTTGTTGTAAATTTAAAATTTTGAGTGTGTTTATTGCAACTTTGAAAGTTTAGGGTGTTTTTGCAAATTCTAAAATTTTAGGTGCCAGTTTGTAATTCGTAGATTTTCAGTGTCCTGTTTTACTTTGTAATTTTCAAGCTTTTTTGTCAGTTTAAATTTTAAGGTGTTCTTTGCCTAAATGTAAAAGTTTTAGGGTGTTTTCTCCAAATTTAAATTTTTATGGGGCTATTTGTAATTCTTAGATTTTTAGTTTATTATTTTATGTTTGAAATTTTTATTTTTTGTAAATTTTAAATTTTTATGGTGTTTTTGCAAGTTTTAAAGTTTCAAGGTGTTTTATCCAAATACCAAAACGTTTGGGGCTATTTGTATTTCCCTGATTTTCATTAATGTTTTAGATTTGAAATTTCAGTTTGTTTTTTTAAATTTGATTTTTGAGGGTGTTTTTGTAATATTCAAAATTTAGGTTGTTTTCGATAAATTTAAAATTACCATGGGTCTCCTCGTAAGGTTTGAAATTTTCAATGTTTTTGTATGTTTTGAATTTTTAAAGTGTTTTAATAATTTTTGAGTGTTTTTTGTAGTTTGGGAATTGTTGAGGGTTGTTTGCAATTTTCTATTTATAAGGGGATATTTGTAATTATTTTTTATTTTAGGGTTTTTGGTAAGTTTTGAACCTTTGTTGGGGTTACTTATAATTATACATAGTTAAATGAACCAAGCCTAAACTTTTCCTCCCTTTTATTGTACCCGTTCACTTGGTTAAAGTTTATCCCCATATGTGCTTAAACTTTTAACCTTGGTGAAAGTTTAACATGATAACAAACAGGGTTAAAAGTCAAGAGAAAGTTTATCGGGGTAAAATTTAACCACCTTTACCCTTGTACCAAACAAGCCTTAAAGGGTTGTGTTTGACAAACCCTTAAAACTGGGCCTGAGCGAAGACTGAACCTGCCCTAGTTTTGGGATGGTTAAATTTGAACTAAGAGATCTTGGTTTGCAGTTGGCTCAATCTTATCGAAACAAAACTGGATTAATTACAAGTCAGTACCTTAAGGTATCATGTAATTACATTGATGATCCTGAAGTCTGTGCATCTACATGGGTGGCTCTGAGATTATAATTGTTATTACACGTGTGATCCTCGAGCTCGAAAAACAAGCTGCTCACAGGGTTACCCGTGTAAATACAATCAGTAACCTCAAGATTATCCTTGTAGATATGTAGATCCACGGTCATCAGTGTAATTATACAATACCTCAAGATACCAGCTTGTAATTAATCCAACAAAATTTAACTATTTAACCAGGTTAGCTCTACTAACATGGGTATTGGGGGAGTTGCCAAACACCCCTTTGGTCTATGTCACTTGACCATGAAGTGAATTTACATACTACTGGTAAATAAAAAATAAAAAGACTGAGTGATGAATCGTCCCCTTTTGTGATCTATAATTTTTAGGGGTAATATCAATGATTCAAGTTTCTTCTAGTTTCTAAAATTGTTGGTTTAATAGATGGGCACTGCAAATAATGATCTATTTCTCCATCTACCAATCAAACGTTTTCTAGTTGCCGCAACTTCAACCATTGAGATTGACAAATCCATCATAACTTTCATTTGAAAATTTTGATTTTGCTTATATTTGCATATAGAAATTCTTTTTATGATATCCCTGTTCCTTTTCAGTTGAAACAAAACAGCATCTCGATAAAATAGCAATTATGGCGAGCAAAAAATGAATATATTCTTACTTAAAACGCTAATAATTATTTTAAAACAGGTGAACCAAAAAATTATGAAAAATATAATAACTTCACCCATAGCTCGTCATGAGAATCGATCTCAGATTTCACTTCCAAGGATTGAGAAGGCCTCTTATAAAGGGAGTTTAGTTGCGGTAATAATTCTAGGCCAATTAAGGCCTGTTATAATAGATACCATCTCGGGCTCTCTTATCGGGTTAAATTGGATCCCATGCCCAAATACCCAACCCGCTTTCTTGCTTGCAACTCATATATATTTTCTCGAAAACCCTAATCAATCTCCAAAGAAAGCACCGCAAAGACGACTGTTTTTTTCCTCTTCTTTTTCTCCTTTTTCTTACCTCTCTATCTTAGCTAGTAAAAAAAATATTTTCATGATGCGATGAAGAGAGAAGTGATCTCTATCTAGATTGATGGATTCGTTTTCGAATCCATCAAGACATGAAGTCGTTTATCTGGTTCGTATTCACTGAGCATCCGTTGATTTTTATTTATTTATTTATTTATTTATTAAACGAAGGACCTATGGATCTATCGCTTTGAAATAAAGTGCGATCTCATCCAAGTTTGCCTTCGAACATAAAACCAATTAAGTGATTTCAGATCGCTGAGCTCCGCTCTTTTAAGCGCTCGGTATTTTTCTTCTTTGTTCTTAGATCTGGATTTCGCACATCAAATTTAATTTAATTTATTTTATTTTGTGTTTAAAATATTCGAGAAATAAAAGCGAAGGACCCAGCAGAGGGGTTGGATCTCCAAAAGTTGAGACCCTCTAACATTTCTATAAACCCTTCGCAGATTAAAGGCCGGATCGTACGACGCTTGAACTTTGTGTCTTTCACGCGTCTCAAAACGTGGCTACAATTTTGCTTTCTAATTATTTTTAACAAAAGTAAAATAATTTGATCTTTTTAAAAAATTCTTTCTTTAGATTAATTTATACGGTATGCACATTTGAGACTTTATAGCTGCGGATGGAAGGAATTAGGATGCTAGGGTTTTTAGATATTGTACTGATTAATTTAATAAAATGTGCTTAAAATGGTAGAAGAGCTGCATTTCTACAAACACTTTATGAAATGGACCTTTAATTCGTGAAAGGAGAATTATGGGTGGTTCAATTAATTGGATTTTCTATGTTTGAACCTCCGTTGATGGCCACCAAAAACTTGCCTGGTGATTGGCACTTAAAATTCATATTGTAACAACAAATGTAGTTGCATCCGTTGTATCCATTGTTGCTTTGGCTTCTGTATAATTTGATTGTATAATTTAATTGCGGATACGACACCCTCATTTTTATCATATTTTGATGTTGCAACAATGTTTTTGTATTGCAATTTCATCAAATCATATACTCTTACAATGTGATTGGAACAATATAGTGTTCTAACTTATATCAATCTTAACACACTAATGATGTTGCAAATGCATTTGTCCTGCTACCACTCTCTAACTAAACGCACCCTAAATGTTATTTGTTTGATTGAATGTCATTAACTGCTGTATATTGTAGTTTGAATTCTTCTAAAAATTGAGTTTACTGACCACTATTATCATTAGCTGCAAAATTAATCTAGATTTTAGATCAGCAGGAAACAGGGAATTTTAACAAATTAATTTTCAAGAAGCCTGCAACTAAAAGCTTCTCCAGAGCTATATATAAAACGTCAATCTCCAAAAAAAAAAAAAAGGACAATCCAGGCATATCACCACCATTGACGAAGGTCGAGCTCTTCCAAGTTAAATGAGCAGAAAGCTTGAGAGAAAGATGGCAATTTTCCATCTCTGTTGATAGCATTCAATGGCTTCGGTCGATCACCCTTTGAAAGATCGAATTCATCTTTCTAATGCCAAGTATGCTTCGTTACTCTCTGCAGTTCTCCGCGCATCTCAGTTTAATGAGTATCTAAGTTTCTGCAAATTAAATAAGATATAAAACAGACAGGCATTAAAACCAGATTTCATTATCAAGTATGTGAGCCTTATTTGAATTTTTCACGATTAAGGATCTCATGGTAAGTTAAACATTTGAATTAGCAAAAAAAAACACAAACTGACGCTTAGAATCACATGATGGGCGCACTTCATTCATTAGTCGGCTCACTACGATTCAAATACTATTTACAAGTCAAAATTAAGTATTTGTCTACAATTATCAATCGACTGAGCAAGCAAACCCCATTCAAGCATTTCTACAAGGAAAATAATCTATTAAGATATGTATATTGTATCAAACCGTCTACATGGATAAATTCCCAAAAGCAAAATTTAGCTATTTACTGGACAAGGTCACTGGTTCAATTGTTCGATCCTCAACAGACAACTTAACAATGTACATTACCCAATTAAAAGCAAGATTGAGACAGAGAAAATTGAGAAAGGGAAAAAAAAAAAAATCAACTTTACCCACTTAATTTTCTAATTCACTAGCGGCGTTTGTTTCCATGCTTTTTTGTTCTTTTTTTTTCCCTTTACTTTTTTGGGGCTGGAGTTTGGAAATATTGCATTTAAAAATGGGACCTCACTCGCTCTTTTTGTATACCAAGTATAAATGAGATACACAACGAGAACATTGAGGTAAAAAGACATGAACCGTGACGAAAATTATCAAGAAAAACTAGGGATAAATGACTTTTTATGATTTATATACGTAATACAATATAAGCTCAGTATCCAGCTACAATTCCCTTTTACACATCCAAACCAGCAATTGAAGCAGTATAATTTCAGCAAATAAATTACGTCAAGTTGGAATTTTTCTCAGCATAAATATCATCGCTCTGAGAGAATTAGCGTTGGGTGCTGACACTGATCAGCCTAATAACATTTCTTCGGTGCTAGCCAGTTTTGGATAGGCCCATAACTTGCGCATTCTCTGCGTTGTAAGGGATGAACCATCAGAATCACTGTCATCACTATCAGATGATGATGCTGTCAACTTGGTCTCCCCCAAGAGATAATCCACAACCTGAATTTGAGAAAACAAGAACATTGGTTACGTGAGTATCCAAACCTCAGGAGTTCAACTCCTTTCAATCAAAATTCCTGGAGAAAAATAAAGGGAAAAGAGATGGAATCATGACGGGCTTAGAAGTTTATATTATATCTACACGATTTTAGCTTCTCACTGGGCACATCAAAACTCATCACTATAGTCCGTTAGAAGTCACCCAGAAACATTGAAAAGCCAAGTCCTAGAGCCTAGTCATCTGTGGCAGCAATTTACAGAAATCATAGGTGACAAGTTTAATTAGATAACTCGTCTTTTCGATTTTATACTACCAAATGATTAGGTCTCAATCATTGTCAACACCTTGTTCACCTTGGCCTCGAGTGGCTGGAGTCATTACCAACAATAAGGTTTCTCAGGTACCTAATTAAGAGAAAAACTTTAAAACAAAGTATAGAACAAGGAAAAAACCTAAATCATGTGCTTCAGTCATTGCAAAGGGTGAAGGCTCGATGGCTATGGCAAAAGGTTCGGAGGGCAGAAAGACCAGGAGAGGTAGGCATCAGTTATTCAGCTTGAATACATAACTTCCATGGGTAAATTTCACAAAACCCCTCAAAACTTTCGGATGTTCCCCACAAACCCCCCTGAAATTTGTTTTTCCCATTAAACCCCAAAACTTTCCCCCCAAAACCCCCAATACTACAAAGAGTCTAAAATAACCCCCAAAAACTTATAACTTTTCCCACAGAACCCCCTAAAAATTGTTCATTGGGGGTTTCTGCAGTTTTGGGTCTTGTGGGAAACACCCTGAAGTTTGTTTATATATTTATTTATTGGTGCGTGTGTGATTTTTTTTGGTTGGGGGGGTGGGGGTTGAAATTTACCCTAACTTCCATACACCACAATGCACAACTTCCACAGCCTATAGCACAATGCATGTCCAAAAAAAACCTCTTGTGCAGATGTACTCATCATTAACGACGATATACTCTGAACTTAACTTTCATATCTCCAACAATGTGAAGAATCTTCAACTATATGTATGGAGAAACAAGAGTCCCTATGCATAAGCATGACAACATTTTACGATGATGGAGCATGACTTTAGACATAAAATGAGATCGCAGACACGAGTTTGGACTTAAAGATCATACCTTATATGGTGTAACTGGTTTTATTGTAGATATCTGGTTCACAAGCTTATAGCAATGGTGTGACGATGCAATTGTCATATCACTGAGCCAAATAATGGATTTACAATGGCCACATATAGCTCTGTATGTTGCAGACTTCCAAGTAACATTACCTATAAAAAGTTCCCATTATCAGAGAATTGATTTATATGTGCACATTGAAAAAGGAAAAAGAAAATGGAATAAATCATGCTTGCTGATGTGACAGAAAAGGTAAATATCGAATAAACAAACATTGTATATTCAATGCATTACCATCCTACCTCCCATTTGATGTCTTTCAGATCTCAAATGTTAAAACATGAAAGAAACTGTGCAAATATTCAGGATAAAACAGAGATTTAAGTGCCAACAAACTAGAAAGAAGGAACAACACGAGAAATCTACTCATGCCAATATCATACAAGAAGAGGGAAGCTTTTATTTATTATTTCTTTTAAAGAACTGAGAACTGGTTAGTTGCAAGAAATAAACAAACTTTAGAATTTATCACAATATAGCCTCCTTAGGCTGCAAATTAAACTTGGAGGCTGCAGACTGATGCCTTTTATCATGGAAAACAACAAAGTGCATATGGTAATAGGCAGCGGATAATGAAAAAGGAACCTATGCTTGACAAATTCAGAATCAGAGCTCATCAATTCTTTATAACATGCAACAAAAAGAAGGTTCTCATGCAACTTGGAACGACATCCATGCAAGAGATAGCAAAAATGCAGCTGGACAGATTGAGCAGCAGATAAGGGAACTGCAAATTAAGGATAATATTAATTTTTACAAATATCCTTACCTTTGCAATGTTCTCTATATGATAAATTGTTTCAAAAAAATTACGATTCTCATAATATTACAAATCCAATAAAGTCTTACATGCTCAAGACCAAAACTAAGACAAATAAGAAGCAAAAATTTTGATTATAAAACAGAGTTAAATAAAATTGAATATCCACTGTAATCCCTTAGCATGTTGTCATGTTACATGCTCTGTCAAGTAATAAGTATTACTTATCAGTGACTAATAACCATTCTTATAATATCTGACTCTCGATGTACTTAATGACAATAGGGTCCAGATTAGGCATGTTGCTGTGTATTTAACATCCAGAGCCATGATTACTAGCTATTAACATACCAACATGTTAACAATCCTGTGAGAAGAAAAATATACCTATATACTTTCTTTTAAAAGCCTCTCTCCAGTCGGTATTGCCCATCACATCTTCACCCTGCACAACTGGATGCGGAACTACTTTCTTTCCTCGAGATATATTCTGTAGCTGCACTTTACTCTTGTCATCATAATCGCCAAACAGAAGGGAATACTGCAACTGCCATAGCATGTTATCAGCTGCAGCTGAATTCCATGGCCTTCTAAGAGAAGATAAACATGTCATTAACTTCTTTTAGAAAAAATATTAAATCTTTAGATTTTGAAAATACATCGGACAGAGAGAATACCAGCACACAGAACTGACATTTATTAAAGATCGCAAGTCTAAAAAACCAAAGATATGGACGAGAACATCTTGAGGAAGTTGCATTGAACCTGGATAAGAAAAATAAAGAAACACATGAGTCAGGTATTACAATAAAAACATAACATTTCTTAGTTCTCATCTTAACATAAACAAAGTAGAATAAAAGCTATTAGAAGTGCCAAAAATATGCGCACATTGAATATACACGATACAGGCTCTACATTATCAGAAAAGGTTTCGACAACATTACTATAAGGCGATTATGAACGGGTGTGACTATTAAAATTAGCAGTCAATTTTACACAAGATTGATCAGCATGAAGAAATTATATTTACATGTGGCCCAAGATCAGCAATACAAGAGCTTGTATGGGAAAAAGCTTTTACATACATAGGCACCAATTCAGCTTGAGTTTTACTTAACAGAAAAAAATCACATCTAATAGAGGCCAGTTTAGTAAATAGTACATTGCTAATTTCCACACACAGACGCAAATAAGTAGCAAGGTGTCGCCTTTAAAGTTCCTGTAACTTCGATCTGGTATCACAAGACAGTACATATTCCTTCTTCTGTAAAATATTAAGCATGAAATGTAAAAGGGTATATACCACCACTGAAGGAAAAAGTAAAACAGAATACAACTGGCAAGGATTTGTATTTGTCTGCAACTTTCATTTCACATGATTGACTTCACAAACTTCAGCACAGCGTGACTTTCAACTCGTGCTACTGCTCCCTAATTTTTCAGTAGTTTGGAGTGTAATTCTGAATTTTGAATTAGCTTGTAAACGCACTTTTCTGATGCATAACACTAAATAGGAGTTAAAAAGTAAGCACAATTTCTAAATGATGCTACACAACCCCTGTACCATTTTTGTGACCACCACATACATGCATTCTTGTCATACATATGGGTTATTTTTCTGAAAATATCACTGCTCGTATGCATGCAGATCATGGCCATTACCAGAACCATGTGGCCAAAAGTGTTCAGAGCATAAGACTGAAGGGGGACTAAAGTTGATTTGCATGTTTTACTAAAAGGGTTATTGGTTGATGAAAATGGAAGAATGGCAGAAGTTATTGGAACTGAACTTTTACTTTCTATGTTTGGATAGCATTAGCAATATGGAAAGCCAAACTGGTAAAGAGAGATGCAAATTGCAACAAAATGGTACAGACAAATCAATGCAACGAATGCTCTGGAATTTGCATAAACAGGAGGTTGTAACCCTCAGCATATTTGTGTTTTGAATTATTTATACAGCGGTTAAATACTTTAACATCCATAAATGTCATGCCACGTCAGAAAAGCAACTTATGTTAGTCCTAAGTTTATTCTGCAACAGATGTTGCATGTGCCAAATAAATAATGGACTTCCAGCTCGACCAATTCAGCAAGTGTAGCATTTCACATTTCACATGACATAGAGCCAATTAGCCACCAAAACAACTAAACAAGTGAATAGCTGTGCCAAGATGTGCAAACCAAGGTAAAGAGCTAACTAAAAACAAAGGGCTTAAAATGAACCGAAGTCAGGGTTATGTTATTAGGGACTAAACGAGTAATAGAACTAAATGACTTCTAATTTTAAGAAAGCCTTTAAATTGCTGACAAACTTTTAAGATAATACCTCCATTTTGACGAGCTTTACCACGCCTCTTATGCGCAACCATAGCATGCTTGAACTCAGAAACAGCCAATGATCTTTTTTGCTTAGGAAATGAGGCTTCTGCTGCTTGGACAAGGAGGTTTGCTGATGAGATTCCATGGGATGTCTGCACTCTGACATTTATACACCAATTAGAAAATAGCATAAAAAGGTGAAATTTTCAACTAAAACAGAACTGCTGGAGCGTAAAAGCTTGAAACAATTTAAACCAAGAATGTAATAAGTCGCCCAATTGCGGATAGACCCCCTGTAGTCCTATTTGTGCGCACAGACCCCCAGGGTGAAACTTTTTTGACTCTTAAAAGAGTAATTAAAAAAAAAGTTTTTTGACTCTTAAAAGAGTCAAAGGGGGAAAAAAAAGTTTTGAGGAGGTGGATAAACCCCTTGTACTTCTATTGGTGAGGATTGACCCCCAATTGCTAATTTATTTCAGCCAATAAGCTGTCACAATTGGGATAAAGGAAATCGTAAATATAAACCTAATAAGTAATTGCAAGCCACCATTCGCATAAAGGTAATCATCATAAATATAAACCTAGGAGGTAATTGCAAGAGAATTAAACCCGAGTATAGCATGAACTGTGACGTTATGTTAACAAAAGATAAACTTTAACGCAACGTAACGTAAAATTATAATAAAATCTATGAAATGACACAGAGAGCAAAAAGAAATTCACTCCTAATTACAGAAATATAATCTTTAACAGGCTATAGCTCTAGTTACACAACCAATCAAGCTCGAGCTATCCACGAGCTATTCCAAATTCCCAAGATTGACGAACTGGCAACAATTGATATGAATCGCACCAAAATAAAGCAGAATCAACGAATCAACGAACCAAATTTCATCAATTTCAACTAACCATATTAAAATAATTAGAGAAAATTGAAGGGAGGAAGAGGCTAACTCTGGGAGAAGGCGGAAGGCTGAGAGAGTATCGCGAAAGATGAGGGCTTGGAGAGTTTTGGGAAGCTTGGGATATGAGATCCTCAAAATGAAGCTGAGCTCGTGGCAGGCCCAAGGATAATCGTAATGGCGACCTAGGGCATCAGCAAGCCCTAGTTCTTCGTATCTCTTTACCGCTGTTGACCCTAATTCCATCTCTCTCTTTGGGTCGAGAGGAGAACGAAAGCACCACCAACTGTTTTAGGGTTGTTTATATAGCTGGACAAAATTTTAAGGGTTAATGTCACATAAACCCCTGAACTATGGGTGGTGTTGCACATAACCCCTGAACTTTGGGGTGTCTACCAAAACCCCTCTGAGCTTTGAACTTTTCTCACCGCACTTCCTTACATGCAATTTGCAAATAACTAAAATTTCACTGAGAGGAAAAAAATTTCAAAATTTAAGACGGGGGATATATTGCCTGCAAATGATAAATGGCTAAGTTTGGAATTCTTTTTTCCTCTCAATGACATTTTAGTTATTTTCAAATTACATGTGGGTGTCCCGGTGATAAAAGTTCAAATTTTAGGAGGGGTTTTGTGAGATATCTCAAAGTTTAGGGGGATTATGTGAGATAAAAAAAGTTTAGGAGGTTTATGTGCTACACCACCCAAAGTTCAGGGTATGTGAAATTAACCCAATTTTTAACGGAATCAATTTTGCAGAATACGCCCTAAGTTTTAGCTGTTCTTTGGGAAAATTTTCCATACGATTTTCTCCAACATGCAATGTGATTTCCTTTTGAATTTGTTTAGATAGAAAAATCATAACGGGTGAGTATTCTCATTTATGCTATGTCCTTGAATCTTTTCGTCCTTTTCACCTTATGCAATCCAATTTCAGTACTTAAAATGTAAAATTTCAACTTTTTTATCCTCTTTCATCGTATCATAAAAACTCAAAACTCAAAATAAAAGTTGCACTAAGTTAAACCCTCTAATTCATATTTTTATTTGATTTCTCCATTATTATTTGATCATCTCATCAGTCCCAGTCCCACTTAAAGATTTGCCTAAATTTATATGAACATTTTAGGACTTTGATAATTATGGATTAAAAGGAGAATACTTTAGAAAAAATATATATAGCTACGGCTGGTTCATATAATGATTGGAAGTAATCAAATTGTAAGTAATGAGGACGAAGAACTAAAGAAGGAAGCAAATCAATATATAACTATTTGTATTAGATTTTATAATTAATCACATTCTAACTCATTAATGGATTAGCTTATTAGTCATTTTGTAGTTTCTACTTGGTAATTAGTACTGGATTCTTCTTTTGTTCTTGGAGGATCAACAAGTATAGTACAAATTCCAAGTTTCAAACAACATCATAAAACACCAAAGTTATGATCAAAACAATTACAATCCTCTCACTTCCAATAATTACGTACCCTCTACACGCTGAACCTTTTCAGCAAGATCTACTTCAGAGTTATATACAAAACAATGTCAGTTGTGTATAATCCTAAACTCAATCAATTACACAATCATGCAATCTAAACTTTCTATTCAAGGGCATATAGTTTCAATAAACATTGTTCTCCAATTATCAAATACATAATCTAAAACAATGAAACCAGAACAAATACAATACATTAGACACACCTATCATATAGATATGGAATGTCGAAAGAATATTATACAACATACTATCTTAACTACATTTGCCTATTTCTGTTTTCCTATCCCTCCCTTAGTCATGTTGAGCTCCACAAACAAATAGGATAGGAACCAACAATCTCGTCCTTTCTCCAACTTCTACCAACTGTCTTTGCATTTTGTCTTGATCTCGAATGGGCATGTGTCCGAGTGTATTAATACATGTATGATTTAAAGGAAGTAAGACAACTGCTCCTTCTTTCTGGAACCGCCTTCCCCGTATAATTCATTCCATTGCCTTAGTTCGCTCATAACAGAACCTTCGGTAGCAAAGCTGGCAGAAACCTGCATCACACAATTGAAATTTTGTTGAGATTTTAACCCAAATTTTATTTTATTTTTTTGGTTAAGTGTAATTGGAGAGAAGAAAGTAGTGAGAAAGAGAAAACACCACAATGAAACTGAGTCACAACGAAAGAGGATGAAGAAAGAGATCTTGAGAACAGGTGTGAGGTGCAGATGAGAAGAATCAGAATGTACAAGGCTGCTGTGAAGTTTGGTCACTAATCCCAATCAGCACAAAAATACTATATTATGAACATGAGCTTGGTACAAGTGGTTAGATGGAGGAACAAGAACCGTCCTGTTTCATTACTAATAGTATAATGGTGAATTGTGAAATGGACTCAGGACGCGCAGGCTTTGCAGGATAAGGCATCAGATGCACCTATTTCTCCAAGAAAGAAAGAAAGTAGACCTACACTATTAAAATTCCACTAGCAGAAATACCACCAGCGAACCAGATTTCCGATATTCACGAATTATGCCAGTTTATGAAAATGCCAATTCTGGGGCATACTTCTTTTTTAAGAATGGGAACATACTTATTAACAGAAGCTGTGTTGCTGACTCTCCACTGACATGCTAAAGTGTAAGCCAAATGGACTGTGCTCAAACTATGACTGAGGCTATTTTCATACAAAATCCCTATCAGATCTTTGTGGGGCTTTTATGTATATTATGTGGTTGGTGAGTTGGAGATTTTTGTATAGATACTTATATACAGAAACCTATAAAACCTATGAATTGCGTATATACTAAACAATACTTCTTTCCATCCTAATTGACTTTTAGACAAATGGAGATTATCGGAAATAAGTTAAAAGAACAATACTTACTTGATTCTTAGCCTGCCTCACGTCTTCCATGTTTAATGGCCTTAAAGTAATTTCTGGCTCCACATCCTCCTTAGTTTCTGTTGACTCTGCTGCACCCTCTCCTTTCTGAGCATTCTCCTTCTTCTCCTGATATCAAAAAGACATTTCACAGTTGAAAATGTGAAGTAGATCAGATAAAACTAAGCAAGTTTATATTATAGATGCTAGCCTGAAGGAATATAAAAATAGAATATGCTCAGACTGATCATTACCAGTTCCTTGAGTTTCTCCTTCTGAAGTAGCTCCCGAACAGGACGATATGCTGCTGTCGTGCACAGGTTCTGCCATTGTAATTCGTGCCAAATTAGGAGTCAATCATTTAACAATAGTGAAATTACATTAGGCGAGAAACAAACCTTAAGATCGCTGCCACTGTATCCTTCAGTCATGGTTGCTAGCTCTTTGTAATCAATACCTTCTTCAACCTTCTCTTTTGACAATAATGTTCTCAAGATTAATTCCCTGCTCTCCAATGTTGGTAGGCCGACCATGATTCTATTCAATAAGACGAAAAGTATTAGAAGCAGGAAAAGAAGAAAAAAACCCTTGAACATGCTATAGTATATGGAACAAACCTGCGCTCAAACCTCCTAATAATAGCTTCATCAAGATCAAATGGTCGGTTTGTTGCAGCAAGAACAAGGATCCTTGCACCGGATTTTGTCAGGATCCCATCCCAATGAGACATAAACTCATTCTTTATCTTCCTCATTGCCTCATGTTCTCCAATTCTACTCCTATGCCCAAGCATACTATCAACTTCATCCACAAAGATTATAGTAGGCGAAACCTTAGCAGCCAGTGAAAACAAAGCTCTAACATTCTTCTCATCTTCACCGAACCATTTTGATGTGATAGTAGCCATTGAGACATTAATGAAGCTTGCTCCAGCTTCATTTGCTATGGCCTTTGCCAGCATTGTTTTCCCGGTCCCAGGTGGCCCGAATAATAGTATTCCCCTGCAAGGCTTTAGTAGACCTCCTTTAAAGAGGTCTGGTCTTCGAAGGGGAAGCATGACTAGCTCCTGAAGAGATTCTTTTATATCTCCTAAGGCGCCTATATCATCAAATGTCACTCCAATTTCATTGGCTGGGATAACCTCTGATCTAATTCGCTTTTCGAATTCATTGTCTGGAGCAACTTCCTGCAAGAAAATTTATTAATGCTTGGGAAACTTAGAGACTGCTGGATTATCATTATCATTAAGGGTTAAACTTACAGGTGCTTTTGCTGGTTTAGATGATTTATCCGTTTCACTTTTGTTTTCAGGAGCCGCTGCATCAGACTTTGCGGCTTCTTCATTACCAACTTCCTACGAAACAACAAAAATTTTAAAAATTGATATTAGAGATTTCCACATTTTTTACCATGTTTAAATTCAACACATAGACATACACACCTTTGACGCTTCAGCATTAGCTTCCAGCTTTAGAGAGTCACTTTGCTGAAATAAACTCAATCCATGGGACAAGCTGTTTTATGAATGTATAGTTAGATAACAACAATATAAAGAATAAAATGTAATAGAAAACAAAATCCAACCATAGCACGCATTAACCAACCTCTTTGAAGAGATGACAAGCTTTCCATTTCTGTACTCAGGATCCTTGTTATTCATTAAATGATGGGAAACTGCTGAAACCACTATTTCCTCTATGTAATTGCTGAGAGTCATCGTATCTGCCAGACATATAGAGCTCAAATCATCACACTCAAGATCATTTGCTACAAGTACCTCCGCGATATGGTTTCTGTTATCCTGAATTTGGATCTTTTTCATGTCCTCCTCTAGTTGAGATTTCCAACTACCCAAGTGTTTCATCCTCTGGAGGCTTGATCTCTATATTGTAGGGGAACAGAAGAGTTAGACTCTCCTCCACTTCTTTGAATTCGCTGTCCGAATCCAACATCCTTGAACCAAGTATCAAAACTGGGCCTGATATTTTTGTCAACATCTTTTGAAACAAGGAATACATTCTTTGGGACCTAGACAGAAAGTTCTCAATGTCCCTTATATAAAGGATAGTGGGATTGGTTTTGGAGATTGATGTCAAAACCTGGGCAGCAATGTTCAAGATCAGAAATCACAAAAGTCTATTGGAAACCATAAACAAAATGTTAAAAGTTATGGTATGAATATCAGAATTAGAAGCAAACCAACTTATTTTATTTCCTCATCCAGATAGGATACAAATTGATTGCAAACAACAACAAATGTCAACAGTAGATGAAATAAGATAACTACCTTGTAAACTGATTGTAGGAGGACTTTCTCATCAAATGACCAGCTGCTTGTACGTTTGAGGGGAGCTGAAAATCAAGTACCATAAATTGAGCTGGAGTTAAGGGGGGAAAAGAAGAACAAAAAATATTTAAGTTAAGTGTGTGCTTTCTTTATCTCAACAGAGCCTTCTTAACTTGAATTTGTGCTCCATAGCCGACCCCATTGAATGAGGTGGTTGTTAAACTAAAGTAATTTAATGAAAATTACGAAGGTAGAATCATGTGAATTAAACATCTTCGAACTTCTAATATATCTTTCTTTGACATGATAATATTGGTTCCACCAATAATTTGTGATCATTTTGCAATGGTTAGTATAGAGTGTTTAACTAATACTAGTTCATCCATAACATATATGAAGCCCTTAGGAGCAAATAGGTACATTTATATTTAACACCATTCATTTAGATTTATGTATTCGAACAAGAAAGGGTCTAAGACTAAGCCGACATGAAGATACTCAAGCTCTTGCTTTTACTAATAGCCAAAAACACAGAATGAAACATGAATAGTGAAGCGACCTGGATTTACTGAACCACTTTGTGTTGTGACACCATTCATATCAACTGAACAAGAGTCATTCCTGTGGATATATGCGGTTTTACTGTTGCCATCCCTAAATATAAAAGTAGGATAAATGAACTATAATAGGACATAACAACTGAGTAAGTATTGTGTACATAACAAGCAAATACCTCGCCCTTAAATCTGCACTGCTTCCTTGCCTACGTAATGGAACTGTTATAGAAGTGAAACTAGCCCGTAAGTGACAGCACTATGTCGACAGGAGAGAAAAACAAAAAGAGTTGAGATCATATACGGAGTTTTTAGAATTCTTCAGAAAAATAGAAATGTGTTATAATGTTCAGATTTCAGTCCAGGAAAAAACAATCATTTTCTAGTTCAGCCATGACTGTATTGATCACCAATACAACATATCATTCAACATATGGCACTTAGTTTGACATTTATCTCTCCCTGTTTTACAGAGATCCAAAATATGATGTCTTTCAACAAACTTCCTTTAGGCCTTTATCTACTTTTAACTCCTTAAGAATGGCCTTCTGCTGGAGATTTAAAGGGCACTTTTATCTGCGGCTCACCTCTAAGCTTTTATCAAGCTCCCATGTACACAAGGTCTTATAGGGTCTCAAAAGCCCAAAAGTGGACTTATTCAGAACATAAAGGAGATGATTACTTTCAAAAAGCACATGTTTATGACATTCTCTTCGCAAAATAGTTTGAAGAAACAAAACTGACATCAGAAGCTGTAACCTAAGAAAAAAAGACGTAACCATGAAAGACAAGAATCTAGTTAACCAAGTTACAAATTCTGGTAATACGCCCTATAAAATGAAGATAGTATACGTGTTTATATATAATCCAACTGATACCTTTAGGTTCATCTCTTGGAGAAAGAAGGGAAAAGGATTCAAATAGACCAGACATTCTCTCAATTGCTGCCTCCGATATGGACCTATTGAGAAGCTGTAGAAAGTAAATACCGAAAAGTGAGAAACTTGGCCTCTTAAAAGCATTATGAGAACACATCTAGAACACGAATATGCATCAACATTATTCATAACAAACTACAGGTAATTCATCATTCAACTACATCAGGTGTGTAATCTACGACATCAACATGAATGAACCCAAGGTAATGTTTCAAACGAAATATGCGTATACCTTCAAAATTATCATGCTCCTTCAGGAAAAAGGAGGAAAGAAAGATCGTAAAATATAGATAAACTGCTAAAATGTGCATCCATCAAATGGAGAGACTGACAAATATTAACACTGCAAGATGCACAAAATTCAAACAGATAGAATAAGAAATGTGTGATGATAAGGAATGGATTTCTTACTGAATCTTTATTGCCATTGCCATATTTGCTCTTCATCTGTAACAATTACCAATTATTGGTGTTAAAATCATAAACATTTAAACACCATAAAAAAGAAGGATTTAAAACAATAAAATTTCATCTACTGACCTTGAGAGAGAAGTCAGTTATATCTAGTAACAATAGTTTGGCTTCAGAGTGATGGGCTAGTGCCTTTGCAAGCATCTGCTGATATAGCTCTTCAAGCATGTATCTCTAGGATCAGTATGAAGCATAAAATATATGTATCGGTAAAATGCTTAAATAGCACACTACATATTTCAAATTTGGGTAATTACCTGCAGGGCCTGAGAGTAGAATGGCTCGACTTGCAGGAGACAGCTTTCGAGTATACTTAGAAATTTCTGCTTGCTTTAAATGAACAAAGGCTGCACTTGTCAAGACAGCATGGGTTTGATCACTGCCACATAAGATAGGAACAATTAGAATAAACAAGTTGGATTAGGGGCATTTCAAACGTTTGAAGCAAAACTTGGAGATGTCACTACAATGAAATAACCCTTTTCCAACCACACGAAGAAAATGAATTGAGATATATACATATTGTGTAGTTTATTTTTTTATTTCCTCAATTGAGATCAAGAAAACATATCAACACAAACTAACATCCTGTCTGTGTTGTCTAACACTTTCGCCTGTTCTTTTCTAATTTTTTATAGCCACTTTGCACATGTTAAAGAATGAAAATTTTACTCAACCATATGAGACTGTGATAAATCTGAAATAAAAAATTTGGTAACAAGGGTAGAATAATATAAACTTATGATATTCATTCGATTTTTCCTGTATAGAATCACATATCCATGTCATTTAAGCCAAATTGGTCCCAATCTTCTCTTGACAGACCTACATAGCTAAAAACTTAAGCTTTTGTGATAATTTAACATTCTTTTTTCTGTAAAAATTCACCCCCTTCAGAAAATAAATTGTTTACAAATATTCAAGATTCTCAAGGTTCTTTCCTGACCAAACATGTAACTGATTAGTTACCAATAAAACTCCAGCCAATACTGAGACAAACCCTACAAAATGCCAAAATTGACAGCAGAACATGGCTCTGCATTAAATCCCAATTATTGTCCCATGCCCACCACTACTCTGAAATGGACAACCCAGATTCTCTATTACCCATTCCAGAATATTCTACCAGACTGCCAGAACCCAACAAACTTTACAGCCTTGTACAGACAAACCCCAAAACTAAAAAAAATGGGTTCTTTCATTATAAACCCGAAGTTTTACCCTGATTTATTTTTACACCCACCACTATACTAGAATTTCTTTAAACCCAATTTCTGTATTTCATTAGATAAACTACAGCAAAAACACTGGCATGTATTAGGAAAAAGTGAGTTTAGGAATAATTTGATATGGTATATTGGGTTCAAGAATGATTTAGAGCTTGTATGGATTTAAAAACAAACCGCTGTAAAACTCGGGGTTTATGAACAAGAAACCAAAATTAAATATCTGCAAGAAACGGAAATCAAGAACCGTAAAAAGATTTCATCTTTTTCACCTGAGATAATACGGGAACTCATCGAAGCAAACATCAATCTCCTTCCCATCGATAACTTGCTTCATCAGCTCCGCCTCCAGCTTCTCCGCCGTCAACCCGCCGGACTCCGGCGAGCTCTGGGCTGTCCACCGCCCAACGCCGAGGCCGACCCCAACGCTAAGCCCAACTCCAAGGGCCGACATGAGAAAGCTCTTTTGCTCCATCGCAAGATCGTCGAATTCGATCGAGCTCAGTTTGAAACTTTCACATGCAAAGAATTCGAAATGGGATGAGGAGGCGAAGTTGGGGGATATTTATAGGAGGAACCCGAGATTTTGAGAGAGAGAGAGAGAGAGATTGGATTGTTTGGGGACTTGTATGGAGGCGTGGGATTGACGTGGACTCGAGTTGACGGGAGATGAAGGGGGGAAAAGAAAACACGGTGGCAACTGCGCTTCTTATTGGTGATGGTGGGGCCCGTTTTTATTTGCAAGCTGCAAGAAAATCACATGGGTGCGCAATGAAAATGGGTTTTATTATAGAGAGAGGTGTCATTTTGGTAGACTGAGACACTATGATGCCATTGTGATACCATAGCGTTTCTCTCTATAGTCACTAGCATGCTTAATTATGTTGTCAGAAGTGTGTAATTGTTTTGTGAAGGGTTTTACCATATTACATAGAGATGGGATTAAATAGTTTTCATTACAGAAGGAATAAGTGGCATTTTTACATGGTTATTTATTGTTTTATGAATAATTATGATGTATCTAAAATACAAATAAATAAATATAGATGTTTTTCGGAGGAATAATGGTGATAAAAACACAAGCCAGTGCAAGCTGTTTCAAACTCTAAAGTTACAATTTGAAGTCCAATTAATACAGTTTAGCAGAATTTTCCCTTGTATAGGAGAAGAGAAAGTAGATTATCGGGGTAAAAAGGGGGGAAAAAAGGAGAAGAGAAAGTGAGATATGCCTCTTTAATTCAAACTTTAATATACATTCTTCCACCGGTGATCCTAGAGTCTACGTATCTATACAGATATATCCCTTAGATCATGGTTTGTAATTACACACGCGATCTTATAGTCTGACATCAGATTAATGTCGTTGCTAACTAATTAGAGTTTTTTTTTCTGGATGTTGATTAGGATTAGTTCTAGGATTTAGGATTAAAGTTATAACAAAGATTGCCAACTAAAGTTCATTGTTATATATAATCCTAATGTTAATTGTTAGTAACCTTTTGTTATAACTCTGACCCTAATCCTAGTGCTAATCCTAACCTAGGACTCCATGTTAGCCAAAAAAAAAAAAACAACGTTAATCTACTGTCAGACTTCAAGGTCACTCATGTAATTCCAATAAGTAATCTTAGGATTAGTCACCTAAATACACAAACTCAAGGTCACCTATATACCATACCTTAGGATATCATAATATAATTAATCCTGGTTACAACATAAGATCATCCATAATAAGCAAACCATATCTTTTATTTTGTCGCATATTTATGCTCTTCACAATCACCACAAATTGCACTTAAAATTAAAAGGGCTAGTAGTGCAATCCTACGTTCAGTCTTTTCAAGCAAAAGAACAACAACTCGTAAAAGCCCAAGAGTTGGTGCGATGGCTTTTGCCACATAAGAAAGCCAAATAATGTCACAATCAAAAAGACCCCTAAAGTTGTAGCTGTACTGGACCCAATTAGCCGACCCAATTTGTCGGTGACATGAGTCTTTTCTTCAACCGTGGGATGTTCCCATTCAAAAAACATTCAATATGCTCCCTATGTGTTGTTTTCTCCCTAATTAAAAGTTGTCATGCACTAATGAGAAAGAAAGGAATAAAGGTTAGTGTCCATGTTTTTGTACAATGGTGAGCTAGTGATTTCACTTTCAGCTTACCCACTTTAAGGGGTGGAAATGAACCAAATAATTAATAAATAGTTCGATAATTGTTCGAGTAACTATTCAGTCATATTCGATTTGGTAGTTTATTATCACTAAACAAATATTTTTAGTATTCAAGTTTACTAACTAATAGAATTTAACTAGATGTATATTCGATTCGTTTGTCTATCAAATATTCGTTTAAAATTTGATCACTTATTATTTGTATTATTGCACATATGATGTCATAATTTTAACCCACTTACCATTTCTAGTTAAGTTTTATGTATTGATTTTAAGACTAAAATAATCTTAAATCTGTTTTCAAATGAAAATTTTGATTTAAATATATATACATAATATATTATTAAGGAATAATTTTTATTTATGAATTTAAATACTATTTGAAAATCAAATTCTTTAGCGGAACAAATATACTTTGATATTTGATAAGTATTCGTGAATATTCATGAATATTTATCAAATACCAAGTATTCGAGTTCGAATTCGAAAAACTCCATGTATGAATATCAGAGTCCGCATTCGAATTCGATAATTTTAAACAAATACAAATGCGAACACCTTAATATTCGATTCGATTCGATCGTTTACCACCCCTACCCACTTTTAGCCTGGCCCAAGATGACAATCTTCTTTGGGCCGCTCTCGAGCAAGACTCTATTATTTAGTCTGTATTCTCCTGATTAAGATTAAACAAGAAAGGTTTTATCACCAACCTATTAAGCTAGGTCAGAGTTCACCTGAACTATTAATTCATATATTAATAAAACTTGAAATTGTTGGCTCTAACAGTATATTCCAATGACAGCACGTTGATATATGTCCTTAGATCCAGAATTTCTGAAAGTATTGTCACCACATAATTAATAGTGAAAAAATTATTATAATTGCCCCCAATTTTAGGTTTCTCATAAAGCCCTCTTCAACTTTCAACATCTTTCACAGAAAACACTTAATGACGTTAACAATAAGTTTCATGTGGGTGCATAAAATTACGCAGGGAGATGTTTTTGCTGGTGAAATTATGGTTCACATTTTAGATTTGTTAGAAATATCTAAAGTTGAAGGAGGTTTTCTAAGAATCTCAAAACTTAAGGATGATATTGTGACATTTTAAAAGTTAAGGGGAGTTATCCGAGAAACTCCCAAATTTAAGAGGGTTTTTTTGGTCCTTCTTGACCAAAATGGGGTCACGTGACTCCACCTGGATGAAGGTGGATCCACCCTTGAATATATATAGTTAATAATTTAACGAAACCAGGTGCTCATATGTTTTGTAATTTCCATACAAGAGTGATATAGGACGCTTAACGGACAATTTCATGGAGGAGTGGGACAATCACGAGCTAAATCCCGACTCATACGTATTATTGACTTCCGCAAAGAAACAATCATATCTTCTAATCCGGAAGGCGGATTCTGACATATTATATATGTAAATCACCTATCTCGACGAGACGGAGCCAACCAGATTGTCAAAATTTTAAAATCTCATCAGTAATACCCAGTTTTGACTGAAATCCAAAAGTAATCAGCTTTTAGTTTATTTTTAGTAATAAAGTTAGAGTCAACTTAGATTAGGAAACAAAATCAATTTTGATTTAATTAGGACTGATTTGTTTCCTATATTATAGGGAGTCTTTTAGGGTAGGATTTGATACTTTCTATTTTTTTATAATTTTAGTCTTACTAGAAGTCTATTTTGTTTTTCTATTTAAGAAGAGTCATGTAACCCTAGAATCAATATATCTTTTTATCAATAAATTCCTCTTTTAATATTTTCTTCGTGGATTCGGAGATCGTTCTTTATGGATTCAGAGAGCACCCCTTGGTGGATTCCGAGGTTATCACTTGCGCGCTACGTTAATTGGTATCAGAGCCTTGTTCCTCAGATCCGATGGCAGGTGATGAAGCTCCTTTTTCTCGAACTGAGTTCGATGAGTTGAAGACTGATGTTAATCAGATGAAGGCCGATGTTAATCAGATTAAGACTACCGTAGATCGACTTGCGTCGGCACTGGAGCGTCTGAACACGGTAGAAGTTCAAAATCGCGTTGATGGTCGCCAATGACATGATCTGACTCCACAGGACAAATTCAACAGTGACTATGACCCTAAGCAAGACCCTGGAGTTGGGAAGAGCACTAAAGAAGCAACAAAGAAAGAAGAATCACCTCCTGAGCACAATATCTTTCGCACGAGATGCACTGTGATGCAAAAGGTTTGTGATGTTATCATTGACCGTCACAATAGCAAGAATCTTGTCTCTCGGCGTATGGTGAATAAGTTAGGTTTGAAGATAAAGAAACATCCACCTCCCTACAAGATCGACTGGATTCGCAAGGACAATGATGAGCAGAACGATGAGATGTGTCGGGTACCTTTTTTATCGGCCGCAACTATGTCGATGAGGTGTTGTGCGATGTGGTCGAGATGGATACTTGTCATATGCTTTTAGGTAGGCCATGACAGTTTGATGTTGGTGCCACCCACAGAAGCAGAGATAATGTTTATATCTTTAAGAAGGATGGACGTCAAGTTATACTTTTGCCTCTTACAGAGAAGGAGCCGTCTAAGATAGAGACTATTGAGAAGAAAAAATAGGTGGTCGTAGACAATGAGACTTTAGCAGAAGACTTGAAGTAATCTAAAGAGGTCTATGACTTGGTTGTAATTAGAAAAGAAGAGCCTGCCCCTGCTGAAATTCCTCCTAAGGTGCAAACCCCTATTGTGACTGAGATTCTTGATGTTGATAAAAATATGTTAGTGAAGATGGGCATTATGGATGAAACTTCTGAAGCTATTGTGAGTGATATTACACATACTGATGTTGTCCCAGTGGAGGAGAAGGATATAATAGCGAGCCAGACAATTGATGATATGTGTAACTTGCTTGGTGGAGGGCTTGAGGCAAATGAGATGAAAGAATTGTGCAAGGAGTATGAGGGAGAATTTTCTTCTCTGGAAGCAAAGGTTGTGAATAATTTCAAGAAGATTTTGATGATACTTCCAGCAGTAGAATATGAGAAGCAACATGGAACATATTTTGAGGAGCTTTTCAAGTCAACTGCAGATCCACATGCCGCCAATAAAATACACAGGATGTAGGAAAGATTCATATACAAATTTGATTCAGAAGAAATCCTAGCCGAGGAGGTAAAAGAACAAATGGAGAAAATCAACGCTAAGTACAAGGCGGATGCTGATCGATGCAGGAGAAGAAAAATATTTATCGATGAAGCTACTATTCAAGCAAACATAAGCTCGGGGTCGAGCTTCTTTCAACAAGGAGAGACTGATGTAGGACGCTTAACGGACAATTTCATGGAGGAGTGGGACAATCACGAGCTAAATCCCAACTCATACGTATTATTGACTTCCGCAAAGAAACAATCATATCTTCTAATCCGGAAGGCGGATTCTGACATATTATATATAAATCGCCTATCTCGACGAGACGGAGCCAACCAGATTGTCAAAATTTTAAAATCTCATCAGTAATACCCAGTTTTGGCTGAAATCCAAAAATAATCAGCTTTTAGTTTATTTTTAGTAATAAAATTAGAGTCAATTTAGATTAGGAAACAAAATCAATTTTGATTTAATTAGGACTGATTTATTTCCTATATTATAGGGAATCTTTTAGGATAGGATTTGATACTTTCTATTTTTTTATAATTTTAGTCTTACTAGGAGTCTATTTTGTTTTTCTATTTAAGAAGAGTCATGTAATCCTAGAATCAATATATCTTTTTATCAATAAATTCCTCTTTTAATATTTTCTTCGTGGATTCGAAGTTCTTTGTGGATTCGGAGATCGTTCTTTGTGGATTCAGAGAGCACTCCTTGGTGGATTCCGAGGTTATCACTTCCGCGCTGCGTTAAAGAGAAGACAACAAGAACCAATTTCTCCTTCTCTATCGATTATAATCAGCCTTTCAATTTAAGTGATAAAAAATGAATGCACAAGGACTTTGCTTTCCCCTTCCTAACCCATGTTTAATTGGTAGAATGATTAAGTAACTGCTTTCCATTCATTAACCCATACATGCTTCTGTTCCCATAAAAAAGCTTACAAAAGCACCATAGGCTCATAAGAGAGAATCTGGAGCTTCCATGACCTCTAGGCTCTATCACAAAAGTAAAGAATTTATGAGACAAAATTTAGAGTTCATTACACCTTTTATACTAAAATATTCAATAATACATGGAGTACACGCATTGCCACCTTCTTTTCCAATCACTTTACAAAACTGCTTTCTCCTTCCATGTTTAAAAAAAAAAAATACAAATAACTAAAAATAAATAATGAAAGTAATGGTTGATAGCAAAAGGGCTATTTAATGCTTTTTACCCTCATTATAAAAGACTTAAAAGGATCCCTCTTAGGTTCCAGGCCTTTAGGCCACTTTGGCCTAGCCCACAAAAGACAAGTGGCGAATCTGTTTCCGGCCCACAAGAATCTGGCTTCAAATTTTGAGGGGGAACCAGTGAACCACTTACCAAGGAAGAGGATTGGCTGCTTATAAGTTATAACACGTGTCGTCTCTTCGGAGACATCGATAAGTTATAACACGTGTCAATAGGTGATTGGGTTTATAAGGTAGTTTATGGTCCATAGGTGATTGGGTTTATAAGGTTGTTTATTTATTATACAAGAAAATCTTAAACGGACAGTTGGTCCCCAAATCAAATGATCAAATTGGTGTGTTAATAAAAACAGAAAATTAGCAAATTCTAAGCGCGAGTTGATGAAATTCATTGGTAATGGCTAATTTCTTTAATTCGCTTTCATTACATCAAAACTCTAAAGTTATAATAAGAGCTAAAATTATATTTTGACATGTTTTTCATAGGTTGGTTGCTTCTTTTAATCCAAATATAAACTATATAACACATTCATATTTTTTATTACATACACTTTATGTTGTCTAGTGAGATTTGAATATGAATAGTTCTGATACGAACTAAAGCTCTAAAGCTATCGAAATTGAGGACTATAATTTTGTATTCTAATATTCAATTCACTCATGGTGTTGTTATCATACAATGCACTAGGACATTTTGGCAAAAATATGGTAGTGAGAAGTGCTTTAACTATAAATTGTAGACACATTGACCCGCTCAAAATATGTGACAGGGTTGTGACAGCTATTAAAAGTCCATCTAACTATTACACAAAAAATTCGAATTTATGATGAGAGATAAGAGTTATATTTTGCTCTTGCACATTGAGCGCCCTATTTTATGGGCAAAAATCTGGACTCACGCAGCGGTTTTAATTTTTAGAAAATCTGGATTGAATTCATGTCCAATGGGATTTGAACTGGGTTGCTCAGATACCATCTTAAAGTCTCTCTAACCATTACACTAAAACTCTAAAGTTATTTCCATGTTCCAACAAATATATGTTGAGTATATCTCTAGTATATGATAGAAAAGAGAGTCATGCTCTTGAAAGGAATTTGATATGATGAAGTTCAGACAATCAGTTCTACAAGTAGAATTCTTGCATAAGTCAATTCTAGTCCAAAGAATTTCTGATTTGGTCATGAAAATTGGTCATATATATACTTTTTCTTGATATGGCAAATGTCTCCTCAAATATAATTGATTCTCCATTCTAGAAGTAGATTTGTGTTTCCTAAAAAAGGAAGGAATTTAAAGAATGCGATTCAAAACACCACTATACCATTTCGTGCCTTATTTTTCACCTTTTTCATCACAAAATGGATAATAATAATAATAATAATAATAATAAGAACATGCATGAATACCGATTACACCAATGGAAACTACTTCATCCAATCACCTAGGTGTGCATTCTAAAATATGAATAATCTTTTTTAAGAATAATTCTTTATATATGTTATTCTCAAATACTAATTGCAATGTATATTCCGGAAAAAAAAAATTGTAAAAGTTTTATTAGTTATGGTTTCAGCCCGTAGAATCAACGGATGGAAATTCCGCCACCCCCACATTGGCAAGCATAAACTTTATTAATTTCCGTGACTAAATAAGCAATTGTCTTTTTGAAAGTGGGCAGTCTACTTTCCATCAAAAAACTTAAGTAGCAAGCATTGGAGCTAATAAGAAAAGAAAGGACGGTAAAGTTCAAAAGGCAAAAAGACAACTTTGCATGCATGCCGTCTCACCTAATTTCCTCCGATTTTTGTTTTTGCTTTTTGTTTTTGTTTTTGTTTTTTTTTTTTTGAGTTGGTATTGAGGATGAAAGATGCAAAGGAGGATAAAATCAAGATTTTGATTGTGATTGTTATTGAGAGGATTCATGAACATGGGTTCCCATGACTAGGGGAGGCACATGGTTGGACACGGAGGAAAGAATGATTAGTTCATAGATGTAGATTATTATATTAAGCACTTTAAGTAGAAAATGATTTAACAAGGAAGTGGAGTAGTTGTTAATGGATAATACAAAGATTAGTGCATTCATACTTGGTATTGTTTAAATTTTTTCTAAGATGAATCTAGGGTTGTAAGGAACTTAAATTCTTCAAATTTTGTCCATTATATTCAAACTTAGAAATTATGACGGAAGGTGAAAGTTATCATTTTATAGTTTAACATGTTCTTATAGGCTAAGGTCATGTTTGGTTTGGGTACTATTTAGAGGTAATAACCCTTTATCTTTTAAAATAAAATAGTGAGGCGTTTGGTTCAAACTTTTGGAGGGGATTAGGTCGGATTATTTAGTCCATTAAAATAAAATAGTCCAGAGTTTTCGGACTAAATAAAGGAGGGAAGGGGGTGTTATTATAATCCAAGGACTATTTGGTACTCAGGATTAAACCTAAAAAGACTATCTCACCCTTGTTTTCCTAAAAATTGCCTAGGGCCCTCTCTAGTTATTTCTTCCACTGTAGCCGTCATCTACAAAAATAAATCTAAAAAAATAGACAAAAAATAAACTCGGTAATACAGAAGTTGGCGGAAAAAGAAAAACAGACATCCACGATAAGCATCACGTCACTATTTAATTCATGCGTTGAAATTTGTTTTTTTTTACAATATAATCTCCAACCAAAGTTATCATTACTTGTTTTTGGCTTAACTTGACATTGCATCACTCTTGGCATCCGTTAGATTTTGTTAACATGAAAGTGAGTATAGTTAAATAAAATGCCCCTAAACACTCCCAAAATTGACATGCATCACTGTTGAGTCAATGTATATTTGGTTATACTATTGTTCAGTCCTTTTTTTTTTTGTTTTGTTTTTTGCATTGGGCGATGTCCAAAATGCCCCTAAACACTCCCAAAATTGACTCGGACCTAGCTAAAACCATGGCAGGTCGGTAGAAGGGCGTTATGGATATTTGTTGATATATTCTAATCCTATACCACCTTATAATGACAAGTTTCCAAACATTACATAGGTATTAGAGGTGCAGGTCGGAAGAAGGGTGCTATGGATATTTGTTGATATATTCTAATCCTATACCACCTTATAATGACAAGTTTCCAAACATTACGTAGGTATTAGATGTGTTAATAACAAATTGAACCAAACAAATTATTAAAAATTTAACTCACTATAGTCTCCTGTATTATTATATCCCAAGACTATAGGGAGTTAAATAAATCCCAGGATAAAACAAGTCCCTAATCCAAACATGGCCTAAGTAGTTTACAAACATCTAGCATTACGTTAAACCTCTAGAATTTTAATAAGGATAAAAGGCTATGATGATATGCCTTTTTTTTGTGGTAAAGTAGGAGAAGGAAAAACAAAAAATGAATAAAAACAAAAACCTACTCCTCTCTAACAACACGAGGGAGTGTTACACCAATACAATCATCATAAAGAATGTTACTTAACAAAGGGGAGCAGTTTCCAAGATTTGCAAGGCATCCAAAGAGAGCACGCCGATATTCACAAGGGCATATGCACAAGCATTGTCTTCTCTATAAGTGTGGGCGAGTTTGCATCACCATTTTTTAGCCATTAACCGACGACAATCATCAATAAGGGTCCCATGTGGATGGCAACCACTGTCACCGATAATTTGGAGAGAATAATTGTATATATTAATCTTAGAATATGATACAAGTATATATAAACAATACATGGGCATGATTGGGCCAATACTAGGCTTGTTCAATATAGATATATACACTATATTCAATATAGATATATACACTATCTTAACGTCCCCCCCACCCCCAACCCCTCAAACTTAAGGTAGATCGAGCACTGAAAGTTTGGATAAGAAGTAAAGCAGCTGAGTAGTAGTTTGTGCCTTAGTGAACATGTCTCCAAGTTGATGTTTGGATGGTATGTAAGGGACAGAGATATTGTGAGCACTATAATCCTGTTGGACAATATGACAGTCCACCTCAATATATTTAGTGCACTCATGAAACACTAGATTATAATCAATCTAAATGACACTCTTATTGTCACAAAATAGAGGAACATGAGAAGGAACAGAAACACCGAGATCCTAAAGAAGATGATATAGCCACTGAATCCCAAGAGTATTGTCAGCCATAGCACAATATTCATCCTTAGTGGTAGATCATGAAATAGTATTTTAGCATTTGCTACGCTAAGAAATAAGAGACAAACCAAGAAAAATGCAATACCTAGTGGTGGATTGTTTAATATCAGGATCATCAGCCCAACTAGCATCAGTGTATGCCCGTAGTGTGAGAAGTGAATCAGATAAAAATAACAAGGAGTGAGCGATAGTGCCTTGAAGGTAGCGAAGAAGTCTGATCAGGACTGCATAACGAACAGTCATCATTGTGGCCATAACTGACTGAGAGTGTGAACAACATAAGATATATCATGATAAGTAGCAGTCAAATAAATCAAGGCCCCTATAAGTTCCCAATATCAAGTGGGGTTTTGTAGAGGATCGCCTTTCGACTGACGAAGCTTGAAATGAAGCTCCACGAGGGGTAGTAACAAGAGGTGAGAGTGGCTCACTCAATGATATCTGAAACATACTTCTGCTGAGAAAAAAAATAGCCGTAGGGAGAGCATGCAATCTCAATCCCAAGAAACTTGTGTAAATGCCCGAGGTCCTTCATCTCAAACTGACTCTAAATATGTCACTTGAGCTTCTTGATAGTAGATATATCATCTCAAGTAATAATCATATCATCAATATACAATAGGAAAATGGTCTGACCTAGAGAAGAAGTAGGGTAAAACATCGCATAATCTGTCGAGCTCTCTGTAAATCTAATAGAGAGAATAGATTTCCAAAGCACTCGAATCAAGATCGAGGGGCTTGTTTGAGGCCGTACAGAGCACAACGAAGATGGTATACATGAGAGGGAGGAGCATCAACCCCGGATGGTGGCTGCATGTATACGGTCTCTGTAAGTTCACTATTGAGGAAGTCATTCTTCACATCCAGCTAAAGTAAATCCTAGTGTTAGGTAGTCACAACAGCAATAAATGTATGATGTAACTTTGGCCACTGGAGCAAAAGTCTCATCATAATTAGTACCATACTCCTGTGAAAATCCACGAGCAACAAGACACACTTTGTGACATTCAACAGAACCATCTGATTTTGTTTTGACTTTGAATATCCACTTGAAACTAATCGATCTGGTATCATGTGGTAGGGAAATAAGATCCCATGTATGAGTGTGCTGAAGGGCCCGTAGTTCTTCCTATATAGCTTGCTGCCATTGAGGGTGCTTAACCGCCTCAGAATAAGATTGCGGTTCTTGTAAAGAATGTATAACAGCAAGAAAAGATACAAACTAGGGTGAATAAAAATTGGTTAAACAAGAGTATCTTGGAGGTGGATGATGATTTTGAATAGGATTGCATTATGGTGGGGTGGTGATGGTGTGGTGGTGGGGTGAATGTAGGGGGTGGCAATGGGGGTGTTGATGGTGGTGGAGGTGATGGATGTGGTGTTGGTAGTGCAATAGTCTGCGAATCGGGAGCTGGAATAGTCATGTCCAGTATCTGTTGAATTCACTTCATGAAGGGGTAAAGTTGGCTCTGGAGATGAGGATGGAACAGGAGTGTACGATGATATCGGTAATGTCGATATGGATATAGATGAGTCAAGAAAGGAAAAATCTAACTCATTGTTTGTTGCGTAGTAGTACAAATTTTCAACGAAGGTGACATGTCGGGAGATTTGAATTCTTCTACTATTAGGATCATAACATCTATATCCTTTGTGACATGGAACATATCCTAACATGACGCATCGAGCTGAGTAAGGTGACAACTTATCCCGTTCATTGTATGGAAGAAGGATAAAATAAACACAACCAAAAACTCGAACCATGGAATAATTAAATTGAGTTTTATGTAATCAATAGTATGGACATGTGTCTGTAAATAAGGATGATGTGGTAATATTGATTAATAAAATAGCAGTGAGAAGTGCTTCAGCCCAAAAAGATCGAGGAACATATGCAGTGAGCATGAGAGCACGTGTTATTTCAAAAATGTGACGATGTTTCCATTCAGCAACACCATTTTATTCTTGTGTGTGAGGACAAGACTGTTGAGTAATAGTTTCATGTGATTTAAGAAGATTTTTCACAAATGATGAAATATATTCACATGCATTATCAGATCAAAAGACTTTAATTCTCTTATTAGATTGAGTATAAATCATATTGGTAAAGTCTTTGTATATATCAAAGGATTCTCGCACGTAATTTCTAGAGATAGACCTAAGTGTATCTGGAAAAATCATCAATAAAGTTCACATAATATCTATAACCAGATATGGATGCAAGTGGCACAAAATCCAAATATCATAATGTACTAAATCAAATAGTTCAACAAAAATCTTGTTATGAGTCACAAAAGATAAAGCGGACTATTTTGCAATATGACAATCAGTACAGTTATTGTACATGAAAAGAATATGATCTTAAGACTCTTGACTCAACTAAATTTTTTAGACGAGATAGTGAAAGATGTCTTAACCGACGATGCCAAAGAGTAGAGGTAGAGTAATTGGACCCAATAACTGAGAGAGGAGTGATAAGCTAGTCCAACTGATATAATCTATCTAATCTATGACTTGTCCCAATCCACTAGTCATTGCGGGAATCTTGCGCAACACATGACTTTAAATTAAATAAAACAATACACCCATAATCAGCTAACTAACTAATAGAAATGAGATTCATAGTGAGTTTAGGAACACATAGAACAAATGGTAATGTAAGAGAAGATGATGTAATGTCACCACACTGAGTTACTGCAATAGGGGAATTGTTAGCTGTACATATAAATGAAGATGTAATAGGAATACAGTTTTGAATCAAAGAATGGTGAGGGGTCATGTGTTGTCAAATTTTTTTTCTTCTTCTTTGTTTATAGAGATGAAGATGAAAATTTACTTTCAAGGGGCCAACCCCTTGCAATGTAAGTTTTTATTTTTCTCTTTTATTTTCTTATTTTAGAAAGTTATATTTTAAAATTTTATTTTCTCTTTATTTTTATGTCGGTAGATTAGATTTATTTCATGTCTTGTAGTTTAGATTTATTTTAATGCTCTTTTATTTTTGTTGTTTATTTTTCATGCTTTGTAGAATTTATTTTTGTTGATGTATATAATCACAGTCACTAACCTCGGGTGAGTTTAGTTTTTAAGAGAGCGGAGTCCGCCTTCTCTCCTAACGCCATGACCGACTCCGATCAAGGGACTTGCCTGCAGCAAAAAGAGAGACCTGTGGAAGAGGCGGAGTTGGGATCTCCGGTGGTTCCTCCGACGGTCAAGTTAGTAGAGTGGGAGATAATCTAATGGAGCAGGAATTCACTCATAAAAGATTGCTTACTTGGTTCGCTGTACACGTTGCTACTTATACCTAGGGTTGCGGGGGTATTCTCGTCTTTCCGTTGGCTGAAAAACCATTGCTGAGTCAGCCCTTTCTTCCACGTGTGAGCCAGTAATTGGCTGAACATCTCTCTGTCTGCTACGGTGGCTGGCCTTTACAGGTGTCAAATCGTGGGTAATTTGAGGGTTAGTGTGGTCTATCGCCATTAATGGGATGGGATTGACGGCGCCTGTAGCTGCATGGGTCCGAGGTGCCTTAAATACCGTGAGAGATGGGGGAGTTAAGGGGCTGTCAGCGCATTTAATGCGATGCTGATGGGCTCGAGTACCGTATAACCGTTGTTTGAGTGGAGGAAGCCACGCAGGATGAGGTAGGTGGGAGCTGAGGCCGGGTGGCCGACTCGCTCGGCCTCTCGGGACGTTTTTCGGGGTAGTCAACTGGAAGGGACGACCAGGGTCGCTTCTCGTGTCGTCCCTGAGGACGGGTGGCTGAGAAGAGGGTCTAAATTTGCTTCGCATTGTTGGGAAAGGCCGACAACTGGTAGGACGGGGCTGTAGTGGGTGACGGGCTGGGAGGACGACTAGCACCGCCTTTCGCGTCGTCCGAGCGGACTAGCGGTTGGAATGTGATAGCCGGTCGTCCCTACGCCGTCCGATGGGACGAGCGACGTGAAACGGCTCCGAAGCGGTTAATCAGCAGGGCGGACGACCATCACCGCCTTTCGTGTCGTCCGCGGGAGGGAGTTGCTGATGGGCCTACTTGCACCGCCTCTCGCGTCGGCTATGGTGATAGTCGTTTATTGGACCATGGCGGGGTCGGTGGGTGCAGGCCGCCCTGTGGGTCGGGTGCGGAGGCTCGTGTTTGTTCTCGCTGATAAGCAAGCGTTTATCCGTGTCAGCACTTTGTTTTTCTTTTTAATCACTGGTTAGTGGTTATGACCATAACAGTTGGCCCCTTTCGCTTGGAGTCGGTTGGAAATGAGTCCAAGTGAAATGAATATCGTAGCCTTGGACAGGAGAGGGTTCCAGAGGGGGTTCGAACGTTTCATCGATGGGACGTGGCTGATGTCAGCGGGCAGTTCCCTGGCCATTGGCGTTTCGTCTTCTGGGTGCGAAAGTGGGGGCCCTCTGGGAATAGGTAGGGTTGCTTTTCGTCTCCCGAAGCGGCGCCTCGGGAGTGGGGCTTCAATCTTCTCCGTTGATCGCCAAAAGGTGTGGCGTCAGTGGGTCCCACCATATAAATGCGGAGTGGTGAGTGAGAAGGAGGCATTCGCTTCCCTCTTCATCCACGAATTCAGGCGATTCTCCGGCGAGTGGTGCAGATCTGGGATGGATTCCGATCGTCATCAGCAGCTTGACGAGTTCCGTTCAAAAGGTTACTAGGGAGAGATGAGGTCTTCTTTCAGTTTGACATTAGAAGGGTTATAAGTTGGAGGCTTGGCGAAATCATCTCGATTAATGACCACGGTGAGCAGAGGGCTCCTCGTACCTCAAGCACTTGAGTCGCGGCCTTGGTACCTTGCATCCCTTTCTCGAAAAGTGTTTGATGAGCTAGGCGTGTCTCGGTGCAAATGGCGCCAAACTTCGATAGCCATATTGGTCGGCTTCACGTCATCTGCCGTTGGCTTTCGATTCGCCAACGATGGGTGTCTTGAGCCACTTAGTCGGCATAACACCCGTAAGACGCCCATAATTACCTTCGGATGTCGGAGAATTCAAGGTTATCCTTGATCCGCCCAAATCGATTAAAGGGTGGAAAGATAGGTTCGATGCAGGTCACCGGGGGCGACTTCGAACTTAGGGTGTGCGTCTTGGCGAGATTAGAAGAGAAATCACGGAACCTAAACCCTTGTCGGCCAGAACGGCGTGAGTTGGAGCAGATCCTTCACTACGGGGCAGCGCAATGGGCGCTTTGCTTAACAAATCGGTCTTGCGGCTCCATGGGATTTCTTCCACCCCTCTGGTCCTTCCGATGAGGCAAGGGCTCATAACGTGACTTTCGGAAGGCGTTGAGGATGATCCCCGGATGAGGAGTTCTGGAGGAACGAAGAGGTTAGCTCGGCCGATAGCGAGTAAATCGCTTTGGAGAGTTCGCGGTCGGAAGGCGAAGGGAAAGCGATAAGGGGCGACCGTTATGGGACATGGCGTATGCCAGCGTCTGGGCGGCGGACAGTTCTTGGAGGACGGCGAAGAAGACCAGCCATGGCCCTCGGGGTGCTAGACGGGCGGGGGAGAGTGCGGAGCACCCGATAGAAGATGAGTTATTAGAATCGGAGGAGGAGGACGACCGACCATCGGCCGAGGCCGGGGGGGAGGTCGGCCCCCGAGTCACAGGTGTGACCCCTAGATCTATGCCGGGGGAGATTCCCGTGGGGGGTGGTATCCCACGTGGGAGTGGTGCAGAGTCGGGACGCGGGGTCGACCATCAGGGGGTGGCTCCTCACCGACAGGTAAAAGAACCAGCCAGTGGTCAGGGAACGAGTTTTGTTCCAGCGGGGTGGCCTTCCCCTGCCTGGTTGAGGCGGGGAGGCTGGGACAAAGTGAGTGGACTGATGATGGGGACTCTTTCTCCCATCGGCCATTATGATGGGGAGCCTGAGGCGGAGCATCGGCATAGGCCAACATGGTATATGGATGCTCGTTCATCGGTATTAAGGTCGAGTTACGTACAAGGAAAGGTGGCAGAGCAGTTCAACTTGCCCACGGACCGGGAGATTTTGAAGGTGATTCCCGACGTCGGCCTGCATATCATCTTGCGGAGTTACTTGACCAGGGGTTGTTTAGTGGAGGACGAGCTGTTTGATCGGTTGCGTCAGGGCCACCAAGCCTATGAAAGGCTTCGAAAGGAACATCCATCTTCCGAGGGCGGCTCCAACGAGGATCTTGACCGAGTTATCAAGGAACTTTCGATTAAGCAAGCCGAGCTCGATGACTGGCGACGCGAAACGGAGGTCAAGGATCAAGTCATTGTGGGACTTAAAGCGTCCAGTGAGAGAATGCGGGCCGAGCTTGGAGAACTCCGGCAGCGCCTTCAAGATGGCGGGGGGCGACCTGGGTCGTCCGGCGAAGTTTATAGAGAGCGCGACATGGCGATGGCGCAGGTCGCGCTGGCGGAGGTGTGACCACCAAAGGCTTCGGTTGGAGGAGCGGTCGCTTCGCGAAGCGACTAGCGAGGGAGTGTGCTCAACTTAAGGAATCCTTGAGTAGGGCGGAGGAAAGGGCAAAGTATCTGGAGTCGTTCGATTATCGGTCGTCCCTGGGAGAAAAGAGCCGACCGGCCATCATCGAGGAATCTGCGGCGAGTGTGCGAGGGAAGGTCGAAGTCGCTCTTGCCTGCAAGGCGGGTTGCGATTTCATGGTTAAGCAACTGCCGCCTGAGTATCAGGGTGTCCCGGGTCGGCTTCGGTACCCTCCGGGTATAGCCGGCCAGATAGATCTCCTTGCGAGGTTTGAGGCGGCGGGGGCAGGCTACGACCTGGGAGACAACGACGCCAAGGAGGGAGAGGAGGACGGGTCATCAAGTGACGGTTCTTCGAGTGAGGCCGACTCGGGCCAGTAGTTTAGGTCTTGAACATTTGTGTCATGTAATTGTCGGTGTGTATATTTTGTACTCGTGGTCAAATGAATGCAGTAAGAGTTCTTCCGTTTTCGTAGTTGTGCTTTGTGTTGCTTTCTATGGCTGAGGCGACTCGGTGGACTGATTGGTTGGACGTTGTGACTTGATCGCTTTCGCGCCTTGAGGGGCTAGCATGGTCTTTCGTGAGATGGCCGACCCATGGGGGTTGGGTCGGTCTTCAAGATTACTTGTTCTCCGCCTGTTAGTTCGCTGGGCCGGCCGAGTGGAGCCGTCTCAGCCCAGACAAATAACGGGTTTAGTTTTCTAGGCACAACAGGGGGCGTTACTGTAGGGGATAGGGCTTGACGTCAGCGGTACTCTAGCCGCCAAAGGCGCTTCGAATTTCGAGTGAAGAGACGTGGGTCATAAAGGCAGGATTTTTAATTTTCAAGAGGCGGTTCGTATCCGGGGGCCAATCCCGACCGTTGGATTTCGAAGTTAAACCGCCGTCCAGGAACGGACACGTGGGCGTTTTGGGTGTCTATATATGCCCTTACCCTATTTGGGGGTTTCTCTTCGCACTTTCTAAAGACTCGTCTCCTTAATCTGAAATACTTTAAAGAGCTTTCTGCCATGGCTGCCTCTACTTCCGCCCCCTTTGACAGGATTGCCAAACTCAAGTCTTGGCGGTCGAAGGCGAGAGAAGAGGATCTGGAGGGGCTCCATGAAAGGTACGATCTCCCCGGAGGATTTACGGTTTCTCTTCCAGAGAAGGACAGCGCCATTGTTGATCATGGCGCGGATAAGCTACCCCTGTACATGGCGCACTTGGACAACGGACTGTGCCTTCCTCTGCCGGCGTTAAGTGAAGAGGCATGCGGCGGCAGGGTGTCCCCGATGCAGTTTGCCCCTAACGCCATTGCTACGATAATAGCATTTTTGGTGATCTGTCATCGAGTGAAGGTGGTGCCGACTCTTGACTCTTCGGTAATCTCGTCCGCGGTGAGGCGGCGAAGAAAGACGCCCATTTCTTCTTCGGGTATGTGGGCGGTCGGTTTGTTGACATTCCGGACTCGAACAAGGACTGGAAGAACAAGTTCGTTCTGGGTTTTGGCGCCGACGCCGAATTGGCTTGCCGTTCGTGGCCGGAGATCAACAAAGACGGCCTGAAGAATCTTCCCCTCTCTGCGGACGAGAGGCGCGACCTGGACAAGTTCCGTCATTATTCAGGGTCGCGGAAGGGCTACAACTTGTTCGACAACGCCACCGAGGGTAGCGGGGTTGTCGCTCGCTCGACCGACCAGGGTCGGCGAGGAAAGAAAGGGTTGCTAGAGGTGGCCCCCAACGGGTTGAAGATCAAAGTGGGGGTTCCACCACCAAAGCTAATGAACCGCAACCTAAGAAAGTCGTGAGGGGTCGGCCACGCGAGGCGCCAGGAGGAGAGGTTTGAAGAGTTGGCGTCTAGGTTGCAGGTGAAGAGGGCTCTTCTTCCCCGCATCGCCCAAAGAAGAAGAAGAAGAAGACGAAAAAGTCGGTGGGGTCGACTTTTGAGGGGACGACTGAAGCGGCGGCTCTCGAACAGACCGAGGGTGTCGCGGGGGAACTTCCAATTGCTGGGGGAGAGTCGCCCTCGGGGACCCTCTTTCCCTTGCCCCAACCTGGCGAGGGCGTATCCGAGGGGGGCGAGGTCGTATCCGAGGGGGAACCACGCCTCGTGCCGGCCGGGGCCCCATCCATCGCCGAGGGTCGCTACGGCGGCCGAAGAGGCCCCTGTCGGCCAAGCAGCGGAGGTGTCTTCCGACGAGCCCACTCAAAGGTCGGGGAAGGAGGCCATCTCGGATGACTTCGGCTCGGGCGGACCTTTGAGTTTACTCAAGGATCTGGGCATAGAGTTTCCTTTTCGACACCGGATTGCCGAAGTGGGCGGTTCGAGGTGGAAAGAGCTACGATCCCTGCTCATTGGTGATCTGTGGGAAGGGTACTCCGAAAGAGAGGAACCCTCCCCAAGTGACCGGTTCGTCTCCGACCATTCCCTCCACAAGGAGGGTACAGGCTTCTCTCCCGGTGGGGCGCCTCGTCGCCTAAGTTTACCCTCCCTCATGATAGGGAGTTCTGGAGGAGACACCCTCGGCCGGCCGGTTGGCCCTCTTGAGTTACTGACCGAGGGGCTCGGTCGTGAAGAGCCAACCTACCGCCATGCACGATGAAAGCGGTTGGCCATTTGGCGGAGAGGCTTGCAGCGGAGAAGGGACCCGAGAGGATTGGAGGAGAGGTCACGCCTTGAGGCGGAGAAGGTGAGGTCGGCGCCAAATGGCGCTACCGACTTGGAGGCTAAACAATCGATCGTGACCTCAAACCCACCATTCAAAGCAAAGCGTCACATCGATAAGTGAAGGAAGAGGTCGCCACCGAAGAGGACGGTTGAGGGCTCCGAGAGGGAGATCGAGGAGTGGAAGGCTCAAGTTGGGGGCGCTGGAGAGTGATCTGGGGGCTGCGAGGCTCGAGGGTCGGAACTTAAGGGTCGCTCTCGATGAGTCGAAAGCGGCTCATCGATCGGCTTTGGACGACGCCAGGTCGATCGAAATCCGACTCAAGTTCGCGACGTCGGAGGAGGGCAAGAAGGAGGTTGTTGAAGAGTATAGGCAAGGGCCTATGGTGAAAGTAGAGCTGTCCCTAGCTGTCAAAGCGGGCTACGACTACTTAAAAGCCCAACTTCCTTCGGAAGCTCTCTCGACATTGAGCCTCGCGTATCCTCCTAGGGTGGAGGGTTCTCTGCGCGTTCTGCAAGGCCTGGAAGCCAGGGGGCAGGGGTGCAACTTAGCGCCGAGGACGACCCAGATGAGGATGAGGACGAGGAGGAGGACGAGGACGAAGATGGAGAGGAGGGAGATGGCGGCGAGGGAGGAGATTAGGTCATTCTGGCACTTTGTTCATTCTTCTTTGCTTTGTTTTTGGGCTGGAAAGTCCCCATGTATTTGTAATACATTTTACTGGTGAATGAGAATTTAGTTTGCGTTTTTCTACGCCGAACTCTCTCTTCTTTTTTTTTTTGATGCCCTTTCTTAGGCTGTGACAATAGCGACTTCGGCCAGAATGGCCGTCATCTATGTCTTGTACGACATGACAAATGGGTCGATACTGTAGATCATAGCTCAGTCGGCCTGATTGGTAACTTCGCGCTCGATTTGTGGTCGACCCTAGGTGAGTCGGGTCGACCACCGGGCGGTATGGTCGTTGACGGCTGCGGAGGGGGCGCCCATTTGTCTCTCGAGTGGAGCGCAGATGTCATCAGCGGGTCATCCTCCAATTGCTGACTTTTAGGTTTCTGGGATGGGCGGTAGGTCTCATTTAAAATAAAGAGGCGTTTCGGCGATTTTCGAGGCGGCGATTCGAGCTTCTGTGATTTTCGAGGTGGTGCCTCGAGTTCCACGTTATTAATTCCCTCTGATGATCACGAGGGGGCTTAGCATTTATGGGTTCTATTATAAATAGGGGAGGAGACCATTACTTTTCGTGTTCTCGTTAGATTGGCGATTGATTTTGCCTCTGCTCGTTGCTTTTAAGGTCCCAAATCGGGGCCGATTCGAGATGGTGGGCGTGGGGTGGGTTCTCTCCCCAAAGTCCACCATCTTCGGGGGTTTTCAGCTGCGAGCGCCGGCGGTAGTTCCGATCATCGGTGGAGAAGGGGGGAAATCCCTCGTTGTCCCTGCGCTCGTTTCAGTGAGGGATAGTTGGAGCGCCAAGTGTTTCTCCGAGGAAGAGCGGCCTTGTTTGCATCCATGGGTTCCGGGCTATTGTGCTGATATGAAACCATGGGTTCCGGATTATTGTGCTGATATGAAACCATGGGGTCGATGTTTGCACCCATGGCGCCCTTTCATTAACTTCTGCAGCTATTGCGGCACCTCCCTTCTCAAGGGAGCACTGGCATGAGCGCCGAGGCGAGCGGAGGAGACGACGAAAGCGAGGAGAAAGAAACCGAAGAGTAGCGACTGGAACGCCTTCGGACTTGCGTGTTTTTTTTTTGTTGTTGTTTTTTTTTAGACCATTGTAAATTTTTGCTTGGGATATCAATAAAAGTTCGCATTTCAGCGATGGTGGTTGTCTATTCGACTCATCTTTGGCTCTTCTTTCTCTTTTCCCCCTTTTTTTTGGTGTAGTCGAAAACGAGTCGGCCCCTGTGGGGCTTACAATGATCATAATAAGTAGACCGAAAACGGGTCGGCCCCTGTGGGGCTTACAACGAATCATAATAAGTAGACCGAAAACGGGTCGGCCCCTGTGGGGCTTACAATGAATCATAATAAGTAGACCGAAGGCGGATTTATTACAATGAATCATAATAAGTAGACCGAAGGCGGGTCGGCCCCTGTGGGGCTTGGTCTACCACATCGGTCCGTTTGCACGCTGGGGGCATTTGGGTCCGCTCTCGGCCCGCAAGTCGGTCACGTAAGGCCCGCCTCACGTCCGGATCTTTGTTTGTGATTCTTTTGGTAAGGCTGATCTTCATTCTGGGAAGCGGAGCAAGCCTGAGTCGGTTCTCTTGGGAGCGACGACTCCATGGAGGGCGACCGCGTAGGTCGGGTGCCTAGGACTTACGCGGCGCCTAGGTCTTTTTCGGCAGGGCTGATCTCTATTTTAAGGCAAAGTAAGCTGGCCGGCTCCCGTGGGGCGGCGACTCCGTGGAGGACGGCCAGCGTAGGTCGGTGCCTAGGACTTCGTGGTGCCTAGGTCTTACGGCAAAGCCGATCTGCTTTTAAGGCAAAGAGTAAGCTGGCCGGCTCCGTGGGGCGGCGACTCCGTGGAGGACGGCCAGCGTAGGTCGGTGCCTAGAACTACGTGGTGCCTAGGTCTTACTTCGGCAAAGCCGATCTGCTTTTAAGGCAAAGAGTAAGCTGGCGGCTCCGTGGGGCGGCGACTCCGTGGAGGATGACCGCGTAGGTCGGTGCCTAGGACTTACGTGGTGCCTAGGTCTTACGGCAAAGCCGATCTGCATTTGAGGCAAAGAGCAAGCTGGCCGGCTCCGGTGGGGCGGCGACTCCGTGGAGGGCGACCGCGTGGGTGGTGCCTAGGACTTCGTGGTGCCTAGGTCTTACTCGGCAAAGCCGATCTACATTTTGAGGCAAAGAGCAAGCTGGCCGGCTCCGTGGGAAGCGGCGACTCCGTGGAGGGCGACCGCGTAGGTGGTGCCTAGGACTTCGTGGTGCCTAGGTCTTACTCGGCAAAGCCGATCTGCATTTTAAGGCAAAGTAAGCTGGCCGGCTCCGGTGGGGCGGCGACTCCGTGGAGGACGACCGCGTGGGTCAGGTGCCTAGGACTTACGTGGCGCCTAGGTCTTTCGGCAAGGCCGATCTCTATTTTGAGGCAAAGAGCAAGCCTGAGCCGGCTCCCGTGGGAGCGGCGACTCCGTGGAGGACGACCGCGTGGGTCGGGTGCCTAGGACTTACGTGGCGCCTAGGTCTTATGGAGTCGGCTCACATGGGCGCGATGACTTGGCAGGCGGATACGCTCTTTGACTCGACTTAACGTGGTTGGGCAACCCGTCTTGACTTGGCGGTAGGGTGTGGTTACTTAATTGGCGAGTTGGATCACAGTCGCGACTAGGTGAGAAGGGTTCCTTGACTTCGTCCTAAGCGAGAGGAATACCCTAACTTCGACTTAGTGAGAGTGGTAGGTTCGCTTGAGTAAGTTGGGTCGCTGTCTCAACTAGGTGAGAAGGGTTCCTTGACTCGGCGTGGCGAGAAGGGTTCCTTGACTTCGACCTAGCGAGGAAGGGTCGCTGAACTACACCCGTAAGGAAGTTACCTCGACTCAAGCTAAGAGAGTGGGATGTCGACTTCGTGTTAGGTGAAGGGCGTACCTTGACTCACTCCGATGGGAAGGGTCCCCTAAACTCGGCTCCAACAAAGAAGCTACCCGACTTCGGCAAGTGAAATGGGTTGTTACAACTTGTTTTTAGCGAGAAGGTCGATTTGATCTGTTGTGGCGAGTTGATCGCTAAGCGCTCCTTGTACAATTTAAGATAGAGAATAATTGTCGAAGCAAAATTCTATTTATATAGAAAGTTCTTGAGCAAGATTCTGATGCAAATTCAGAAAAAACTTCTGTTAGGCGGACAACGTAGCGTGAGGCCGACTTGTATGTGACAGTCGAACTCTCGTAGCGGTGACTTGAATGTAGGTCGGCCGGAAGTCTTGTAGCGCTGAGTGAGAATGTCCCGGAAAGAGGTTGAGAAGGTCGGCTACTGTAGCGCCGAGTTGGCTACTGTAGCAGAAATGATCCTGCCATGACATCCACCATTTTTGGGCCATCTGAGATCGTTTGTGGCTCCCAAATTGCTATTTACTGTACTTTAACTGATTGGGTGATCTTGTCAGTGGACTCCTGGAGCTGGGCTTGAGTGACATAGCCCGCCTGTAGGTTCCCCGACCCGGAAAGATCATCGCCGCTGGACATAACTGCAAGAAGAAGAAAGGATGTCCCACGGTGGGCGCCAAACTGTTGATGTATATAATCACAGTCACTAACCTCGGGTGAGTTTAGTTTTTAAGAGAGCGGAGTCCGCCTTCTCTCCTAACGCCCAGCGAAGCTGACTCCGATCAAGGGACTTGCACTGCGACAAAAGAGACACGTGGAAGAGGCGGAGTTGGGATCTCCGTGGTTCCTCCGGCGGTCAAGTTAGTAGAGTGGGAGATAATCTAATGGGCGAGAATTCACTCATAAAGATTGCTTACTTGGTTATTTGTACGTTGCTACTTATACCTAGGGTTCGGGGGTATTCTCGTCTTTCGTTGGCTAAAAACCATTCTTTGAGTCGACCCTTTCTTCCACGTGTGAGCCGATGGTGGTGAACATCTCTCATGCTGCTGGTGGTGGCCTTTACAGTGTCAAATCGTGGGTAATTTGAGGGTTAGTGTGGTCTATTAGCCATTAATGGGATGGGATTGGCGGCGCTGTAGGCTGCATGGGTCGAGGTGCCTTAAATACCGTGAGAGATGGGGAGTTAAAGAGTGTCGGCGCATTTAATCACGATCTTGATGGGCTCGATGCCGTATAACCGTCGTTTGAGTGGAGGAAGCCACGAGATGAGGTAGGTGGGGCTGAGGCGGGTGGCCGACTCGCTCGGCCTCTCGGGACGTTTTGGGGTAGTCAACTGGAAGGGACGACCGGGGTCGCCGTGTCGCCCCCGGGACGGGTGGCTGAGAAGAGGGTCTAAATTTGCTTCGCATTGTTGGGAAAGGCCGACAAGCGGTAGGGCCAGTCGTAGTGGGTGACGGGCTGGGAGGACGACTAGCACCGCCTTTCGCGTCGTCCGAGCGGACTAGCGGTTGGAATGTGATAGCCGGTCGTCCCTACGCCGTCCGATGGGACGAGCGACGTGAAACGGCTCCGAAGCAGTTAATCAGCAGGGCGGACGACCATCACCGCCTTTCGCGTCGTCCGCGGGAGGGAGTTGCTGATGGGCCTACTTGCACCGCCTCTCGCGTCGGCTATGGTGATAGTCGTTTATTGGACCATGGCGGGTCGGTGGAGTGCGAGGCATACGTGGGTTAGTGCGGAGGCTCGTGTTTGTTCTCGCTGATAAGCAAGCGTTTATCCGTGTCAGCACTTTGTTTTTCTTTTTAATCACTGGTTAGTGGTTATGACCATAACAATTTAAGATAGAGAATAATTGTCGAAGCAAAATTCTATTTATATAGAAAGTTCTTGAGCAAGATTTACAGCGCAAATTCAATCGAAAAACTTCGCTGAGGCGCCGACATCAGAAAGGCACGAAGCGTCGAATCCATAGCCGACTTGAAAATGCGGCCGCCGAATCGTAGCTAGTGAGAATGTCGGGAAAGAGGTTGAGAAGGTCGCATCGTAGCCGAAGTTGGCTCTGTAGCGAAAATGATCTGCCATGACATCCACCATTTTGGGCCATCGAGATCGTTTGTGGCTCCCAAATTGCTATTTACTGTACTTTAACTGATTGGGTGATCTTGTCAGTGGACTCCTGGAGCTGGGCTTGAGTGACATAGCCCGCCTGTAGGTTCCCCGACCCGGAAAGATCATCGCCGCTGGACATAACTGCAAGAAGAAGAAAGGATGTCCCACGGTGGGCGCCAAACTGTTGATGTATATAATCACAGTCACTAACCTCGGGTGAGTTTAGTTTTTAAGAGAGCGGAGTCCGCCTTCTCTCCTAACGCCCAGCGACGCTGACTCCGATCAAGGGACTTGCCTGCAGCAAAAAGAGAGACCTGTGGAAGAGGCGGAGTTGGGATCTCCGGTGGTTCCTCCGACGGTCAAGTTAGTAGAGTGGGAGATAATCTAATGGAGCAGGAATTCACTCATAAAAGATTGCTTACTTGGTTCGCTGTACACGTTGCTACTTATACCTAGGGTTGCGGGGGTATTCTCGTCTTTCCGTTGGCTGAAAAACCATTGCTGAGTCAGCCCTTTCTTCCACGTGTGAGCCGATGGTGGTGAACATCTCTCATGCCTACGGTGGCTGGCCTTTACAGGTGTCAAATCGTGGGTAATTTGAGGGTTAGTGTGGTCTATTCGCCATTAATGGGATGGGATTGACTACCAGAAATGCATGGGTCCGAGGTGCCTTAAATACCGTGAGAGATGGGGGAGTTAAGGGGCTGTCAGCGCATTTAATGCGATGCTGATGGGCTCGAGTACCGTATAACCGTCGTTTGAGTGGAGGAAGCCACGCAGATGAGGTAGGTGGGGCGAGGCGGGTGGCCGACTTCGCTCGACCTCGGGGCGTTTTGGGGTAGTCAACTGGAAGGGACGACCAGGGTCGCTTCTCGTGTCGTCCCTGAGGACGGGTGGCTGAGAAGAGGGTCTAAATTTGCTTCGCATTGTTGGGAAAGGCCGACAACTGGTAGGACGGGGCTGTAGTGGGTGACGGGCTGGGAGGACGACTAGCACCGCCTTTCGCGTCGTCCGAGCGGACTAGCGGTTGGAATGTGATAGCCGATCGTCCCTACGCCGTCCGATGGGACGAGCGACGTGAAACGGCTCCGAAGCAGTTAATCAGCAGGGCGGACGACCATCACCGCCTTTCGCGTCGTCCGCGGGAGGGAGTTGCTGATGGGCCTACTTGCACCGCCTCTCGCGTCGGCTATGGTGATAGTCATTTATTGGACCATGGCGGGGTCGGTGGGTGCAGGCCGCCCTGTGGGTCGGGTGCGGAGGCTCGTGTTTGTTCTCGCTGATAAGCAAGCGTTTATCCGTGTCAGCACTTTGTTTTTCTTTTTAATCACTGGTTAGTGGTTATGACCATAACAATTTTCTTATAATTTTTTATAGTATAGATTTACTTTTATGCTATTTTATTTTTGTTAGTTAGATTTCCTTTATGTTCATAGTTTATATCTTTATTTTCTTGTTATTTTGTTATTTTTGTAGTTAGTTTTTATTATAGATCTCTCTTTTTATGATTTCTAGTCTAGATTTTATTTTCTTGTTTTTATTTTCCAAAATATGCAACTAGATCTTGTAGGAATTCTAGAATTATATGAAACTAGTTTGATTTTTTTATAATTTGTGGATTTCTCTCCTTGTCCAAAATAATCATGTTTAGGATAATCAACTAGAAAACTAATTGGTAGAAGAAGAATTTCATAATCTATGCCTATCTTAAGTGATTTGATAGGTTATGCTCATAAATTCTAAAATTACTATCTAGTTGTTATTCTTTTTATGAATGAAAATTTTATTTAGATGATAATTTGATAGGTTATACTTTTCTTAAGTGGTTTGATAGTCTATGCTTAGTAAGTCTAAAATAAAATATGATAAAAGAGAGTAGTTCATAAATCCTAAATGAAATAAACTAGTGGATTCAATTTTAGATTTCTAACTTCTCTACTTGATTTCCTCCATATTTTATTTGTTTTGATTTTTCTCTTTTTGATTAATTTTTCTAGTCTTGATTTTTTCTTTTCTATTTTCTTTATTCCTCCTCCTTGTTTGTTCTTTGTTTCCTTTTATTTGTTCACTCTCTTTCTCCCCTCTTGTTCTAGTTTTCTTTTATGTGCAAATAGTCATATACACTCTCTAACTCTTCACTTTCACTCTTTTTTGTCCACACACAACTCTAGGATCCAAATAAAATATTTTCTACATACCTTCCTTGTGGGTTCGACATTGTATTATATTATAACTTGATTGTGCACTTGCAATCTCGACACTTTTTTCACCACACATTAACTTTTTGGCGTTGTTGCCAGGGAAGGTACTTATAATTAGGATTTTTCTATTTTGATTCTTTGATTTGTGTATTTTCTTGTGAAGAGACAAATTTAAAGCTTGAAGATTGAGGATTGAAGATTGAAGATTAAAGATTTGCTTGAAAAGATAAGTCCTCTTTCTAGTATTTTTAATTCCACCCTCTAGTTTAGTTTCTCACAATTAGAGATAAGTAGGAACTAATAAAAAAATTCTCTTGTCAACCCCAATAAAATCCACCCTCCACTTGAACAACTACTAACAAAATAATAAATTCAAACAAGATCTCTCTCTCTCTCTCATTTGTTTGATTATTGACCCTAATTAAAAAATAAAAAAATTTCTTTTTGCATCTTTTTGTAGTTATTTTTAATTCTTAGGGTTGCAATGTATAAAGTTAGCAAGAATTCACCAAAGTGATTTGAGCATTTTAATTTGAGCACTCACTTAAAAATACTTTTAAGGGCAAAAACCCCCTATTCAAGTTAAGGTGACGAATTTCATCACCCTTTCCTTAGCCCACAAATCACTAATTCCTCACTACACAAACCCTAGCATTCTAAAACTCATTAGATGTTGGTCCTAATGACTCGAGATCACTAAGAAATAAGAAATCCTTAAGTGAATCAGTTTAAATTTACTTGAACCGTTGGTATCTAAAGTAAGGTTTAGGGGTTGCGTAACACGCTCTGCAAGGAAATATGTACTTAATTGGTCTTTGGCCTCCCTCTAGTACTATCATTACCTAGCTAACTGACCGAGTAAACTTCAATCTTTTCACTCAAGGTGTTTTTGGTTAGGAGCTGGTTTAATTGAGTATAGGCTTTACCCTAGAATTAAGGGTGATTGTTTCAAAGTTGATGCTCTTGATTTATTTTAGTTAGGTTTTTCTTTTATACTTTTCTTTTTTCTCTCAATTATCTTTTAGGTATTTTAGTTTTTCTCTAAAAAAACTAACTTTTATTTTCTTAGATCTTTTCCTACTTTCCTTAGTTAAAAAATCTAAAAGAAATTATTTTGGTGTATTTAAGTTTGGATTATGGATAATACCAATCGATTAATTCATGTTGAACCAATTTTTAAAGCTAAAGAAATGGCTAATCCTAATCTACCCATTTTTCAAGACATGTGTTATCCCACTAGGAATGCAATCCCGTCTCGCATTAGGCTACCTGTTAATGGTGCTAATTTTGAGCTCAGACCGCACTTCATAAACACGCTTCCGAAATTCTTAGGAAATGAATCCGAAGATGCATACATTTTTATCTCTGAGTTTGAGGAAGTTTGTCTTATGATTAAAATTAGAGAATTATCTGAGGATGCGATTAAGCTTAGATTTATCCCATTTACTCTTAACGACAAAGCTAAGAAATGACTTTATAGCTTACACACAAATTCTATCTCAACCTAGGATGAATTTGTTATTATTTTTCTGAAAAAAATTTCCCAATCCATAAAACGGTAAAGCTTAGAAATAGCATTTATAATTTCAAGATAGTCCAAGGGGAACCATTCTGGACGTATTGTGATAGGTTTAAGGATATTCTTATCCAATGCCCTCACCATAGTCTAGAAAGTAACGATTATGCCAAATCATCTATGAAGGATTAGATTATTCTTCAAAGACTTTCTTAGAATCTATGGGTCAAGGGGACTTCATGAAGAAAAATGCTGATGAAACCTGTGACTTTTTTATAGAGTTTATTTGAGAAAACCACAAAGTGGGAACACTGTGATGAAAGAGTTTCATCAGTTCCCCTAACCAAATTTAGTGGTCTTTCTCTAGAGTCAAACATAGCCTCTGAAATAAAGATGGCTATAATCTTGCATATGTTAGAAGCATTAGAAATCAAAGAATGAGCCACAACTCAATTCAATTAAGTTTCTGCCCCAGGATGTCATAATTGTCTTTCTTCAGCCCATGTTTCAGAGGAATGTCCTCTCTTAGGAAATAATCAACCACTAGATCAAGTGAACGCTGCAATCCAGCATCATGGGAATGATCTATTTTCTCCAACCTACAATCCATGTTGGATAAATTATCCAAAATTTACATGAAATTAGGGAAACTTTTCCGAAAATCAAAAGTTCACTCCCACTTCAACCCAACAATTTCCCAGAGGAAAACAGTTTCATTCAACACACCGAATAATTTTTACTAATCTAATTGTCTTATCCAAACCAGCCCCCTCATCATCAAATAGTAAATCATACTCCTTCGAATTCTGATCACGAGAGACGTTTGAATGTCTTAGAAAAGGGTTTAGAAGCCATGATCAAATCTTCTACACAGCCCACCAACATATTGACTCAGTCATCCAACACTTTGAATTTCTTCATGCAGACAGCCAGTCAAATGCTCATTCCAACACTCAGGCTATAGCTAGGTTAGAAACCCAACTTGATCAACTAGCTAGTGTCGTGAGTGAAAGAGAGGAGGAAATTTTTTTGAGCCAACCTGTTATAAATCCTAGGGACCCTGGATTAAGTTCAACCTACCAAGCTCAAGTGAATGCAATCCATTCACTACGGTGAGGAAAACAGGTCGACAATCAAGTTAGAATGCTTCCGAGTCAAATTCTTGAACATGAACAAACTCTCTCTCCTTCTAATAACTCTGTTTAACAATCACCCCCTTCCGATGACCAAGAGCCTGAAATCGAACCTGAGCTTAATTTTGATAGGTTTAAACAAGTTGCTCCATTTTTAGATAGACTCAGGCCTAGGAAAACTCTCCTCAGGTAGAGAAGGTATTAGAAACCTTCAAGTAGGTCAAGGTCAACATTCCCCTTTTAGATGTCATCCAACAAATCCCATCTTATGCAAAATTTTTGAAGGATTTGTGCACTAAGAAGAGAACAATAAATATTCCAAAGAAAATTTTTCTTGCTGCTAATATCAGTGGCATGTTCTCAAAGCTCATACCTTTAAAATATAAGGATCCTGATTATCCTACTATCTCATATGTCATAGAAAATACCTTCATCGGTAAGACACTTTTAGACTTAGGGACGAGTGTCAATTTAATTCTTTATTCGGTCTACCAGTGACTTGGTGTAGGAGAACTTAAACCAACCAGATGCACCTTACAGTTAGCGGATAGATCCATTAAAATCTCCATGGGAGAGATAGAGGATGTTCTGATTAAGGTAAGGGAGTTTATTTTTCCTGTTGATTTCATAGTTTTGAAAGTGCAACCCATTTTCAATCTCAAAGGTCAAATCTCAGTTATCTTAGGTAGACCGTTCTTAGCGATCTCAATTACTTTGATCAATTGTAGAATCGGTAAAATAAAGTTATCTTTTGGGAACATGACTGTTGATCTCAATATTTTCAATGTAGGGAACCAGTCGACTGATCAACCCCTAGAAGTAAACTACATCTAGAAAATTTTGAGTGTACAGTTAGAAGAGGAGAGTGAGTCAGACCCAAGTTTTGAGGAGATCTTTAGTGATGAAATCAAAATACTAGAGGAGTTTGAATCAGAACTAGTTTTCACGGAGTTAGACACAAGTTTCTCTGATCTTAGCTTTGAAGACTTTTTGCTCATGAGCTTAGCTTCCTCAAAAATATAGAACAACCAGCTTATCATACCTCAACCATGAATCTTGGGTTTGAATTTTTTTAAAGAAGAACTGGTTGTGTTAGGAAAAACTTCCACTCATGTGGAACCTAAGTTCAAATCTGAGACTTGCTTTCTGTTTGATCAACACCAGAAATTTAAAATGCATAACCTCCTTCTCACCTGCATTCAAATGCTACAGAAATTATTAAAAACCTTGGAGTATATAGAATTTAAGCACATTTTTCAGTTTATCATTTTAGACTTCTTTAAAATTCGAGGTAGAATTTTCAGCAATAAGGTAGGATTTGATGTAGAGTGTGAGCTTTTTATTTTCAATCTTTTATTTTACATCTTCACTCTTTGTCTCAAAATAATAATAATAATAATTTATTATTCTCTCATTTGAGAGTTTCTTGTTCATTTGAAGAAAAAAAAAAGAAAAAAAAGATAAAAAGAAAAAAATTTGAAAAAAAAGAAAAAGTGAAAAAGAAGAAAATTTTGGCTACATCCTCCTCATATCAAAGGTAATTGTAGATTTTTATCATTGTTCTAGGTTAGCCGAATAAATATAAGTACTTCATTTTCTATCTGCTTTACTTTGTGCATCATAGAGTTTGCATTGAGGATAATGCAAAATTTAGGTGTAGGAGTGGGGACTAGTCATCTTTTCTCTTTATTTGACCATTTTTTCTTCATTTTATTTCATATTTTCTATTCTTTCCTAAAAAATCTCACTTTCCAATTTGATTGAGTTAATTACTAATTGATCTACTTGATAAACTTTTCAACTCTCTAGTTTTTAGTTTATTTTATACTCAAGTTGACCTTTTATGATAACTGTAAATAAATTTCAAGAAATAATTTTCAAAGTAGGATACTTTATTAAAGTCCAACTTAGACTTTTAATTAAAGTAATGAAATTTTTGCATGCTTGGTTTAGAGTAAAAATAAAATTTCAAGTTCCCTTGATCTAAATATTTTCAACATATATATAAAATAAAAAAATTAATATTTTCAAAAAGAAGAGTGCGAAAAATAGACACCAATAGAAATTCTCTTGAACTCCACGGTGGTTCTATCTTATTAAGCCTAAGTTAACCAACTACTGAAGCTCTGGCTATTTACGAGGAATTAAAGTTTACTCAACAATTCGGTATCTCCACCATCTCAATATTTAGTGATGCTCTAAATGTGGTTCATGAATTTCGCAATTCGGAGGAATCACTAGCAAGCTTTGGAGGCATTGTCGAGGGGGCTAAATAGCTAGAAAGGAGTTTCTTAGTCATATCATATAATTTTATTCGGAGAGATGAGAATGGTGTAGCTCATCGACTAGCTAATATCGCACTAGGCCTTTCATATTGTAACTCATGGGTCGGAGAAATCCCAGAGTGGATTGACTCCTTTTTCGCCCATTGATTTGATTAATAAAGAAGGTCTTTCATCAAAAAAAAAAGTTAACCAAGTAATTAAGCTCGAGGAGTGTTTTCATACTTAATGACCTAAGCCCAATTGGGTTGAGATTCATTGGCCCAAAACTTTATAAATTGTTACTTAGAAAGCCCGATAAAGTATAACAAAATCATCAATAAATAAAGAGTGTATATAAAAAAATATTAACAATATATATAGAAAACCGGTCGACCATCTCCGATCGGTTAACCAATCGGTTAACCAATCGATTGGCAAATCGGTCGACCAACCGATTGGCCAACCGATTAGCACTAGTAAAAAATGAAGCATCCTAGACGGATTATCCTAGATGAAAAATATTTCATCTAGGATGAAGGAAATATCGATGGAAATTTTTCATCTACGATATTCCGTCTAGGATGCAGCATCCTAGATAGAAAACAGTCTAAGTATTTCTAGATGGTTGTTTTTTAATTATTTTTTAAAAAATGTGGGTCCCACCTTTCTAGACGGAATATTCCATCTAGGACATATCCTAGACGAAAAATTCAATCTAGAAAGTTGGGACCCACCTAACAATTTTTTGGTCAAGTGGGTCCCACTATCCTAGATGGATTTTCCGTCTAGGATAGTTCCTAGACGGAAAATCCCGTCTAGGATAGCGAAACCCACGTTTTTAAAAAAAATAAAGACAGAGAATATTAGAAAATACCCTAGCTTTAAACTTCCCCAAATTTTCAATTTTTGCTGAAATCCTACCCGATCCCTCACCGACCCATTGCTCCACCACCGACCATCTCCACCCTGCGCCGCTGCTCTACCCGCGCCGCCGCTCCACCCGCAGTGCAGCTCCACCTGCGTCGCTTCACCACGGACCACCGCCCCCCTGCTCCGTCAGCAACTGCAGTTCCACCCGCCTCCTCCGCCAACCACAACGGCCGCCGGATCTTATCTCCAAAGTGCAGATAAAATTTTGAGGTAGAATTTCATGTGTACTTCATAAAAAAAATTAATTTTTTATAATTTTTGCAGTTTAATATTCAATTATATTTGTGTTCCTCATCCTCATCAAGTTGCATTTTGTCCTTCACAACATTGATAATTGAAACCTTAATTTAAACCATAATAACATTAATTGAACTACATTTAGCCCTAATAATCCTAACCCTAATTGAAAATGTTTGATTCATCGAACAATTAATTTTTGAAAAATAGTGTGATATATAACACAATAATGTGTTATATATCTAATTTAAGCGAATAAAAATAATTAACATTATCTTAGACCCCGTCCAATAGCTATTGTCATTTCTTTGGACTTCTAATATATAAGATAGGCGGCTCGGTTTGGATATGAAATTAAGTTTTCCATCTAAAAGGGAATGTGTATCTTATATTATAAGTAGAAAGAAATAACATTAATTGAACTACATTTAGCCCTAATAATCCTAACCCTAATTGAATAATTTTTAGAAATTAACCGTAAGTGGAAACCCTAATTGAAAATGTTTGATTCATCGAACAATTAATTTTTGAAAAATAGTGTGATATATAACACAATAATGTGTTATATATCTAATTTAGGCGAATAAAAATAATTAACATTATCTTAGACCCCGTCCAATAGCTATTGTCATTTCTTTGGACTTCTAATATATAAGATAGACGGCTCAGTTTGGATATGAAATTAAGTTTTCCATCTAAAAAGGGAATGTGTATCTTATATTATAAGTAGAAAGAAATAACATTAATTATTGGATCTGTCCAGTTTGGATGGGTTAGGAATATAGTAGTGCATCATCTAACTTTGTATATTTGTGCGTTTTCGTTTCTAGAAAATATCGGCAACACGTACTCGTTGTTCTCCGTGTACAATAAGTGTATGTTGTTCTTTGTTTTGGTTCATTGCTGATACACATAATAACATCTGCACAGTGTACTCAGAGAACAAAGGGTAGGTGCTGCCGAAATTTTCTAGAAATAAAAATTTACAAAGTATACAAAGTTAGATGTATGCACTACTATATTCTTAATGTGATAGAAGTCTTCCTATGACAGCCGGTAGAGTGTTCAAATCAAACTACAATTAAGTTTGAATTTAGAAGGACAAAATATTTTTTGTGTTGTTAAACGATACATGCATATAAGGATGATGTGTGTATGTATATATATTGTTTTGAAGAGTTAAAAATTTATTAGTAGTAGGGAGATTAATTAGAGTTTCTAATTATATATTATCTACAGATGAGGATAATTCCGGATAAGTCATGGATAGATATTCCTAGGATTGAACGGCATCGTGATCAATAATATAAGGACAGATATGAAGCCTTCCTGAAGTATGCCGAAATGAACCCAAATAATTTAAATAGTGGTGCGATGTATTGCCCCTGTTGTAGGTGTAAGAATATGAAATTGAAAAATAGAGAGGAAATACAAGTCACTTAGCAAATTCTGGGTTTTATGAGGAATATAAATACTGGTCATATCACGGGGAAGGTTGTATTGAAGATGACATACCAGATGTGCATGTAGATATGACCGATGGTTTAAGGATAGATGATAAAGACAATTTACAAACTGATATTGGACCCGACAATACCGAATATGATATCAACAATGATAGTGAAGATGATAGCACAGATAATGTCCAAGATGCAACTGACGTCGAAGATGTGAATGGACCTGAAGGTTTTGAAGATGTTCATGTTTATGAGGACTTAGATCGAATAATGAAGCTATTAGAGGATAGCGAAAATGACCTGTATGAGGGTTGCGCCGAGTACTCTAGATTTTCATTTATGTTAGAACTCTTGCATATTAAGAGCCTTAGTGGAATGGCAAACACTTATTTCGAAATGCTTCTTGATTTGCTGCAGAATGTAGTTTTGGGAGGAGAGCGTAGCATTCTTAAAACAACTTATGCGGTGAAGCAGATAGTTTCCGATTTGGGTCTTTATTATAATAAGATTGATGCGTGTCCCAATGATTGTATTATCTACTATAAGGATAACAAAGACCTTCAAGAATGTCCAATATGTGGAGTATCTCGGTGGAAACAACACACCCGCTCTTCAACAAGGCAGACAACAGAGGCAATGGAGATGCAGAGCAAGACTCCGGCAAAGGTGCTTCATTATTTTCCATTAGTTTCTAGATTGCAATGGCTGTATATGAATAAATACACCGCTAAGAACATGAGGTGGTACAAAAAAGATCGTATAGAAGATGGTAAACTGAGACATCCTGCTAATACAAAGGCTTGGAAGCATATTGATATAACTTTTCCCATTTTCGCCCATGAATGCAGAAATTTCAGACTTGGACTATCTAGCGACGGATTCAATCCGTTCAGGGTTATGAGTTCAGGTAGGTCTACATGGCCAGTTGTATTAATGCCTTATAATTTACCTCTGTTGTTTTGTATGAAATAACCGTATATGATACTCTCATTGCTGATACCTGGCAAGCATGCACCAGGTAATGACATTCATGACTATTTAGAGCCCCTAATTGATGAGCTAAAATAGTTGTGGTCGGAGGGAGGGTGTGTTGATCTATGATGCCCATGCTAAAGAGTCGTTTAGACTACGCGCTATTCTAATGTGGACAATTAATGATTTTCTAGCTTATGCTAATCTGTCTGGTTGGTCTACAAAAGGTAAATTTGCTTATCCAGTATGTGGTCCAGAATTTGAAGGCCTTCACTTACCACATAGCCGAAAGTGTTGTTATTGGTTCAATAGGAGATGGTTGCCCTTGGGCCACAAATACAGGAAATTGAGCAATAAGTTTGACGGCACCATTGAGACCAGGAATAAGCCACGTCAATTGACCGGAGCTGATATTGTAAAGTTGCTTGAGCATCTTCCAAAAATAAAATTTGAAAAGAACCGGTATTCTAAGGACGGCTCGCTCAAAGTTAGAGACTCAGGCAAGAAGAAAAAGACACTGAAGCGGAAGAGAGCAGTCTAGCGGGTATATGTTGATAATGGAGCCGATAAATTACCCAAAGGATGGAGTAAATTTAGTATCTTCTTCCAGCTACCATATTGGTAGAAGTTTAAAATCAAGCATAACTTGGATGTCATACATATTGAGAAAAATATTCGTGACAACATAGTGTCAACCCTCCTTTAGGATCCCAATAAGTCAAAGTACGACCTAAGGGCTTGTGAAGACTTAGCTGTATTAAATATCCGGGAAGATTTGCAAGCACAAGATGTTGGACTTAAGAAAAAACATAAGCCTTCCTCTCGTGTTAGGATGTCAACAGAGCAGATACAGAGATTTTGTGAGGTCCTCAAATCAGTAAAGTCACCGGATGGATATTCTGCTAATATATCAAATAATGTTCAGGTGCAAGAGAGGAAACTCTTAGGTCTAAAGACTCATGACTACCACATTCTTCTTCATCAATTGCTCCCGGTTGCATTGCGTAACAATATGGAGAAAGAAGCGTCCAAAATTATTATGGAGTACTGTGGATTCTTCAGAAAATTATGCTCGAAAGTTATAGATGTGAATGAATTTAAAGAACTTGAAGCAGAAGTGTCAGTAATTCTATGCAACTTGGAAGTAATATTTCCTCCTTCTTTTTTCATGGTCATGGTCCATCTTACCCAATATCTAGCAAGAGAGGCTATAATTGCAGGTCCTGTATCGTATCGTTGGATGTACCCAATTGAGAGGTTAGGGACTTCACCCCTATAGCTGAAGGTTACGTGACTAACGAATGTCATATGTTTGTATCACGTTACATGCGCAATCATGTAACAGCGGATCAGACACCAACTAAGGATAAGAAGCTCGTCAAATATCCAAGATCCGACTTAGAGCAGGTTCAGGCATATGTATTGAACAATCTTGACATTTTTAGTGATTATTGAAGGTAACATAATAATTTAAGAACAGGAACACTCTTAAATCATTTACTTCTAATTTACCAATATAGTGTCGTTTGTTGTATACATAGGCGACATCTGGAGAAGCTTAAGAATGAAATATCTGGCAGGAATGCAGCACATAATATTCAAAAAAAAAAACATATCAAAGATTTCCCCGATTGGTTCAAAAATTATGTAGGTAGCGTAGTGTTAGTATTGTATTTTTCATGTTAAAATTTTTAGTAAACTTGAGGTAAATTATTTTCGATTGATGTTGGGTTTAGGTTGATAAAGACCTTGTCACTGGTACCTTTGTATCCGAAGAAATTTTAGTTCACACGCAATGTCCTTACTATGAAGTGAGACGATACAGTGAACACATCATTAATGGGTATAAGTTTAAAACGGTGGCGACCGATGATAAGAGGGTAACACAGAACAACGGGATCATGGTTTGTTTTGCTCAAGAATGTTTCTCTAGTAGAAAAGATCAGAACCCAGTTGAAGCTGATATATTATATTATGGCCAACTAGAAGATATTGTAGAGATAATTTACGAGTATGGTAAAAAAAACCAGTGTAGTTACATGATGTTTAAGGTTCGATGGAGTCCTGCCAAACCGCGCAAGTATCATTATGGGTTTATACTTGTCAATCTCGACAAAGAAATATATCTACATGAGAAGTTCATATTTGCAGAACAGGCGGACCAGTGCTTCTATGTGAAAGACCTGAAGGTTGCAACCGGTTGGGTCGTGTTATATAAGGAGCCAAGATCTGTTGTGCTTCCTAATAATAACAAAAATATTAATGAGGACAATGAACCAATTGGTTAACAAAAATATTAATGAGGACAATGAACCAATTGGTTCTCCTGATGATATTTGGCAAAACTTCTCCTACCCTCAGAATGCCAGGCTTGATATGACTGATTCAGAGACTCAGGCCGACATTCCAATTCTGATCACAGACAGAGACTCCGGGTCAAATGTACAAACAAAGTCAACGACCAGTAGGTGAAAGCAGACAATGTTAAATATAGCCAGAACAATGCAAACACGACCTCGTGCAAAACATAAAGAGCAAGTTGTAGAAGGTATATGAACTAAAAGATGAATTGGTCTTTAAAAATTTTATTTAAATATTTAATTGTAAGAAAATATTTATCTTGTTAGCATGTACATATTTCTTGTTTTTCATCTCCTAATTTAATTTTACAGATGAAGAATTTTAGGTTCTTTGATGGATCGCGTGATCGATCACAGTCTACTACCCCAGGCTCAGGTCATCTTCAGGAGGCCCACCTAGCATCGCCTTCTCATATAGGTCTTAATTATGCATTATCTTTGGACTACTCAATATAGATATTCTTGATGTGTATGTGCTAATTATTTTCTTTAAATGTGTAGATGATATTTCATTATCCGGTCGTCTTCGGAACACATCCCTAGCAAAGTCTCCTCATATAGGTATTAATAATTCAGTATTTGTATTAATAATTGAATAATATTTAAATTAGAAATTTATTATTTATGATATGTGTTTGTATCAATTATTTTTTATTTTTATAGATGACATTCTAGGCACATATTATTCGTCACCCGGATCCGCTGATACACAGTCAGCACCTTCCCCCTATACAGGTATTGGGTAGTAATAATTCAATTTTTATTGAATCTTTTTATAGTGATAATTTAATTTTCTCATATTGATTATCTTCTTTAATTATGTAGATGCTTCGTGGACACCAACATTTTCGTTTAGTGCAGCGGGGACCGAGTTACGACCTAAGACTCCTGACATTAGCTATCTACCATTGCCTCCAGACTCGATGAGATCAAAATCTAATGCGATGAACAATCACCCACTTGCGTTAAAAAAGCTAGAGGACTTGAAGCCTATGATGCAAGTTAGAAAAGATGTTGCAATCGCCGAGAAGAATAGATATGTTGAAAGAGGTAAATATAATAATTTCCTTCTATTATATCTCAATTTTACACTACGTGCTATACTAAACATATTGTTGGCATTGTAGGTGCGAAGCCTGATCCCAATGGTCAGGGAGGACGGGGTGCAAGCAAGTCTGAGTCAAAACAAGCACCAAAACGCTATCGAGCTATTCTTCAGTGGGCCGATAATTTGCCGATAGAACAATGGTCGATAAAATTTAATAACTATATCGGTGTTTTAGTGCGGAGAGCAAATATCATCAACCCATACTTCAAATTCACAGAGCTGCCGTGGAGATCCTACGAGGATATATGGAGAGAACTTATAGTAAATTTTTATTACTTCAGTACTTTTTATTACTTTAGTACTCTAAATATAGTGGTCGATTCAGATTTCGGGGTCTTCTAAAAAGTTTGATATAAGTCACTCTAATAGCATGATTATAGAATAAAAGGTGTACTTGCGTAAAAGTATCCGTTTGGAGTAAAATTTTACTTATTTTTGGATTATATGGGTAGTGCAATTGTTTCCTCAAACATGCACTAGTGTTATCTTGTTTAACCATTATTTTCGAATTTGGTACTGGAGAACAAGGTTTTGAGAGGTTTCAATGCTTTAATAGATGGTTCGCCTAATCCCACATATAAATGTGGTTATGCTTTTTTAGTAGGGTGGGGGAATGAGCAACCTCTACAAAAGAGTACTACTCGGAGAATAATAGTTAACCAAAACTTTCTTTAAACGTTTAACCCCAAATAACAGTTTTATCACGATCAGTCTCGACTTTTGGTGAGACCAGCCAAAACTATATATTAACAACAATTTCGCTAAGTTTCAGTTGGTCTAATATTGAACTAGTTTCACGTAATTTCAGGAAGTTTTGGATGAAATTTTAAACATGGACAAAGAATTTCATGAAGGAGAAAGATGGAGTAATGCTCTCAAATGTCAAACAATTTCATCTCCCTTTTATAGTCATTTCAAAGTCGTACATCTTTTAATGGGTTAATTTTGATTAATTTTAAGATTAACTTTTCGGTGCTAGTAACTTATTAAATTAAAGAATATATATATATATATATATATATATATATATATATATATATATATATATATATATATATATATATATATATATAAGTTAATTTAGCTTAATTTTCAGATTAACTGTTTAGGTGCTAGTAAGTTTGCTTCAAATCTTTTAATACACTCTTTTGGCTAATAGGTTAATTTTGATGCTCCTAAAACACTACACATTCAAAGAAACAAATGTACAGCCACATATCTAATGGTTATGAACACTTAGCATACATGGCTGTGCACACGGGAACCAAAACCGTGTTATAGACCCTTAGTTTGAAAAGAAGGTTATGAGCTTTCACTTGATCACATACTATTACCAACAAAAGGGCACAGCAATCAAGATCTCTCTGCTTGTAAGTAGTCAAGAAGATATTCTACACTTATTCTCTTAAGCTAGCTAGATCATATCCAGATTTTCCATCATTTCCATGCACACGTATTTTTGGTGCTTATCCATGATCTTTGTATACAAGTATCCAAAACCAGATAATGGATGAAATAGTACATAATTCATGAAATGGTTGGAAAAAATCAAGTAACTACAAAGCTAGCATGTAATGTGATGTAGGATGATTAACGGACAATTTTATGGAGGAGTGGGACAATCACGAGCTAAATGCCGATTCATACGTAGTATTGACTTCCGCAAAAAAATAATCATATCTTCTAATCCGGAAGGCGGATTCTGACATATTATATATGTAAATCACCTATCTCGACGAGACGGAGCCAACCAGATTGTCAAAATTTTAAAATCTCATTAGTAATACCCAATTTTGGCTGAAATCCGAAAATAATCAGCCTTTAGTTTATTTTTAGTAATAAAGTTAGAGTCAATTTAGATTAGGAAATAAAATCAATTTTAATTTAATTAGGACTGATTTGTTTCCTATATTATAGGAAGTCTTTTAGGGTCAGATTTGATACTTTCTTTTTCTTTGTAATTCTAATCTTATTAGGAGTCTAGTTTATTTTTCTATTTAAGAAGAGTCATGTAACCCCAATGAATAATATATCTTTTTATCAATAAATTCCTCTTTTAATATTTTCTTCGTGGATTCAAAGTTCTTCATGGATTCGGAGATCGTTCTTTGTGGATTCAGAGAGCACCCCTTGGTGGATTCCGATGTTTATCACTTCCGCGCTGCGTTAATTGGTATCAGAGACTTATTTTTCCGATCTGATGGTAGGCGACGAAGCCCCTTTTTCTCGAACCGAGTTCGATGAGTTGAAGACCGATGTTAGTCAGATTAAGACTACCTTAGATCGACTTGCGTCGGCACTGGAGCGTCTGAACACGGCAGGAGTTCAAAATCGTGTTGATGGTCGCCAACGACGTGATCTGACTCCACAGGACAAATTCAACAACGACCGTGACCCTAAGCAAGACCCTGGAGTTGGGAAGAGCACTAAAGAAACAACAAAAAAAAGAAGAATCACCTCCGGAGCACAATATCTTCCGCACGAGATGCACTGTGATGCAGAAGGTTTGTGATGTTATCATTAATAGTCATAGTAGTAAGAATCTTGTCTCTCGGCGTATGGTGAATAAGTTAGGTTTGAAGACAAAGAAACACCCACCTCCCTACAAGATCGATTGGATTCGCAAGGGCAATGATGTGCAGAACGATGAGATGTGTCGGGTATCTTTTTCTATCGGCCGCAACTATGTCGATGAGGTGTTGTGCGATGTGATCGAGATGGATACTTGTCATATACTTTTAGGTAGGCCATGATAGTTAGATATTGGTGCCACCCACAGGAACAGAGACAATGCTTGTATCTTCAAGAAGGATGGACGTCGAATTGCACTCATGCCTCTTCCAGAAAAGGAGATATCTAAGATAGAGACTACTGAGAAGAAGAGACCATTAGTGACAAGCAACGAGGCTTTAGCAGAAAATTTAAAACAATCTGAAGAGGTCTATGATTTGGTTGTAATTGAGAAAGAAGAACCTGCCCCAATCAAGATTCCTCTTGATGTGAAAGCCCTTATTGCGACCAAGATTCTTGATGTTGATGGTGATATATCAGTGAAGATGGATGTTATGCATGAAATTCTCAAAGACGTCGTGAGTGATGTTACACATATTGATGTTATCCCGATGGAAGAGAAGGATAAATTAGAGAGTGAGGCCAATGATGATATGTGTGAGTTATCTGGTGGAGGGCTCGAGGCAAAGGAGATGAAAGAATTGTGTATGGAGTATGAGGGAGAAAATTTTTCTTTGAAAGCAATGATCATCAATAATTTCAATAATAATGAGATGACACCACCGGCACTAGAATATGAGGACCAACACGAAAAATATTTGGAGGAGTTTTTCCATGTCAACTACAGAGCCACATATTGCCAGTTACATATACATGCCGCGAAAAAGATTCGTACACAAGTTTGATGTAGAAGAATTCCTAGCCGAGAAGGTAAAAGAACAAATGAAGAAAATCAATGCTAAATATAAGGCGGATGTTGATCGATGCAGGAGAAGAAAAATATTTATCGATGAAGCTACTATTCAAGCAAATATGAGCTCGGGGTAGAGCTTCTTTCAACAATGGGAGACTGATGTAGGATGCTTAACGGACAATTTTATGGAGGAGTGGGACAATCACGAGCTAAATGCCGACTCATACGTAGTATTGACTTCCGCCGACTCATACGTAGTATTGACTTCCGCAAAGAAATAATCATATCTTCTAATCCGGAAGGCGGATTCTGACATATTATATATGTAAATCACCTATCTCGACGAGACGGAGCCAACCAGATTGTCAAAATTTTAAAATCTCATCAGTAATATCTAATTTTGGCTGAAATCCGAAAATAATCAGCCTTTAGTTTATTTTTAGTAATAAAGTTAGAGTCAATTTAGATTAGGAAACAAAATCAATTTTGATTTAATTAGGACTGATTTGTTTCTTATATTATAGGGAGTCTTTTTAGGGTCGGATTTGATACTTTTTATTTCTTTGTAATTCTAATCTTATTAGGAGTCTATTTTATTTTTCTATTTAAGAAAAGTCATGTAACCCCAATGAATAATATATTTTTTTATCAATAAATTCCTCTTTTAATATTTTCTTCGTGGATTCGAAGTTCTTCGTGGATTCGGAGATCGTTCTTTGTGGATTCAGAGAGCACCCCTTGGTGGATTCCGAGGTTTATCACTTCCGCGCTGCGTTATAATGCAATTAAATGATGGAATCGTATACATTACATTTATAAACCAGAAAATTTTACCTAAAACACGTGTTTGTTTCAGTTATGTTCTTCAAAGCCGTGCATCCTTCATTTCCTTCGAACACATTGTTTCCTACATGTTCTCTTATTAACAGAAATACATATGCAAATGCACTTACATATGCATATACATTTACATGTACAGTTAGCATGTAATGTCGCAATGTGATGGCGACATGGAACTTCTGAGTATGTCAAGGTGGAATCTGAGTGTTACATGTTCCCAAAAATGGTAGTCATATATATAATTATGAATATTATTCTAATGTTTGTGAATTAATAGAAGTTTGCTCATTTTGGAAAAATTAGAAAATGGGATGCTGGATCTAATGAAGCACACACTATAATTTAATGCTTACCAAAACCAATGTTCAGAATGAAATTTCATGAAATCTTGTTTTGTTTTATACTGAAATTGAGAAGAGGGTGAGAGAATAATTACATTTTCTTGTTTGAGGAGTTACAGTTAGACAAAAATCACTTCGTCCATCATTTTAAGACCCCCTTCACTTTATTGTATGCACTCTTTAACTATTTCGATTCAATGTCTCTGTTCCTTCTGTTGATATCTATGCAAATTTGTAGGAATACTATTGTCTTGAGGATTATCCTGGAGCATGGAACTATGTTTTCAATGTAAAGGTTGAGGCCGTGCTCAAACAGTGGCGGCATGAATTGAAATCCTCAACATATGATAAATATACAACAGATTGGCATAGATTTTTAAATGTCGATGATAGGGTGGACCTTGATCATTTCACAGCTCTTCTTTTCTATTGGGACACCGAGATAGCACAAGTATTTTTCATTTTAATTTTCCTTATTAACAAAGATTATAGATTCATTTCATCTTTAGTAATAAACTATTTGTTGTAGAATAAATCTAAGAATGGATCGGCGAATCAAAATAGCAAGCGCAAGCTTGACCACCACTTGGGATCAACATCGTTTGCTAATCTTGAGTATGGTTATTGTCGAGACATGGTATATTATTTAAAGTTTTGTATTCGCTTATTTTATCAATATGGCACACCTTTTTTAACTTTTTGTATTTGCAGGGGAAGCCGATAATGCCCGTCAATTTAAAGGCTAAGTTAGCTTATGGCACCTTTCGCCGGACATATAAAAATGATGTGAAGATTAAGGAAAACATGTTGTTGGTGGTAAATTTTTTGAATAAATCATTATATAATAACTATTCTGTTGATATTCATTCTTTTTATTTGCCAATCAATGATATACCTTTTTTCCTTATGTGATTTAGGATAGTATTGATGCTGCGTCAAAGTAGGCAGCACTACGTGCTACTCAGGAAGAAGCTAATGACCCTCACATCTTGTCTAGAGAGGAAAATGACAGCATTGCTTTGAATGTTATGGGATATAATAACAGAGGCAGATTTTCATTAATAGGGGTTGGAGCTGTACGGGGCACGCGTGCAATATCCTCCACGGCGTTCTCACGATCTTCGACTTCGACAGGATCCTCAGCAAGGGCTCCTGCCATGTTAGCAATTCTGCGTGTCTCATCTTATCTGCACGGTAAGATCGATCCTGCATTACTTGTACAGGTGACAAAGGCTATGTTCTCAGATTTGCCAGCGACCCCCACAATGGACGAAGTTTTGACTCACATCATATTATGCTTGTCCGATAATATTCTATCTAAATTATTTGGAGACATTGTATCACTTTTAGACTTAGAAACCAGTAATACTGGATCTGGTCAAACCGGTGCACAGGTATGTTGATAATATATGTGTGTATTGTATTGCTAAATTTCATAATCAGAAAAAAAATCTATTTATTCTCAGGCTGAAGTTGCTGGGGGGGATCAGCAGCGGCGTGCAGACGAGGGATGTTGATGACGACGACGACTCATGATTTTCTGTGGTGAGTTTTCATTTGTATATCTATTAGTATTATTTCTTCCTTTTAAATTTTTACTTCTTTCAAACTTCAACTCAAATCTTAACGGATGCATAGTAAATAAAATTATTTGGATATGAGAGCATGTTGATTATACAAACTCCATATCTTCTATACTTAACTTGTGATAATAAAGAACATTAAATAGAAAATGACATAGAAATATACACATAGAAAAAAACTTAGAAAGACACGTCACAAGTTTATAATAATTAAAAACTCTATAATTTTAAATATATTTATCCCAATATATGTAAAAGAAGATGATTGGGAGGGAGCGGCGGCAGGAGGCGTTCTCGAGGAGATTAGGAGTTCAGGGGGCTCGTGGGGTTAGTTATCGCCACAGTAATAGTGATTATCCCCGACCTCATGACAAATCATGGTCTAAGTACGATTATTCAGGTCATCAGCAATATCGAGGTAAAGCTTCCTCAACTAAGCTTGCGTCAACACCACTTTATGAGCGAGGTATCCTAGGCTCTCGTCCGCCACTTTCTTACCCATCGCCTCATCTCCCACCGCCTTTCAAGAAATCCTTCGTCTCTCTTTTCTCGAAACCTCTGCGGCCCTCTGCCTCAGTTAATTAACTTTCAGAGAAGAACGACGAAGGGTGGACTACGGTGGTTCGCCAGAAAAGATCTATCATCAACAAGAGAGTCGAGCCATCACCGAGTCCAGGAGTTCGTCGTTGCTACCGCTGTGGAGATCGTAATCACCTGGTCAGATTTTGCAAGATGACGAACATAGTATGCTTCAAATGCAATAGTCTTGGCCATGTTGTTCGGGAGTGCCCTTCTTTCATCAGAGAGGCACCTATTCTCCCTCTTCCTCCAGCTATCAAGGACTACATACCCGATCTTTCTTCGTTTGCGATTTTCTATGCAAGCGAGGGTAATCCCTCCCTATCAGAACTCAAAGAGATGATGGCATTCAAGTTCAATGTTCGGAGCTGGCCGCATAAAGTCTCTAGAGCATCGAGGAACAGTTTCCTCATCAAATTCCTGGATGATGACATGTTGGAGTTAGCGGAAGATATGAAGCTCGTTAACATGGGGGATTTCAAGAGCCGTTTTCTCCGTTGGAGAGAAGACCTAGGTCTTAAAGTTCTGGCAGAACCGGTTCTTTGTTGGGTGAGGATCTCTCACCTCCCTTACCACCTTTGGGATTGGGAATTTCTCCAAATCCTTTTCAAAGAAGTAGGCGAATGTATTTCCTGCTCGGACGACGTCACGCTTCGATCTCATTTCAACAACTGCAAGGTTCTGATCAAAGTGAGAGACAGAGCTGCCATTCCGAAGGAAATTCGATTCAAATGCTATTCTCCGTTTGACAACAGCTTGATGGAGGGTAATGCGTCACTTGAAGTTATCGGCAAATCAGTGAAGGAAAAAGACTTCAACAACAAAGTTGAAGTTAGGGGTCACGAATTCAAGTGGGAAGGGTAACCTTCATCCTCATCGGGAGTGAGGGTAGATGTTCACATTGATGATGAAGCCCTTCAGCCTCCGGTCAAGCCAGGGCAGCGCCCGATGTCAGACGAGGACAAAGACCATGCTAAGGGCAAAAAGTGTTTTCAGTTTTTCAAATTTCAAAGATGCGGGATCATCGCTAGTGTCAATTAAATATCAGGATCACAGGCGAATCTCGGGGGATAGGCTTAATCTCGATTCTCGGAGGCCAACTTGCAACCTTTCTCCGGATCTTATTGAGGTGTGCTGGAATGGTAACCAAATGATGGTGGAGCGCAATCAATGGGAAGGCTTCATTCGGGCCCAGGGTGCGGGTGGATCCAAATTGCAGCCCAACAGCTTCATCCCGGGACCCTCCTCCGATTCCATCAGCAACTCAATGAAGGCATGGTCTAATTCAGTTTCTCTCCCTCCAGGTTTTGAAAACTTTGCAAAAAATAAGAAGAAGAAACGCATTGGTGGGGCTAGGCTAGGTTCGAAACCTCTCAGCGCATCCAAGTTCCGTAAACACCTGGCAGCCTCTCGTTCTCGGGCAACCTCGTCAAAGAGGGGTAAGTCCTCTTCTTCTGACTCCATAGTTATGCCTCTTAGTGATAAATCAGTTCAAGAAATTACTTCTATTGCTGTGAACTGTGGTATGAAGGAGCGTATTCCTATAGAGGCTATTAATAAGCTTAAAGAGGCTGAAGCTGAGACTGCCAGGGGCATATCTTAATCCCTGACCCTCTTGCTTTTGAGTTTTGGGTGTTTTTCCTCTGGTTAATAATGAAGTTAGGCTCCTGGAATGTCCGTGGTCTTAACGACCCAATCAAACGTAGGTTGGTTAGTGATGGCATTATTCTGGCTGGTCTTGATGTAGTAGGTATTCTAGAAACCAAACTGAGTTCCATTCGACCTCGTATTCTAAAAAGTCTAGGTGGTAATAGAATTTCATCATGGTTAAGTCTTGAGGCATGTGACACTCGAGGTGGTATTCTTTTGGGATGGAATAGTTCTATGTTTGACTGTATAGATTCTTACATTGGCATTTTCTCAGTTTCTGCTCTCCTCATCCTCAAATCATCTAACTTCAAATTCTTGTTCACCTCTGTCTATGGCCCTATTGATAAAGAAGAGAAAGAGATATGTTGGTGGGAAATTGAGAGAGTCCGAAGTCAATTCCCTCAACCATGGGTGTTAAGTGGTGACTTTAACGTTACTCTTAACATTAATGAGCATAGTGGTAGATCTGGCTCCCTTAGGGATATTAAGATTTTCAAGGGTTTGGTTGATAAGCTTCAGCTTATTGATTTACCTCTCAATGGTAGGTCTTTCACTTGGTCCAATTTGAGAGCTTCTCCAGTGCTTGCCAGACTTGATCGCTTTCTTGTATCATCAGATTTTCCCAATTCCCATCTCTTGTCCAATTCCCATACCCTTCCTCATGTTCTGACCATTGTCCTATTGTCATTGACACTAATAGTATCAATTCCCCACCCCTCATTAGATTTGAGAAAGCATGGTTAACGCATCCTTCCTTTTCTACCTTCGTTAGAGATTGTTAGTTATCTTTTGCCTGTAGAGGTTCACCTGTAGTTCAATTTGCTTCCAAGCTTAAGATTCTGAAAAACTGGCTTAAATGGTGGAAAAATTTCATCTTTGGATCTATATCTGTTTCTAAGAAAAAGATCTTATCAGATATCGAATCTCTTTCCCTTATTGAGGAGACAAGACCTCTTTCCCAATCTGAACTTTCTCTTAGAATTTCTCTCAAGTCTCAACTTTTTAATGTGGCTAAGAATGAGGAAATCTATTTGCACCAACGATCCAAAATCAAGTGGTTCCTAGAGGGAGACTCCAATTCAGCCTTTTTTTCACAAAGTTGCTTCTGCCCACAGGAGAAAGAACTTCATCCCTTCTCTAATTCACAATGATGTTCTTCTAACCTCTGACCAAGATATTAAGTCTTCTTTTCACTCTTTTTTCTCATCTCTCTTCAAAGCCGCTCCACAATCCTCTCTTCAACTTGAATGGACCTCCTTCTATTCTCCAAATGCTAGTTCTCTGTCGGCTTTAGACAGTCCTTTCTCTCTTGAGGAGATTAAAACTACTGCTTTCTCTCTTCACCCGGATAAATCCCCGGGTCCAGATGGTTTTCCAATTCATTTCTATCAAACCTTTTGGGACACTATTAAATCAGACATGTTCCTCCTCTTCTCCAGTCTATATCATGACTCCTCTTCTCTTTACCATATCAATTCTTCTTTCATTGCTCTCATACCGAAAGTTGAAGGGGCTAACCAGGTCAAACAATTCAGACCCATAAGTCTTCTCAACGGCCTTTTTAAAATTTTTACTAAGATTTTAGCCAACAGGCTAGCTCCCCTCCTATCTTCCCTTGTTGACTTCTCCCAATTAGCTTTTCAAGCAGGGAAATCAACTCTAGATTCTATTGTCCACGCCAACGAAATGATTCACCACTGCTGCTCTTCAAAGAAAGAAATATGCATTTTAAAAATTGATTTCATGAAGGCTTTTGATTGTGTTAGTTGGCCTTTCCTCTTATCCTTACTTTCAGCTAGAGGATTTGGACCTAAGCGGTGTCAATGGATTGAATCCATCCTTCATTCCTTAAATTCCTCTATTCTTGTCAATGGATCCCCTACCAAATCTTTCTCTTGTGGCAGAGGTCTCAAACAAGGAGATCCTTTGTCTCCAATGTTGTTCATTCTTATTGTTGATATCCTCAACAAAATGATTCGTAACAGTGTTAATTCTGGAGATCTCTCTGAACTTCATCTCAAGGGTCCTCTGAACGATATTAGATCCCTTCAATTCGCCGATGATACCCTTGTTTTTTGCAAAGCCACCACACCTGACATCTCTACCCTTAAGGTTATCTTTTCCTTGTTTGAGGAAGTATCAGGTCTTGGAATCAACTATGCAAAGACCTCATTGTATTATTGTGGAAGGTTTTCTAACAGAGGACAATCATATGCTAAGGCTATGAATTGCTCATTAGATCATTTTCCCTTTAAATACCTCGGTTTATCGATTATCACATTTTAATTACATTTTTATATCCTTATTACCTATGTTATATGAATAACGATATTACTAATAATCATTTTTATCTTATTTTCCGTGCTAATAAAGAAATAATGAATAAAGCCCAAATGACTCAAATTCTCTCAATTTCTACCAATTTTAGAAGCCCAAATCAAGACAAACAAAGGCCCAAGATACCAAATTGATCCAAGAGAAATTCGTGAAGAAAAATCAAGAAAAGATAAATTGGTTGGGAACCAATCGGTTGACCAACCGGTTGGCTAACCGGTTATTAACCGATCGGCCAACCGATCGGTTTGCAAATGATTCAATTAATGGTGGATTTCTTTTCCTTTTGGCTAGGTTTGATCCAATGGTTCACATCAACTTCGTTGGGCTATAAATAGGGGTGAATGCCGAGGATTTTGAGTGTGAAATATTTTGTAAAACTCCATTTGGAGAGGAGGGTTATTCTTAATTGAGAAGACCTTCCAAAATTGTAACTTTTGTTACACAATAAATAAAATTTTCACCCCTTCAATTTCCTTTCTCTTCTCTTTGTCCAAGGACCAAAAGGAGGATGAAGATGAATTAGGAATTGTGGGTTTCTCTTTATTTCTTTTCTCTTCTTTATTTTCTTGTTTGTAGAATAGATTTACTTTCATGCAATTTACTTTCTTGCAATTTACTTTCATGCAATTTAATTCTATGTAATTTACTTTCATGTCTTGTCTTTAATTCATAGATTAGATTTACTTTCCTTGCTATTAGTTTAGATTTTCTTTTCTTTTCTTTCTTTGCTTTTATTTTTCCTTTTCTTTTGTAATTAGTTGAATTCTCATTCTCCTCCTCTTATTCTCATCTTTATTGTCTTTCTTTTATTTTCTAATGATGTGGAACTAATCCCTTGAAGGAAATTTAGGATTGCATGAAACCAGTCTAATCAATTGTATGATTCTTGAATTACTCTCTTGTGCTTAAAATAATCATGCTTAGGATAATCAACTAGAGAACTAATTGATAGAAGAAGTATTGGATAGTCTATGCTTGCCTTAAAAGTGGTAGGATAGAGTATGCTAATGAATTCTAGGATTACTATCTCGTTGTTATTTTTCTCATGAGTTTTAATTTTACTTGGATGAACTTTAGGATAGTCTATGCTTGCCTTAAAAGTGGTAGGATAGGCTATACCCATTAAATCTATAGTGAAATATGATTAAAAGAGAATACTTCATGAATTCATAAATGAGATTAGCTAGTGGATTCAATTCTAGATTCCTCAATATCTTTAATTGAATTCTCCATCTTTACTTTCTTATTTTGCCTCTTTGTTCTTGATTTTATTTTCTTGATTTTCTTTTCCTTCTTGATTTGATTTTCCTTTACTCTCCCTCTCTCTCAATCTTGTTTTCTTTTGCACAAATTTACTTACACACTCTCTAATCTTTTTACTCTCATTTTGTGTTCATTTGCACTCCATTCACCTTCACATTCTCTAATCTCCTCACACACAATTTCTTCATCGTTTTCTTTTATTTGCGCATAATCCACAATCCACTCTCTACCATGTTCACCACTTACTCTCATATTTAATAACCCCTAATTGCCGCGCATAATTTGAGAACCAAAACTTGAACAAAACTCTTACAAAACCCGTTCCTCGTGGGATCGATAATCTTATATACTATAACTTGAAGGTTGTATACTTGCAACTTAGGAGGTAATCATTTATTTCCCATCATTATCTATCAAGGTTGGTTCTCTAACAAGGCAAGAATGTCAACCTTTACTTGATTCTTTTTCTCGCAAGCTCTCTCTTTAGAAGAGTAAACATCTATCAATAGGAGGAAGACTTACCCTTGTTAATTCAGTTTTGTCATCTCTACCACTACACTATGTCTTTTTTTCAAACTTCCAATATGGGTTATCAAAGCTATTGACAAACTGAGAAAAAATTTCCTATGGGGAGGTTCTGCAGCTAACTGCAAAGGCAAAGCTCTGGTCAAGTGGTCATCTATTTGCAAGTCTAAACTAGAGAGGGTTGGGTATCCTCAATCTGAATCATTTCAATTCAGCCCTTATTTCTAAATGGGTCTGGAAAGTCATGCAATCTGAGTCTTCAGTGGGTTCTAATCTTTCCTCTCTATATGGTCTGAACAAATCTCCTCTAAAAAGTTCTACCACCTCGAGACATATCTCAAAATTTTGGTGTGATGCAGTTTCAGTTAGCCAGGCTTTAAGGTGTATGACAAGATGGAATTTAGGTTAGGGCTCTAGGATTAATTTCTGGGAAGATAAATGGTTGGGACCTCATTCTCTGGCCAGCCTCGTCTTAGCTGCTTTCAACTTATCTTTTTCCAGCAATGTATCAGTCTCATCTCAAGGGTATTGGAAGGATGGTACATGAAATTGGAAACCAATTATATGAAGAGCTATTTCCCCTATTGAAATTCAGCAGGTTGCTAAGCTTCATGAGCATCTCTCTTCTGCCCCTCTCCTTCAGCAGCAAAAGACTTCCCCTTGTGGACACTGGAAAAATCCAATTCTTTCTCAGTGAAGTCCCTATACAGTTTTTTAAATTTTGGAGGGATGACCAGTGATCTCTTCTCTTTCACTTGGCGCTCATGCATCCCCCTCAAGGTTAAGATCTTTTTCTAGTTGGTGACCAAGAACAAATTAAACTCAAAGGATAATTTGATTAAGAAGGGCTGGTCAGGTAATCCCTTGTGTCCTCTATGCAATGAAGTTGAGGAAAATGCAGAGCATCTCTTCATAACTTGTTCCTACACACGTTCAGTCTGGTTATTCTTCTTACCTAAACTGGGTATTGTTGAACTACATATGGATTTTTCTTCCATTTTGATGTCTAAAGGAGCCTTCATTCAAGACAAGAAATCATGTCAGATATGGTGTATTCTTTTACCTACTATTTGCTGGTGTGTTTGGCTGGAAAGGAACAACATGATCTTTAATGATGAATTGTGCTCTGCTTCTAAATTGGCAGCTAAAACAAGTTCTTTCCTACTGCTTTGGACAGGAAGTTCGGGCAACAAGAGGTTTGCAAAACTCAAGTCGATCATCCTGGAGAAGGGGCTCGATCAGGTCTCGAGCAGCAGTGAAGTTTAGCTTAACAGAAACTTTTGTGCAGGGTTTTATGTTGGTTTTTCAGTATTTTTGTCAGCTGTTATTTCTGTTAATTTGCAGAGGAGTAACAAAGTGTCCTGTGAGACCTAAGATTCTATATTCTACAGTAGATTAGAGACGGAATAGGAGGTAGTCAAAGAAGGTGACGACTATGGTCCTCTCCCTTTTTCCTATCTTCTACTCTATCTCTATCTACTTGTATCGCTTTTTGTATATATATATATATATATATATATATATATATATATATATATATATATATATATATATATACATCTTTTGAATATATATATATACATCTTTTGAATAGGGCTTTCAGCCCTATTTTTACTTCAAAAAAAACTCTATAATTTTAATATTTTCAATTTTTTAAAACATTTTCATTTATATGTTGGAAAAAAAATTCACAGGTGGACGGGACCACGCGATGCACGTACATTAGGAGTATATGTATTTGATGTTTTTTATATTGTGACATGACATGATAAGTTGTTTTGTGGATGGTTTATTCGTTTGTATTTGATCTTGGAATGTAATGTATATTTGTTGGATTTGGTATTGGAATTGAATGAGTAATGTGGTACGTGATTGATGTGTTGGATTGCATATTGATTATTGATTTGGAATTGGATTTATTGATTGGAATAGGATTTGCATAATGTTGGATTTGGAATTGGATTATTATTGGATTTGCAGGTGATATTTGTATACAGGGGGAATAAAAATTTAAATTGTTATTTTCTAAAAGAATATAAACATTCCAGACAGAATTTTCGTCAAGGAAGTATCCTAGATCGGAATTTTTGTCTAGGATACCGGAATTTCCGTCTAGGAAGTATCCTAGACAAAAATTCCATCTGAGATGTAATAAAAAATCCTAGACAGAATTTTCGTCTAGGATACTTCCTAGACGGATTTTCTGTCTAGGTGGTATCCTAGACGGAGTTTTTAACCGTCTAGAAATATCCTAGACGATTATTTAGTCTGTCTAGGATTCGGTTCCATCTAGGAAGATTATTCTAGATGGAATTCCATCTAGAATGCATCATCCTAGACGGAAACTTACTAGACCAACATCCTAGATGGAATTCCGTCTAGGATGGTCAACTTAGATGGAAATCTGACTAACCTAGATGAAATTTTTCATCTAGGATGCTTTGTTTTTTATCAGTGTGGTTCATAACAAAAATAGTAAATGGCTGAGATTTATTTCTTAGAGCCCAAGGCTAATCCAAGGGCTCTTATTAATTATTGTAGGCTATAAATAGAAGCAGAAGGTGAGGGGTTTGAGTGTGAAAAATTTTATAAAAACTCTATTTGGAGAGGAGGGTTACTCTTAATTGAGAAGACTTTCTAAAATTATAAACTTTATTTGCAATTAATAAAAAATATTCTCCACCTTTTAAATTTTCTTTTCTTCTTCTTTGTTGATGGTAGGGTGGAAATGAACCAAATAATTAACAAATAGTTCATTAATTACTTGAGTAACTATTTCATCATATTCGATTTGATAGTTTATTTAACACTAAATAAATAATATTTAGTATTGAGTTTATTAACGAATAGAATTTAACCGGATGTATATTCGATTCGTTTGCTTATCAAATATTCGTTTAAAATTTGATCGCTTATAATTTGTATTATTACGAATATGATGTTATATTTTCAAACCGCTTACATTTTCTACTTAAGTTCTATATATTAATTTTGAGAGACTTAAAGAATTTGAAATTAGTTTTCTAATGAAATATTTGAATTATATATATATATACATCATAATTATAAAGGAATAATTTTCATTTATAAATTAAAATACTATTTGAGAATTAAATTTTTAGCGTAATGAATACTTTAATATTTGATAAATATTCATGAATATTTAACAAATACCGAGTATTCGAAGTTCAATTCAACAAAATCCGGATGTAGATATTTGAATTTGGGTTCGAATTCAACAATTTAAGAAAATACAAATATGAATATCTTAGTATTCGATTCGATTCGATCGCTTACGACCCCTTGTTGAAGGAGATGAAGATGAAGATATGCTTTCAAGGGCCACCCTTGCAATGTAAGTTTTATTTTCTCTTTTATTTTCTTATTTTAGAAAGTTATATTTTAAAATTTTATTTTCTCTTTATTTTTATGTTGGTAGATTAGATTTATTTCATGTATTGTAGTTTAGATTTACTTTCATGCTCTTTTATTTTTATTGTTTATTTTTCATGCTTTGTAGAATTTATTTTCTTATAATTTTTTATAGGATAGATTTACTTTTATGCTATTTTATATTTGTTAGTTAGATTTCCTTTATGTTCACAGTTTAGATCTTTATTTTCTTATTCTTATTCTTATTTTTGTAGTTAGTTTTTATTTAGATCTCTTTTTTATGATTTCTAGTCTAGATTTTATTTCCTTATTTTTGTTTTTCAAAATGTGCAATTAAATCTTGTAGGAATTCTAGAATTGTATGAAACTAGTTTGATTTTTTAATGATTTATGGATTTCTCTCTTTGTGCAAAATGATCATGTTTAGGATAATCAACTAGAGAACTAATTGGTAGAAGAAGAATTTAATAATCTATGCTTATTTTAAGTGGTTTGATATATTATGCTTATGAATTCTAGAATTAGTGTCTAATTGTTATTCTTTTTATGAATGCAATTTTTTTTGGATGATAATTTGATAGATTATGCTTTCTATTATAGTCCACAAATAAGCTAAGTTTTAATCCTCCTTGAGAGGCGATACGTGTCTTGTCTCACACCTGATCAAACACATTCAGAGTCGAGCGACTTGAATTGCCCCTGCGGCCGATCCAATAGGCCGACAACTTGCGTAGCCGACTAAAAAGGTGGTACTTATCATTCCGCTCGCAGAACCGACTCGAGAAGCGTTGTGCTCTCAAACCTCCCGTCGACAGCCGACTGCTCTCGCCTTAAATGCTCTGTCAGAGTCATCATTGCTCTAGTCCTTATAGTCTTTATGACTCATCGAACCCAGTTAGCACTAAGCACCTGCTGTCATCCCCATATTAAATGGCTGGATGACTCACTCCTTTTGGTAGCCGACATCTGCGAAGTAGGTGAGGACTGAGCCGCCAGCTGGACTCGGCCAAAGTTACCTATCTGCCCTTCTGATCTATTATAAAAGGAAGCTGCACTGCATAGGGTAACTTCTTCTGCCTTCATGCAACTCTGAATAACTGAACAACTAGTTAGCTTTTATTTTCCCACTCAAGTCCAATTTCTGATTTGATCATCGGAGGAACAACCGGAGAACCCAACTCCCGCCTCTCACGAGCTTTTCATGTGCAAGAGAGAACATCAGGCTCTAGAACCGGCCATCTGAAGAAGCTTGAGGACCATAACCCCACACTAATTCAGAATTAAACCCCCTGTTCGATAACTGGCATCAACACTTTCCTTAAGTGGATTGATTGTTTATGTTTAGTAAATCTAAAGAAAAATGTGATAAAAAGAGAGTAGTTTATAAATCCTAAATGAAATTAACTAGTGGATTCAATTCTAGATTCCTAACTTCTCTACTTGATTTCCTCCATATTTTATTTGTTTTAATTTTCCTCTTTTTATTAATTTTTCTAGTCTTGATTTTATTCTTTTCTATTTTCTTTATTCCTCCTCCATCTTTATTCTTTGTTTCCTTTTATTTGTTCACTCTCTTTCTCCCCTCTTGTTCTAGTTTTCTTTTATGTGTAAATAATCACACACTCTCTATAACTCTTCACTTTCACTCCTCTTTGTCCACACACAATTCTAGGATCCAAATAGAATATTTCCTACACACCTTCCTTATGGGTTCGACATTGTACTATACTATAACTTGATTATGCACTTGCAATCTCGACACTTTTTTCACAAAACATCACATATACTTTTTATCATGTGCCTAACGTGGGCATAATATCGATGCAAATGTATCACATGCATATTATTTATCATGTGCCTAACGTGGGCATAATATCGATGCAAATGTATCACATGCTAATAATATGCTAAGGGCATAATATAAATTTAACAGAAAGGCTAGCATAATCTGGACTACAAATCAAAGTGATATGTGATTGAAACTTCGGATATCAAATGGTAAAAGCAAAACTTTAGGGTATCAAAGTGAAATATGAGGAAAACTTTATGGGGGTACCAAAGTGTTATAAAAAGCTGAGGCATCAAAGCGATAAGGTGGGAAAATTTGGCGGTGCCAAAGTGAAAATAAACCACCAAATAATCAACAGTTTTTTTATATTAGTCCCTTAAATCTCATATTTTGTAATTAGTCCTTCAAATCATTGAATTTGTTATTAGGTACCCCATTTCTTAAGATATTTTGAAAGTAGTCCCTCAAATCACTAAAATTGCTCTTAGGCCCCGGATTCTTAAGATTATTTCAAATAATTTATAAGAATTGGGAGGGCCAATAAAATTTCCACGTACAGCGGCCCCATGGAGCACGCACATGTAACACATGTGCTCTACTCACTAGTATTCAAGAAAAAGGGACACGCGTTACTAATTCTAATACGTATATTTAAGGGTTATCTTCAGAAACCCCCTTAACTTTGTGGGGTTGTGCAGATATTCTCTGTAACTATTTTAATTCGACCATGAGTTATTGTCAGTGGCGGAGCCACTAAGTCACCAGTGTGGGCAATTGCCTCCACTGGAATTGTGTTGGGCTATTAGCAATGTGTATATATAATGTAGTGCTACATTTTATTTTGGCTTGGAGTAATTATTTGCCCCCACTAAAGCTCAGCTCATTGAGCCCAACTAACACTTACTAAAGCCCAATATCAATTATTAAAGCTAATGTTCATTACTAAAGCCTAACATTCATTACTAAACTCTAAGCCCAATAGCTATCTATCCCTATGTAAACTTAAAAGCATATCTAAATCTAATTATACGGTTATACCGATCTCTCATCTTGTACCCAAAAAAGCAGCGTGGTGAGGCTTGCTAATTGTCATGATTTGAGAGGGCCAAGGAAGGAAGAATCAATATTTTGGACCAAAAAGGGTAAATCTTATCTAATTTCTTAGATTTATAAGTTCAAGTTATTTTTGTATAATATTACATCCAAAAATTGCATAAGATATTTGTTTGAGAAAACTTCAAATATTAAAGTCTAGGGTTTTAAGATGAAATCATGAAAAGGTAATTATTTTCAAATTAGAATTTCGACTTCACATTTCATAACTTGTTATTTATTTATTCTTGTTATGTATAATCATACTTCATGCAGTCAATAGTTATTAATTAGTAAATAATTAGTTGTTGTTCTTGTTAAACTAATAGTATAATTATCATAATAACCTAATTTAGAAAATATTTATTTTCATATTTCCATTTATTTATCTTGATTTGTATTTTGTAGTAATAGCTTATTTAATTTAAATTATACAAAAAATCATTGGGTTGTATATTTTCTAAATAGGGGATAAATTTTTAAAAAGAAAATCAGTTCCAGAACAAGGACAAGTGCAAGAGAAGGGGGGGTCATCTACTTCCAGAAAATGCAACCAACAAGGCAATATCGAGAGTTCCTTGAAGCAACAGCAAGTTGAGATAAATTTAAGTGAACTTCCAAGTGATCCTGGAAAACGAAAAAGAATATCGTCTTACCATCCAAGCGATCGAGATATGATACGTAGAGAATATTTGCAAAAGGGACCTTGTCAACCTCGCAACCATACTTTTCCACAAACAAAAATTGGAAAGGTCTCAAGGAAATTTTGTACTTCCTGGTTTAATGAGTTTGGAAATTGGTTGGAATATAGTATAGAAAAAGATGTCGCCTTTTGCTTATGTTGTTACCTCTTTAAGCCTGACTATGAAATGCAAGGAGGTGGAGATGCATTTGTTAATGAAGGATTTAGAAATTGGAATAAGAAGGAAAGACTTACAATTCATGTTGGAGGCCCTAATAGTATGCATAATCAAGCCTAGAAGAAATGTCAAGATTTGATGAATCAGAACCAACATATTCGAACTGCTTTATTCAAACAATCGAGGCAGATCCTTAATATTTACCGAACTCGTTTGTCTGCATCAATTGATTGTGTTCGATTCCTTCTGAAGCAAGATTTGCCTTTTCGTGCTCACAATGAGGCCGAAAGTTCTTCTAGTCGTGGTAATTTTCTTGAAATCCTAAAATTTCTTGCTGATCACAATGAGACAATCAAGAATGTTGTTTTACAAAATGCTCCTGAGAATAATCAATTGACTGCTCCTGATATACAAAAGGATATTGTGAATGCTGCTACAGTTGAGACTTCTAATACAATAATTAATGACCTCGGAGATGAATTGTTTGCTATTTTAGTTGATGAATCACGTGACGCATCACATAAGGAGCAAATGGCTATTGTTTTGCGTTATGTAGATAAAAAGGGAAGTGTTGTTGAATGTTTTCTTGGGATTGTACATGTTAGTGATACCACTGCTTCGTCACTCAAGGCTGCAATAGAATCATTGTTATGTAAACACAGTTTGAGCATTTCAAGAGTACACGGTCAAGGCTACGATGGTGCAAGTAACATGAGAGGTGAATTTAATGGGCTTAAAAGTTTGATTTTACGGGAGAATCCCTCCGCTTTTTATGTTCATTGCTTCGCTCATCAGCTCCAACTTACACTTGTTGCTGTTGCAAAAAATCATATTCAAGTTGCATCATTGTTCAATTTAATTGCTAGTCTGTTGAATGTTGTTGGTGCGTCATGTAAACGTCACGATCTGCTCCGGGAGAAGCAAATTGCTAGAGTTAAAGAAGCATTAGAAAGTGGAAAATTTATTAGTGGGCGTGGTTTAAATCAAGAAACCAGCCTCAACCGACGTTGTGACACCAGATGGAGCTCACATTATGGTACTTTATTGAACTTAATTCATATGTTCTCTTCCGTGATTGATGTACTTGAGCAGATTCTGGAGGACGGTGCAAATTCAGAGCAAAGGGCAGAAGCAAGTGGACTTTTGGATTCAGTGCATTCCTATGATTTTATATTCACTATGCATTTAATGAAGAATATTTTGGGGATTACAAATGAATTGTCACTTGCATTGCAAAGAAAAGACCAAGATATCATGATTGCCATGAAGTTAGTTAATATTTCCAAAGAGCGGCTGCAAAGAATGAGAGATGATAGATGGGAAGAATTATTACATGATGTCTCAATTTTTTACAATAGTTACGACATTGAAATTCCCAACTTGAACGAATTATTTGTAGGAAAGGGGCGGTCACGGCGTAAAATTCAGAAGATCACTAATTTGCATCATTATCGTGTTGAGCTATTCTATACCGTTATCGATATGCAACTAAATGAGCTTAATGATCGATTCAATGAAGTGAATATTGAAATACTTCTTTGTGTGGCATGCTTGAATCTAGATAATAGTTTTGCAGCTTTTGACAAGCAAAAGTTGATTCGACTTGCTCAATTTTATCCTACAGAGTTTTCCTCCAATGAGCTGATAGCACTTGATAATCAACTGGAGACTTATATTGTTGACATACGCACTAGTAGTGACTTTTCAAACTTGAGAGGTATTGTTGACCTTGCAAAGAAGTTGGTGGAAACACGGAGAAATCTTGCATATCCATTGGTATATTTGATTGTCAAGTTAGCATTACCTTTACCTGTTGCTACAGCTACTGTAGAAAGAGCATTTTCAGCTATGAAATTAGTGAAGACTCTATTGCGCAATAAAATGGGAGATAGTTGGTTGAATGATAGTCTGGTTACTTTTATTGAGAAAGATGTATTTGATACGATTGATAATGAGTTGATCATACAAAGATTTCAAAATATGAAAACTCGTCGAGGACAATTGTAAGCATCTTTTTCTTTTGATAGTGGAATTTATTAATAAGCTTTTATTACTGGATTTATGAATATTGTATTTTATTTATTTACATTTTATTGCCCCCCTACCCCTCGGGTCCTGGCTCCGCCACTGGTTATTGTAATGTGTATGTTTAAGGGTTAGATATTCCCCTTAACTTTGTGGGGTTTTGCAGATAATCCCCTTAACTATTTTAAATTCACAGACCCCTCCTTTCAAATTTTAATGAGGTTTGTACATAACTCTCTGAACACCTTTTATTCTACTAAACACGTTGAAGATTTTTCACGATAATCCTCTAAAGTAACACTGCCAAGTTTGATATATCATGTGTCAAACATGTCAGCAAAAAGGGCGAAAACACTCCTCTGCAGTCAGAAAATTAATCGGAACAATGAAAAGGGTAAAAGAATGTATTTTTGAGGGATAACATGCGCTAGGTGATTTCAACAAAATTTTATTTATACCTACCTATTTTCTATTTTAAAATAGAACCATGATACGTGTCACATGAAAGCATTTCAGGGGGATATTCTCACGTTTGCATTATAGAAGACATTAAATTGTCAAATTTAAAAACTTCAGGGCATTTAAGTATTGCCAAAATGAGTGAGGTTATATAAGTGCAAAGGAGGAGAACCGATAGGGTATCTAAGAGCTAATTTAGCAAAATTTAAAAGTTAAAACATACGTAACCAGAAAACTAAGTATAATGTGACAAATTATTTTACAAAGTAAGCTACTAAAAGATAGTCATGTGTGAGATCTGTCCTGCTAGTTATATCAGAACATTTAGATTTTATCAGTTTTATTTCTTGGTAGCCCATTTTGCTAAATGGTTTGTCATCTCATAACTCAAATCATATTTAATCTACTTTACTTTTTATTCTTATCATATTTGTATTTGAAACTTAAAAAGACACTACGGCTTGATATCCTATTTAATGTTATTATTGTTTGTAAAATAAGATAGTCCCAACTGGATATTTGAACATTTTTTAGAGGTTTAAAAGTATTTAATGATTATTAGGCTTTGATAAATGGGTCAAAACATAGACTTTTAAACCTACGTGCGGGAAGCGCGAATAATGCGCGATTTTGACCCGATTATTAAATGCAATTAGTACTTTTGCCACTGCCGCTCAAATACTTTAATTTTTACTATATATTTTGTAATATATTTACTTATTATTATTATTGTTATTTTAATATTTGAAATTATAAAAAAGAAATTGACTATTGAAAAATGATTGTTTTTACTGTTGGAAAATGATTTTTTTCAAATGTGTGTTTTAAAATTTATGACCGTTGGAGATACTTTTTCAATCCTATAAATAATCTATGATTTCAAACATCAAACTTCACTTCTTTCTAAAAATTATTTCTCTCTAAAAATCTGCAATCCTACAAACTTGTTTCATAGAGAATTGGTGAAAACTTCAGATTTGGTTTCAACAATTTTCAATTTCGTTGTATTATGAGAAGAGAATTTACATAAACCAAGCAAACTTGAATTACCAAGTGAGACAAATATTTCTTTAAGGAAAGTATTTTACGTCTCAGAAATTCTATCTCCTTCTTTATTTTTACTAACATTTAATCTCTTGTAAAATAAGACTTGAGTTTTAATACGTATAGACTATTGAGAGTACCATGTATATGGAGCTGCGGATTGTCTCTTGTGACCGCCAAGACGTGGGTGTTTCCGTCCGTATTTCATTTGGGCGGTCAGAAATTAACCGTAACGGAGAGGGCCAATGGTGGGACTAATAAGAAATATAAAGCTTTCATGGGCCTAGATAAGCCCACTACATATTTTTTATGCTTCACGAATTTCGTATCAGCCTCTTGTCAACCCAGGGCAGCCTTATTCGGCCCAACATAACTAACGTGTGTCCGTATAAGTATTTTGGCGATTATCCTTGAGCGAAAAAACCTCAAATCCAGTCATTTGTCGTATACAAGCAGCATATATACACCCACTTACTCCCTTCCAATTGAAAATTTTTTCTTTCAAATAAATTTTAGTTATTTATCTGTTACAACTAAAGTGTCTGGGAATCTGGATCTCCTTTACTATAAAAAAAAAAAGTACTGAAAATACCATTTCTTTTACTAGAGCATTGATATGTTTAATGGATAATTATGATTCATTCAAAATCTAACGCTTATCATGTATACCCTCATGAATGTCAAACATTCCTAATTTACACTCAAAGGTACTAGTATACAAATTCAAGGTTGTGATAAAAAGAAGTGGTTTGTGCATTAGTTTCTGTTAGTGGAGACTATCCAAATCTATGGATCGAGAAGAAAAGTTTAGAGTTCATCCAGTATTGTGAGAAATCCCAAAGTTCAAGTAGGTTATATGTGGTAGAAAAAGTTTAATTATGAAGTAATGTAAACTTCAGGGGTTTTGGGTGAGAAAATGCAACCCTTACTCCCTCCCAATTGAAAATTTTTTCTCTCAAAGAAATTGTAGTTATTTACAAGTTACTGACTAAAGTGTCCGGAATTTGGATCCCCTCCACTATAAAAAAGTACTGGGAATGCCACTTCTTTTACTATAGTCATTGATATGTCTAGTGGATAATTGTAATTCATTCAGAATCTAACACTTACCATATACATCCTTATGAATGTCACACATTCCTAATTTACACTCAAAGGTAACTCACATTCATCCAACATACAAATACATGGTTGTGATAAAAGAAGTGGTTTGTGTATTAGTTTCTGTTAGTGGAGACGATCTGAATCCATGAACCAATAGGAAAAGCTTAGAGTTCATCTGAGTTTTGTGAGATATCCCAAAGTTCAAGTAGGTTATATGTGGTAGAAAAAAGTTTAATTAGGAGAGTAATGTAATTTTTTTTTTTTTGAGAAAAAGGATGGGATCAAAGATCCCAGCCGCTGTTACTCCCCATATTAGTTGGATACATATATACATCTATCATCCCCAACTATAAGATGATGGGTGTAAAAATGTTACAATTTGAGTTCAAAAGTCTGATATAACAACAGAAAGAAATAATATTTGCCAATTAAAAACAATCTTAATGAAATCCGCAGCATCAAAAGACTGCATCTCAATTCCTGCTTCTGCTCCTCCAGCTCTTGTTCCTCCAGCTGCTGTCCTGTTTCTTCTCTTCTTGTAGCATACACCAGCATACTTAGAGAAAATGACCTAACCAAAAATTCACAGAGTAGTTAATTTTACCCAATAATTCCAAGGGTGAACTTTTTTTACTGGAAGACTCATGTTTCTCTCATGCCACACAGACCAAACAATAGCTTCTACATAAACATCCCACTTGAGGCTGTTAGCAGTGTCAATTTTCTGCAATCTCCAAGTTCCCCACGAGTCTTCCAAATTTTCAATATGATCATTTATAGCCAATTTATGTAAACTTCAGGGGGTTTTGTTAAATTAACCGTTTCCCCTTCATATGATAGATAATAAAACCAGGTAGCAGGTTGGTTCCTTATCTTAAATTCTTGACACATAGACACTGTCATACCAAGATGCAATCCGTAATAAGAAAAAAAATATTATACTAACACTCAAACAACAACAATAGAAAATATATAGGGATACATCATACGCCAATTAGCTTAGTTGTGGACTGAAGGGTCACAAGTATGTCAAGTAATTAACTTGATATTTGGATAAAAAGTGGAAGTATAAAAAATAAAATCAAGTTTTGTGACCTGATAGCGTAAGAGTGAGGACAGGGAGAAAAGTGAGCTCGGATGCATGCCGTCATGCTCGTGCTTTGTGCCTTTGAGAACATGGACTTGGAAAAAGCAAATTAAAAGTAGAAGACTTTTGAAGTCATTCTCCCTTTAAAGTATTAGCAAGTGAGATCGGTCCAAACGTAAGCTAGCTAGGTGCGGGCATAAACTGCGATTTACTTTTAATAACTAATAATCTAAATATAAGGACCGGAAAGTGAACTTTTACCTACATGCGTGTCTCGTTATTTCTTAAGACGATGGCATGCACATGCTGATAAGTACATACGCTGATGTGATTAAAGTGAACAAGTATTACAAATCTTACTCATAGTCATGTTTCATTAAAAAGGAAATATTTTGATGGTTGCAACTAAAAATAACTTTCATTCAAGCTAGGGGTGGAAGCGAACCAAATATTTAACAAATAGTTCAATATCTATTCGCTTAAGTATTCGGTCACATTCGATTTGATAACTCATTTAACAATAAATAAATAGTTTTAATACTGGTTCATAAACGAATAGAATTTAACCATAAGTATATTCAATTCGTTTGTTTAATAAACTATTCGCTTATATATTACACTTTAGACTTATAAATTTTAGTTATTATCAACATTTCCTATTCGTTTATATATTAAAGTACTAATCGAATAGAATTGAATAAACATATATATATATATATATATATATATATATATATATATATATATATATATATATATATATATATATATATATATATATATATATATATATATATATATATATATATATATATATGTTCATCATTTTGGTATACATGGTACACTAGTATAGATTGTGTTTGGCAACTTGACACCAATCGGTTAAGGTCTTAAGCGTGCTAGGATTAAACCATGTTAGGGATGGTCCAAAGATAACCTAGATAAGGGTCTTTTTTCTTTTTGGAACTAAAAACTAGTGCAAGCTTGTACAAGTTTTGCCAAACACATTTTAAACTCTTATCCATGTTAGTGGGTGAGTTGCCAAATAAGCTGTTAGGTTTGCTTGTGATCATTCTAAATTGCTTATGACAATTTGGTTGCTGCAATTCAAGTACCTAGAACTAGGGGTATCCAAATGGGCCTTGGGCCCGACTGCCCGCCCGGTTCCCGGTTGGTCTAAAACCGGCCAAGACCGGGTCCGGTCGAGGTCGTGGTGTCCGCCCGCCCGGTTTATAATTTTATATATTATATATATATTTTTATATATAATTATAGAATGATATTGTCATTAATGCATATATATATATATATATATATATATATATATATATATATATATATATATATATATATATATATATATATATATATATATATATATATATATATATATATATATGTTCATCATTTTGGTATACATGGTACACTAGTATAGATTGTGTTTGGCAACTTGACACCAATCCGGTTAAGGTCTTAAGCGTGCTAGGATTAAACCATGTTAGGGATGGTCCAAAGATAACCTAGATAAGGGTCTTTTTTCTTTTTGGAACTAAAAACTAGTGCAAGCTTGTACAAGTTTTGCCAAACACATTTTAAACTCTTATCCATGTTAGTGGGTGAGTTGCCAAATAAGCTGTTAGGTTTGCTTGTGATCATTCTAAATTGCTTATGACAATTTGGTTGCTGCAATTCAAGTACCTAGAACTAGGGGTATCCAAATGGGCCTTGGGCCGGACCAACCCGGTGCCCGGCCGGGTTGGTCTCGAAAACCGGCCAAGACCGGGTCCGGTCGAGGTCGTGGTGTCCGCCCGCCCGGTTTATAATTTTATATATTATATATATATATGTTCATCATTTTGGTATACATGGTACACTAGTATAGATTGTGTTTGGCAACTTGACACCAATCCGGTTAAGGTCTTAACTGTGCTAGGATTAAACCATGTTAGGGATGGTCCAAAGATAACCTAGATAAGGGTCTTTTTTTCTTTTTTGGAACTAAGAAAAACTAGTGCAAGCTTGTACAAGTTTTTGCCAAACACATTTTAAACTCTTATCCATGTTAGTGGGTGAGTTGCCAAATAAGCTGTTAGGTTTGCTTGTGATCATTCTAAATTGCTTATGACAATTTGGTTGCTGCAATTCAAGTACCTAGAACTAGGGGTATCCAAATGGGCCTTGGGCCGGACCGGCAGTGCCGGCCGGGTTGGTCTCGAAAACCGGCCAAGACCGGGTCCGGTCGAGGTCGTGGTGTCCGCCCGCCCGGTTTATAATTTTATATATTATATATATATATATATATATATTTTTATATATAATTATAGAATGATATTGTCATTAATGCATATATATATATATATATTTTTATATATAATTATAGAATGATATTGTCATTAATGCATATATATATATATTTTTATATATAATTATAGAATGATATTGTCATTAATGCATATATATATATATGTTCATCATTTTGGTATACATGGTACACTAGTATAGATTGTGTTTGGCAACTTGACACCAATCCGGTTAAGGTCTTAAGCGTGCTAGGATTAAACCATGTTAGGGATGGTCCAAAGATAACCTAGATAAGGGTCTTTTTTCTTTTTGGAACTAAAAACTAGTCCGTGACCTCAAATCATCCCAACCCGCTCTCCCAATTTCCCCAACAATCCCCAACCCCTCCTCCTCCATCACCCCTCAAAATCTTGGTGATCTCTCGTCGATCTCTCTCGAACTCCCCAACCCCGGCGACTTCCCCAACCCCGACTCCTCCATCACCCCTCAAAATCTTGGTGATCTCTCTCGAACTCCCCAACCCCGACTCCTCCATCACCTCAAAATCTTGGTGATCTCTCTCTCGAACTCCCCAACCCGTGACTCCCCAACCCCGGCGACTTCCCCAACCCGTGACTCCCCAACCCCGACGACTTCCCCCAACCCCGGCGACTCCGGCCCCAACCCCGACTCCTCCATCACCCCTCAAAAAATCTCGGTGATCTCTCTCTCGAACTCCCCCAACCCCGGCGACTCCCCCCAACCCCGGCGACTCCGGCTCCGATTCTTGAAACGAATTCAGATACGTTTCAAACAAAACCCTACCTTTTCAAATCTCAAGTAAGCCTCCCTCGACGGTGAAAGCTTGAATTTTTCTGAGTTACTTTTGTTTTAGCTAATATTCTTCGTCAATCCCTCTGTTATAATTAAAATTATGCAATGGCGTTGGTTTATCATTAAGTCTATAAATCGTTGGGGTTATTTGGCGTTCAAATATGCAATTATTGAAATGAAAGATGCAATCGCTTTGGTTAATTTGGCTTTATTTTAAGATTACCGTGATTAAATTTATAGATACAATAATTGCATATTCACACAAAACCCGCAAGATAAATCATTAAGTCTTTTCTTTCCAACATCCGCGATTCTTTCCAACATCCGCAAGATATTCTCTTACATTTATGATGGGTAATAAATGATTACCTCCTTAGTTGCAAGTATACAACCCTTATCAAGTTATAGTATAAAAGATTATCGATCCCACGAGGAACGGGAAAGTAGGAAGGGTTTTGCTCAAGTTTTGGTTCTCAAATTATCTGTAGCGACAATTAGGAGTTTATTCAAATAAAATAAAAGTGAGAAAATGGTGAAAGTGGATGTGGAGAGATAAAAGAGAGTGGATTGTGAATTATGTGCAAAGGAGGAGAAAATAAAGTTGAAAATGTGGTTGTGGTTATATGCACATAATAACAAAACTAGGTTTGAGATTATATGCACATGGAGGGAAAATGAGATTGAGAGAAAATAAGTGCAAAATAAAAGAAAGCAAGATTGAGAGAGAGAGAGAGGAAAATCAAAATCAAGAATAAAGGAAAATAACAAACAAATGAAAAATAAGGATAAGTGCAAAATCAAGAATGTAAAGTATGGAGGATTAATTAAAGATATGAGGAATCTAGAGTAGATCCACTTAGCTTATCTCAATCTCATGAAAATGAGTTGGATTTGTTAGCTAGTTTCAAACAATCTCTAGGGATCCCACGAATATTAGCTCCACACTTAGAAAAGGATAATTTCCTAGAGGGTTCTAGCCTCAAGGTGAATTAAAGGAAAGAAAATCTATTCTAGAAAGTAAATACAAGAATTAAATACATTGCATGAAAGTAAATTGCAAGGAATTAAATTGCATGAAAGTAAATTGCAAGAAAGTAAATTGCATGAAAGTAAATCTATTCTACAAACAAGAAAATAAAGAAGAAAATAAAAAGAAATAAAATAGAAACCAACAACTCTGATCTTAATCTAATCCTCCTTTGGTCCTTGGATTAGAAGAAGAGAAAGGAAATTGAAGGTGAAATATTTCATTTATTGTGTAACAAAAGTTATAATTTTGGAAGGTCTTATCAATGAAGAGCGACCCTCCTCTCAAAATGGAGTTTTTACAAAATATTTCACACTCAAAACCCTCAACCTTCACCCCTATTTATAGCCCAACGGAGTTGATGTGAACCATTGGATCAAACCTAGCCAAAAGGAAGAAATCCACCATTAATTGAATGTTGCAAACCGATCGGTTGGCCGATCGGTTAGCCAACCGGTTGGTCAACCGATTGGTTCCCAACCGAATTTGTCTTTTCTTGATTTTTCTTCACGAATTTCTCTTGAATCATTTTGGTATCTTGGGCCTTTGTTTGTCTTCAGATTTGGGCTTCAAATATTAGTAGAAATTCAGAGAATTTGAGTCATTTGGGCATTTATTCATTATTTCTTTATTAGCCTGCAAAATAAGATAAAAATGATTATTAGTAATATCGTTATTCATATAACATAGGTAATAAGGGTATAAAAATGTAATTAAAATGTGATAATCAAATACCCCCACACCTAGACTTTTGCTAGTCCTCTAGCAAAGAAAATAAAAAGAAAACCTAACTCACTTTCGCAGGAATCGCGGTTGTATTTAGCACATACAACAAGCCTTTAAACCCCTAGGTTACCCTAGTGGACGAGTTGTAGTCTCGTGAGGGTTTGCAGTGAATATACCCACAAAATTCAGTCAACTTGCCAATTTAAAGAAGTTAATAAAATAATTAATTCATTTGATATCTTCAAACATTCCAATTGAAGTTGGTTAATACTCAAGAAAACGTTTTTATCATAACTCCAATGTAATTTTCTTAAGAAAATCCTTTCATTATAGTTATACAAAACCAAGTTTAACTTAAAAATTTAATTTAAAAGTTTTGAAAAGAACATGCTAACTCTTTGTTTTAAACAAACTTCAAGTCTTTTAATCCATTTAATTCTTCAAGAACATATACAAATATAACTATATATAAAAACATGGTTAGTATGATTTTTTAATTAAAACTTTTTTTAATTTTTATTTTTTATTTTTTATTTACTCTTTATTCCTTGGTGGTTTTGTTCTTTCTAATCGGGCTTTCTAAGTGACTATTTAGCGAGTTTTGGGCCAATGAATCCCAACCCAATTGGGCTTAGGTCATTAAGTATAGAAATACTCCTCGGGCTTAATTACTCACCAACTTAGGCTTAGTAAAATAGAACCACCAATGATTTTAAGAGAAAATTTTCTTCTTTTGTTAAGTTAGTATAATATATATATATATGTGTATATGTATATATATTCTGAACAATATTTGAATCAAGACAACTTGAAAAATTATTTTCAACTCTAAGTTAGGCATGCAAAAATTTCATTACTTTAATTAAAAATCTAAGTTAAAACTTAAGTAAAGTATACTACTTTGAAAATCATTTCTTAAGAAATTTATTTGGAGTTATCATAAAAGGTAAACTTGAGTATAGAACTAACTAGGATTAGAAGACTTAAATTCTATCAATTTGATCAATTATTAATCAACTCTATTAAGTTGGCAAGTGACTATTTTTTTTATGATGAAAAGAGAAAAAAATGACATAAAAAAGATAACTAAGATAAAGATAAAAATGACTAATTCCCACCCCCACACCTAAATTTTGCATTGTCCTCAATGCAAATTCTATTATGCACAAAGTAAAAACAGATAAGAATGGAAGCACTTACATTTGTTCGGTCGACTTCGAACAATGATAAAAATTCCAAATACCTTCAAGATAAGGGGGTGAAGCCAAAATTTATTCTCTTATTTATTTATTTATTTATTTATTTATTTATTTATTTATTTATTTATTTATTTATTTTTAATAAAGAACAATAAGGAACTCTCACATGAGAGAAGAATAAATTCTTTTATTATTATGAGACAAAAATAAAAATGTAGAATAAAAGATGAAACATGAGAAGCTCACATTCTACATTAAATCCTACCTTATTGCTGAAAATTCTACCTCGAAATTTAAAGAATTTCAAAATGATATAATCAATGATGTTCTCAAATTCGAAAATTTCAAGGGTTGCAATGTGTTTTGCGACAAATTAAGGTAGGTCTTATTGGTGTTATGCATTTTGAACTTAGATTCGTTATTAATAAAAATTTCATCAAAATGAAATCTTGTTGTTTTCCATTTTCCAAAAATCTAAGTTAATTGATAAAGGGTTCTTCAAATGTTGGCTTCAAGATGCATGTATTCAGCGTAATTCTCTCGTTAGAAGGACTTGATTATTAACACAGTTACATTTGTTGTGAATGGATTGCATTCACTTGATCTTGAAAAGTTGAACTTGCCCGTGTTCCTTGGATTGGTCACGGGTTGACTCGAAAATGATCCTTTCTCTCTCTCACTTATAGCTAGCTAGTTGACCAAGCCGGGTTTCTAATCTAGCTATGGCTTGAGTGTTGGAGTTGAGAATTTGTCATTGATTGCATAAAGGAGTTCATCGTGTTAGATGTTTGAGTCAACAAGTTAAGTGAGTGCGTGTAGAGGTTTTAATCAAGGCTTCCAAACCCTTTCAAAACATTAAGGCGTTTCTCAACATTTGAAGGAATATGATTTGTAGATTGATGATGAGGAAACCGATTTGGAAATGGTGATTTGGTTGTGGAAAGTTGGTTTGAAGCTGAAAGAAAGCTGCGTTGCCCTAGGAATTGTTGGTTTGAAGAAGGAGTGAAATTTTTATTTCAGAAATTACCACGATTCCATGCAAAATTGGATGATTTCTCCAACCCGGATTATAGGTTGAAGAAAATGGATCATTAATCGGATCTTTGGAATCGGCATTCATCCATTCTAGAGATTGAGTATTTCACGAGAGTGGACATTGCTCAAGCATGGGTCAGAGAAAGACAGCTATGACAACCCGAGGTAGAAACTTGATTGATTTGGCCGGAGCTCGTTCTTTGGTTTCTAAAGTTTCTAACCTGCGTAGAATTGTAGCCATCTTAGCTTTAGAGGCTATGTTTGACTCTAAGGAAGGACCTTTAGAATTGGATTGGGTAACTGATGAATCACAGTGTTCCCACTACATAGTTTTCTCGGATAAATTCTCTAAAAAGTCCCAAGCTTCATCGGCATTTTTCTTTATGAAATCCCCTTGACACATTGACTCTAAGGAAGTTTTTGAAGAATAATCCAATCCTTCATAAATGATTTGGCATAATCGCCACTTTTCAAGACCATGGTGAGGACATTGGATAAGAAGATCTTTGAATTTGTCGAAATACTTCCAAAAAGGTTCTCCCGGGACAATTTTAAAATGAATGCTGTTTCTAAGCTTGACCGTTTTGTGGATAGGAAAGAATTTTTCAGAAAAACTTTTACAAATTCACCCGGTTGAGATGGAATCGTGGGCAAGCTATCTGACCATTTTTGGCTTTGTCCTTAAGGGCAAATGGAATAAATCGGAGTTTGATCGCATCTTGATTAAGTCCCTCATCTTAAACATGAGGCAAACTTCTTCAAATTCGAGATAAAGATGTATCGTCTTGGTTTTGACTCCTAAGAATTTGGGAAGCATGTTTATGAAATGCGGTCGAAGTTCAAAATTGGTTCCATTTACCTCGGGAGTTTTATGCAAGAGGGATTGCATTTCTAGTGGGGTAACAAACATCTTGAAGAACAGTGGGTTGGTATTAGCCAATTCGTTTTGATTCATAGCCATTTCGTTTGGTTCAAGAGATGAATCAAACGAATTAAACGATTAGTATTATCCCTAACCCAAGTTTGCATACACCAAAATCAAAAATTTTTTTTAATTGAAAAAGGATAAGAGAAAAGTTAAGAAGATGATGAGAAAAAATAAGGAAAAACTAACTAAAAATAAATCAAGGCAATCACTTTCCAATCACCTAACTCTAGGGTTAAGCCTAAACTTGACTTAGACCACTCCTAACCAAAAATTCCCTTAGTGAAAAGATCAAAGTTTACTTGGGTAATTAGCAGTAAGGATAGTACTAGAGGAGATCAAAGATCAATTAAGTACCTCTTTCCTTTTGGAGCTTACACGCAACTAAACCTTGCCTTAGACACCAATTAATCCAAATAAACTTGGACGGTTCACTTAAGAAATTATTGTTCCTTAATGAGCTCGAATCCTTAGGGCCAACGTCTAATCAAATTTTAAGAGGCTTGGGTAAGTGTAGTGAGGAATTAGTGATTTTGGGTTAAGGAAAGGGTGATGAAATCCCTCACCTTATCTTGATTAGTGGGTTTTACCCTTAAAATATTTTCAAGTGTGTGCCAAATCAAGATGCTCAAATCACTTTGGTGAATTCCTACTATTATATGAAATGCAACCCTAGAAATTAAAAGCAACTAAAAGGATGCAAAAATAAAAAAATCTTTTATTTTTTTATTATGGTCGACAATCAAAGAAATGAAGTTTATTAGAGATTAAAAGGGTAAAAATCTTTTATTTTTATTTATTTATTTATTTTTATCCTAATTGTCTCTAATGTATATGAACTATCTAAAGGGTGGAATTGAAAATACTAGATAGAGAAGTTACCCATAAAAGCAATGCAAAGCCTCGTTGGAGGCAATTCTTCAATCTTGAATCTTCAACTCTTGATCTTCAAGCTCCAAGTTCCTACAAAGAAAAACACACAAGTTGAGGAACCAAAATTAATCAAAATCCGACTTATGCACCGTTCCGACAGCGCCAAAAACTTGATGGGTAATAAATGATTACCTCCTTAGTTGCAAGTATACAACCCTTATCAAGTTATAGTATAAAAGATTATCGATCCCACGAGGAGCGGGAAAGTAGGAAGGGTTTTGCTCAAGTTTTGGTTCTCAAATTATCTTGTAGCGACAATTAGGAGTTTATTCAAATAAAATAAAAGTGAGAAAATGGTGAAAGTGGATGTGGAGAGATAAAAGAGAGTGGATTGTGAATTATGTGCAAAGGAGGAGAAAATAAAGTTGAAAATGTGGTTGTGGTTATATGCACATAATAACAAAACTAGGTTTGAGATTATATGCACATGGAGGAAAATGAGATTGAGAGAAAATAAGTGCAAAATAAAAGAAAAAGTTAAGAAGATGATGAGAAAAAATAAGGAAAAACTAACTAAAAATAAATCAAGGCAATCACTTTCCAATCACCTAACTCTAGGGTTAAGCCTAAACTTGACTTAGACCACTCCTAACCAAAAATTCCCTTAGTGAAAAGATCAAAGTTTACTTGGGTAATTAGCAGTAAGGATAGTACTAGAGGAGATCAAAGATCAATTAAGTACCTCTTTCCTTTCGGAGCCTTCACATAACCCTAAACCTTGCCTTAGACACCAATTAATCCAAATAAACTTGGACGGTTCACTTAAGAAATTATTGTTCCTTAATGAGCTCGAATCCTTAGGGCCAACGTCTAATCAAATTTTAAGAGGCTTGGGTAAGTGTAGTGAGGAATTAGTGATTTTGGGTTAAGGAAAGGGTGATGAAATCCCTCACCTTATCTTGATTAGTGGGTTTTACCCTTAAAATATTTTCAAGTGTGTGCCAAATCAAGATGCTCAAATCACTTTGGTGAATTCCTACTATTATATGAAATGCAACCCTAGAAATTAAAAGCAACTAAAAGGATGCAAAAATAAAAAATCTTTTATTTTTTTATTATGGTCGACAATCAAAGAAATGAAGTTTATTAGAGATTGACAAGGGTAAAAATCTTTTATTTTTATTTATTTATTTATTTTTATCCTAATTGTCTCTAATGTATATGAACTATCTAAAGGGTGGAATTGAAAATACTAGATAGAGAAGTTACCCATAAAAGCAATGCAAAGCCTCGTTGGAGGCAATTCTTCAATCTTGAATCTTCAACTCTTGATCTTCAAGCTCCAAGTTCCTACAAAAGAAAAACACACAAGTTGAGGAACCAAAATTAATCAAAATCCGACTTATGCACCGTTCCCCGGCAACGGCGCCAAAAACTTGATGGGTAATAAATGATTACCTCCTTAGTTGCAAGTATACAACCCTTATCAAGTTATAGTATAAAAGATTATCGATCCCACGAGGAACGGGAAAGTAGGAAGGGTTTTGCTCAAGTTTTGGTTCTCAAATTATGCGCGCGACAATTAGGAGTTTATTCAAATAAAATAAAAGTGAGAAAATGGTGAAAGTGGATGTGGAGAGATAAAAGAGAGTGGATTGTGAATTATGTGCAAAGGAGGAGAAAATAAAGTTGAAAATGTGGTTGTGGTTATATGCACATAATAACAAAACTAGGTTTGAGATTATATGCACATGGAGGGAAAATGAGATTGAGAGAAAATAAGTGCAAAATAAAAGAAAGCAAGATTGAGAGAGAGAGGAGAGGAAAATCAAAATCAAGAATAAAGGAAAATAACAAACAAATGAAAAATAAGGATAAGTGCAAAATCAAGAATGTAAAGTATGGAGGATTAATTAAAGATATGAGGAATCTAGAGTAGATCCACTTAGCTTATCTCAATCTCATGAAAATGAGTTGGATTTGTTAGCTAGTTTCAAACAATCTCTAGGGATCCCAGAATATTAGCTCCACACTTAGAAAAGGATAATTCCCTAGAGGGTTCTAGCCTCAAGGTGAATTAAAGGAAAGAAAATCTATTCTAGAAAGTAAATACAAGAATTAAATACATTGCATGAAAGTAAATTGCAAGGAATTAAATTGCATGAAAGTAAATTGCAAGAAAGTAAATTGCATGAAAGTAAATCTATTCTACAAACAAGAAAATAAAGAAGAAAATGAAAAAGAAATAAAATAGAAACCAACAACTCGATCTTAATCTAATCCTCCTTTTGGTCCTTGGATTAGAAGAAGAGAGAAGAAATTGAAACATTGAAACATTTCATTTATTGTGTAACAAAGTTACAATTTTGGAAGGTCTTCTCAATGAAGAGCGACCCTCCTCTCAAATGGAGTTTTACAAAATATTTCACACTCAAAACCCTCAACCTTCACCCCTATTTATAGCCCAACGGAGTTGATGTGAACCATTGGATCAAACCTAGCCAAAAGGAAGAGAAATCCACCATTAATTGAATTGTTTGCAAACCGATCGGTTGGCGATCGGTTAACCGATTAGTAACCAGTTGGCCAACGATTGATCAGGTTGGTTCCCAACCTAATTTGTCTTTTCTTAATTTTTCTTCACGAATTTCTCTTGAATCATTTTGGTATCTTGGGCCTTTGTTTGTCTTGATTTGGGCTTCAAATATTAGTAGAAATTGAGAATTTGAGTCATTTGGGCATTTATTCATTATTTCTTTATTAGCACGCAAAATAAGATAAAATGATTATTAGTAATATCAATATTCATATAACATAGGTAATAAGGGTATAAAAATGTAATTAAAATGTGATAATCAATTTACATATACTTATTATATATTCCAAGAATACATATATACTTATATATAATAAGTATATGTAAGAGAGAGAGAGTATATATATATATATATATATATATATATATATATATATATATATATATATATATATATATATATATATATATATATATATATATATATATATATATATATATATATATATATATATATATGAGATTAATGGGTATCCTTGTCATATGAGGGATTCCCTCATACCCCGAGAGGTGGTACAATCTCCACCAAACTACTAAAGTAGGAGAGAGAATGTCTCTTATTTTATTAAAAGCATCTTGGTGGAGATTGTTACCTAAGCTTATATGAGGAAAATCCTCTCATATGACAAGGATACCTATTAATCTATATATATATATATATATATATATATATATATATATATATATATATATATATATATATATATATATAGAGAGAGAGAGAGAGAGAGAGAGAGAGAATGGGTATCTTGTACTTGGTAGTTGAGGTGTATCAATCATCACTCCTCAAATGGGAGACCTGAAAACACGTGGGTTGAAGAGTGGATGTGATTGATACCCTCCTTCACCAAAAAAATGATGCTTGGTACCAAGCATACCCATATTTCTCATATATATATATATATATATATATATATATATATATATATATATATATATATATATATATATATATATATATATATATATATATATATATATATATATATATATATATATATATATATATATATAGGGGCGGTTCAATGAGAACCCAAATAAATATGAGAACTAAGAATTCAATATCAACCATCCATGATACAAAAACAAAGAGATTCTCATAAAATTCAAGTGGCGTAATTGTAATTAAATAGACTTTACAAACTAAAATAAAGGGTAAACACGTAAAAATCCTAGAGGCATAAAAGAAAAACGACAAAGAAACTAAATTAGGTTTTAGATTCCCCACATTCCAAATATATATTCTATTCAAAACTCAAACTAACTTTTAATCGCCCCCACGCCCAAGCCAGGAACTCCCCGAAGATATTCTCTTCATCCTCTCACCTCCTAAAAATTATCTTTCTATAGTTCTGAGAATCTCATCATGATTGGTATTTGTAACCATAATATTGTGATTACGTAAGTTATAACATGCGATTCGTAATTTGTTGAAAGGGATTACGTAAGTTGATAATATGCGATTCTGCATTGATAATTTACGTAAGTTGATAATATGCGATTCTGCATTGATAATTTACGTAAGTTGATAATATGCGATTCTGCATTGATAATTTACGTAAGTTGATAATATGTGATTACGAGGATATAATATGCGATTCTGCATTGATAATTTACGTAAGTTGATAATATGCGATTACGGGAGTAATTAAACCAATTAATTACGGTTAATTAGGTAAAAATTGCCTATAATGTAATTGATTACGTAACTTAAATGGCGGTTAATTAGGCAAAAAGCGCCTATAATGTAATTGATTCTGTAATTTAAATGGCGGTTAATTAGGCAAAAAGCGCCTATAATGTAATTGATTCTGTAATTTAAATGGCGGTTAATTAGGCAATGGAAATCACTTTATAATATAGCGATTATGAGCGAAAATGACAAGCGTGCCCTTATATTAACTTTTGGAATTTAATAGTGATTAATCACAACCATTGACTGGTTATAAATCTAATGGTAGAGATGGAGTTCTTAGTTCTCATAATTGTGAGGGGTTCTCATTTGATCCGACCCTATATATATATATATATATATATATATATATATATATATATATATATATATATATATATATAAGTGTATATTGTCACTAATGTATACTTATATATACTTACGTATATATTTCTAATGTATACTTATATATACTTACATATAATATATAGCTATATATATAGTATACTTACTTATATATTATATGTAAGTATATACATATACGTGTGTGTGTATATAAAAGTGTGTGTGTATATATATAAGTATATATATATATACTTATATACTTACATATAATATAGTATAATACATTAATGTATACTTATATGTACTATATAGCTATATACTAATATGTAGGTATATACTAATACATACTTATATAGATATAATAAGATTAATGTAATTTTTAATCAATTTTTATAAAAAATTCAAACAAATGAAAATCCGCCCGGCGTCCGGGCCCAATTAGGTTCGGCCCGACCCACCGCACTTGGGCCCGGTCCTGCCCGTTTGCCCGACCGACTGCCGGCCGGGCCGCCCTGGATGGACACCCTACCTAGAACCAAACATGCAGCCTAATTTGATCCCTCTATATAAGTACATACGCTGATGTGATTAAAGTGAACAAGTATTACAAATCTTACTCATAGTCATGTTTCATTAAAAAGGAAATATTTTGATGGTTTCAACTAAAAATAACTTTCATTCAAGCTAGGGGTGGAAGCGAACCAAATATTTAACAAATAGTTCGATATCTATTCGCTTAAGTATTGGTCACATTCAATTTGATAACTCATTTAGCAATAAATAAATAGTTTTAATACTTTCGGTTCATAAGCGAATAGAATTTAACCATAAGTATGTTCAATTTGTTTGTTTAATAAACTATTCGTTTATATATTACACTTTAGACTTATAAATTTTAGTTATTATCAACATTTCCTATTCGTTTATATATTCGAGTACTAATCGAATAGAATTCAAATAAACATATATATATATATATATATATATATATATATATATATATATATATATATATATATATATATATATATATATATATATATATATATATATATATATATATATATATATATATATATATATGTTCATCATTTTTGGTATACATGGTACACTAGTATAGATTGTGTTTAGCAACTTGACACCAATCAGGTTAAGGTCTTAAGCGTGCTAGGATTAAACCATGTTAGGGATGGTCCAAAGATAACCTAGATAAGGGTCTTTTTTCTTTTTGGAACTAAAAAACTAGTGCAAGCGTGTACAAGTTTTGCCAAACACATTTTAAACTCTTATCCATGTTAGTGGGTGAGTTGCCAAATAAGATGTTAGGTTTGCTTGTGATCATTCTAAATTGCTTATGACAATTTGGTCGGCAATTCAAGTACCTAGAACTAGGGGTGTCCAAATGGGCCTGGATCCGGACTGCCGAAGCCGGCTCGGGTTGGTCTGAAAACAGGGCCAAGACTGGTCCGGTCGAGGTCAGGTCCGAACAAGTCTCTACCTCGCCCTGGTTATAATTTTTATATATTATATATATATTTTTATATATAATTATAGAATGATATCATTATTAATGCATATATATATATATATATATATATATATATATATATATATATATATATATATATATATATACACACACTTACATATTAAGTATACTTACATATAATATAGTATATGTAAATATATATATACATATATACTTATATATAATAAGTATATGTAAGAGAGAGAGAGAGTGTATATATATATATATATATATATATATATATATATATATATATATATATATATAGAGAGAGAGAGAGAGAGAGAGAGAGAGAATGGTAGCTGTGAGTTGAGGATATCAATCACATCCACTTCTCAAATGGAGGACCACAAGCCATTGACAAGAGTTGATGTGATTGATACACCTCACTCACCAAGCACCAAAAATGGTGCTTGGTACCAAGCATACCCATATTTCTCATATATATATATATATATATATATATATATATATATATATATATATATATATATATATATATATATATATATATATATATATATATATATATATATATATATATATATATATATATATATATATATATATATAGGGGCGGTTCAATGAGAACCCAAATAAATATGAGAACTAAGAACCCAATATCAACCATCCATGATACAAAAATAAAGACTGAGATTCGCTAAAATTCAGTTGTGAGAATTGTAATTAAATAGACTTTACAAACTAAAATAAAGGGTAAACACGTAAAAATCCTAGAGGCATAAAAGAAAAACGACAAAGAAACTAAATTGGTTTTAGATTCCCCACATTCCAAATATATATTCTATTCAAAACTCAAACTAATCCTTTTAACTGCTCCCACGTCAGCATGAAAGGAACTCATGAATATTCTCTTCATCCTCTCACCTCCTAAGAATCATCTTTCTATAGTTACAAAATCTCATCATGATTGGTATTTGTAACCATAATATTGTGATTACGTAAGTTATAACATGCGATTCGTAATTTGTTGAAAATGATTACGTAAGTTGATAAAATGATTGTTTTTATACAACGTGATTACGTAATTTGTTGAAAGGGATTACGTAAGTTGATAATATGTGATTAGAGGATATAATATGTGATTCTGCATTGATAATTTACGTAAGTTGATAATATGCGATTACGGGGAGTAATTAAACCAATTAATTACGGTTAATTAGGTAAAAATTGCCTATAATGTAATTGATTCTGTAACTTAAATGGCGGTTAATTAGGCAAAAAGCGCCTATAATGTAATTGATTACGTAACTTAAATGGCGGTTAATTAGGCAATGGAAATTTGCCTATAATATAACTAATTATGAGCGAAAATGACAAGCGTGCCCTTATATTAACTTTTGGAATTTAATAGTGATTAATCACAACCATTACTGGTTATAAATCTAATGGTAGAGATGGAGTTCTTAGTTCTCATAATTGTGAGGGGTTCTCATTTGATCCGGCCCCTATATATATATATATATATATATATATATATATATATATATATATATATATATATATATATATATATAAGTATATATATATATAAGTATATATATATACTTATATATATTTCTAATGTATACTTATATATACTTACATATAATATAGTATATATATATATATATTATATATATATATATATAAGTATATATATATATAGTGTGTGTGTGTGTGTATATATATAAGTGTGTGTGTATATATATAAGTATATATATATATACTTATATACTTACATATAATATAGTATATCTGGTCATTAATGTATACTTATATGTACTATATAGCTATATACTAATATGTAGGTATATACTAATACATACTTATATAGATATAATAAGATTAATGTAATTTTTAATCAATTTTTATAAAAAATTCAAACAAATGAAAATCGGGCGACCGGGTGCGGACCCTTAGGCGGGCAGGACCGGCAGGCATGGGCCCGTCCGGGCTCCGTTTGCCCGACCCAGGACGATTTCAGTAGGTGGCGGATGGACACCTACCTAGAACCAAACATGCAGCCTAATTTGATCCCTCTATATAAGTACATACGCTGATGTGATTAAAGTGAACAAGTATTACAAATCTTACTCATAGTCATGTTTCATTAAAAAGGAAATATTTTGATGGTTTCAACTAAAAATAACTTTCATTCAAGCTAGGGTGGAAGCGAACCAAATATTTAACAAATAGTTCGATATCTATTCGCTTAAGTATTCGGTCACATTCAATTTGATAACTCATTTAGCAATAAATAAATAGTTTTAATACCGGTTCATAAACTAATAGAATTTAACCATAAGTATGTTCAATTTGTTTGTTTAATAAACTATTCGCTTATATATTACACTTTAGACTTATAAATTTTAGTTATTATCAACATTTCCTATTCGCTTATATATTCGAGTACTAATCAATAGAATTCAAATAAACATATATATATATATATATATATATATATATATATATATATATATATATATATATATATATATATATATATATATATATATATATATATATATATATATATATATATATATATATATATATGTTCATCATTTTTGGTATACATGGTACACTAGTATAGATTGTGTTTAGCAACTTGACACCAATCCGGTTAAGGTCTTAAGCGTGCTAGGATTAAACCATGTTAGGGATGGTCCAAAGATAACCTAGATAAGGGTCTTTTTTCTTTTTGGAACTAAAAAAACTAGTGCAAGCGTGTACAAGTTTTGCCAAACACATTTTAAACTCTTATCCATGTTAGTGGGTGAGTTGCCAAATAAGATGTTAGGTTTGCTTGTGATCATTCTAAATTGCTTATGACAATTTGGTCGCCGCAATTCAAGTACCTAGAACTAGGGGTGTCCAAATGGGCCTTGGGATCGGACTCCCCAAGGTGCTACTGGTTGGCTCTGAAACCGCCAAGACTGGTCCGGCCGAGGTCACAGACCAGAACAAGGCTGCCCGGTTTATAATTTTTATATATTATATATATATTTTTATATATAATTATAGAATGATCTGTCATTAATGCATATATATATATATATATATATATATATATATATATATATATATATATATATATATATACACACACTTACATATTAAGTATACTTACATATAATATAGTATATGTAAATATATATATACATATATACTTATATATAATAAGTATATGTAAGAGAGAGAGAGTGTATATATATATATATATATATATATATATATATATATATATATATATATATATATATAGAGAGAGAGAGAGAGAGAGAGAGAGAGAGAGAGTGCTTGGTAGTTGAGGTATATCAATCACATCCACTTCTCAAATGGAGGACCACAAGCACATGGGTTGAAGAGTTGATGTGATTGATACACCTCACTACCAAGCACCAAAAATGGTGCTTGGTACCAAGCATACCCATATTTCTCATATATATATATATATATATATATATATATATATATATATATATATATATATATATATATATATATATATATATATATATATATATATATATATATATATATATATATATATATATATATATATATATAGGGGCGGTTCCAATGAGAACCCAAATAAATATGAGAACTAAGAACCCAATATCAACCATCCATGATACAAAAATAAAGACTGAGATTCTGCTAAAATTCAGGTGGCAGAATTGTAATTAAATAGACTTTACAAACTAAAATAAAGGGTAAACACGTAAAAATCCTAGAGGCATAAAAGAAAAAACCTGACAAAGAAACTAAATTCGGTTTTAGATTCCCCACATTCCAAATATATATTCTATTCAAAACTCAAACTAATCCTTTTAACTGCTCCCCACGTCCAAGCCGCAAAGGAACTCCCGCAAGATATTCTCTTCATCCTCTCACCTCCTAAGAATCATCTTTCTATAGTTACAGAATCTCATCATGATTGGTATTTGTAACCATAATATTGTGATTCTGTAAGTTATAACATGCGATTCTGTAATTTGTTGAAAATGATTCTGTAAGTTGATAAAGCCGATTCTGTTTTTTATACAACGTGATTCTGTAATTTGTTGAAAGGGAATCTGTAAGTTGATAATATGTGATTCTGAGGATATAATATGTGATTCTCTGCATTGATAATTTCTATAAGTTGATAATATGCGATTCTGGGAAGCAATTAAACCAATTAATTACGGTTAATTAGGTAAAAAAACTGTCTATAATGTAATTAATTCTGTAACTTAAATGAGCGGTTAATTAGGCAAAAAAAAACTGCCTATAATGTAATTGATTCTGTAACTTAAATGGGCGGTTAATTAGGCAAAAAAACTACCTATAATGCAATTGATTCTGTAACTTAAATGAGCGGTTAATTAGGCAATGGAAATCTGCCTATAATATAACTAATTATGAACGAAAATGACAAGCGTGCCCTTATATTAACTTTTGGAATTTAATAGTGATTAATCACAACCATTGACTGGTTATAAATCTAATGGTAGAGATGGAGTTCTTAGTTCTCATAATTGTGAGGGGTTCTCATTTGATCCGCCCTATATATATATATATATATATATATATATATATATATATATATATATATATATATATATATATATATATATATATATATATATATATATATATATATATATATATATATATATATATATATATATATATATATATATATAAGTATATATTGTCACTAATGTATACTTATATATATACTATATATATATATATGTATATATATATATATATACACACACTTACATATTAAGTATACTTACATATAATATAGTATATGTAAATATATATATACATATATACTTATATATAATAAGTATATGTAAGAGAGAGAGAGTGTATATATATATATATATATATATATATATATATATATATATATATATATATATATATAGAGAGAGAGAGAAATGGAGTGAGAGAGTGCTTGGTAGTTGAGGTATATGTCACATCAAACCTTCAATGGAGGGCACAATGGGTTGAAGAGTTGATGTGATTGATACACCTCACTACCAAGCACCAAAATGGTGCTTAATTACAAGCATACCCATATATATATATATATATATATATATATATATATATATATATATATATATATATATATATATATATATATATATATATATATATATATATATATATATATATATATATATATATATATATATGGGATTCAATGAGAACCCAAATAAATATGAGAACTAAGAACCCAATATCAACCATCCATGATACAAAAATAAAGACTGAGATTCCTTAAAATTGGGAGGTAATTAAATAGACTTTACAAACTAAAATAAAGGGTAAACACGTAAAAATCCTAGAGGCATAAAAGAAAAACACGACAAAGAAACTAAATTGGTTTTAGATTCCCCACATTCCAAATATATATTCTATTCAAAACTCAAACTAATCCTTTGCTCCCCGTCAAGCATAGGAACTCCCGAAGATATTCTCTTCATCCTCTCACCTCCTAAGAATCATCTTTCTATAGTTACAAAATCTCATCATGATTGGTATTTGTAACCATAATATTGTGATTACGTAAGTTATAACATGCGATTACGTAATTTGTTGAAAATGATTACGTAAGTTGATAAAGTGATTCTATTTTTATACAACGTGATTACGTAATTTGTTGAAAGGGAATCGTAAGTTGATAATATGTGATTCGAGGATATAATATGTGATTCTCTGCATTGATAATTTCTATAAGTTGATAATATGCGATTACGGGAAGCAATTAAACCAATTAATTACGGTTAATTAGGTAAAAACTGCCTATAATGTAATTAATTACGTAACTTAAATGAGCGGTTAATTAGGCAAAAAGCGCCTATAATGTAATTGATTCTCAGAACTTAAATGGGCGGTTAATTAGGCAAAAACTACCTATAATGCAATTGATTACGTAACTTAAATGAGTTAATTAGGCAATGGAAATTTGCCTATAATATAACTAATTATGAACGAAAATGACAAGCGTGCCCTTATATTAACTTTTGGAATTTAATAGTGATTAATCACAACCATTGACTGTTATAAATCTAATGGTAGAGATGGAGTTCTTAGTTCTCATAATTGTGAGGGTTCTCATTTGATCCGGCCCCTATATATATATATATATATATATATATATATATATATATATATATATATATATATATATATATATATATATATATATATATATATATATATATATATATATATATATATATAATATATATAATATATATGTATAATATATATATATTATATTGTCACTAATGTATATCATAATATACTTAAGTATATATTTCTAATGTATCTGATATATAATTATAATAATCACATGTCATTAAATATATACTTATATACTTATATAATATATAGCTATATACTAATATATACTATATATACTTATATATATAACTATATAATATATATATTATATATGATATATTATATATATATATATATATATATATATATATATATATATATATATATAATAATAATATATATATAATAATATATATATATATATATATATAATATATATGTGTGAGGTGTGATTATGTATATGTGTATGTAATAGTATATATATTATATATATATAGTATATATTACTATATATGGTGGTGTATATATATATATATATATATATATATATATATATATATATATATATATATATATATATATATATATATATATAAGTATATATATATAAGTGTGTATATATATAAATTATATATATATACTTATATACTTACATATAATATAGTATATCTGATCATTAATGTATACTTATATGTACTATATAGCTATATACTAATATGTAGGTATATACTAATACATACTTATATAGATATAATAAGATTAATGTAATTTTTAATCAATTTTTATAAAAAATTCAAACAAAAGAAAATCCGGACGACCCGATTACTTGCACTGGGAGCACCAGACCCGGAGTCGAGCTCTTGATTTGCCGCGGGACCCTGTTTAGGGCGGGCTGACTGGATGGACACCCTACCTAGAACCAAACATGCAGCCTAATTTGATCCCTCTATAGTGTTTCAGACTATGCTTTTGGTTGAAAATTTTCACCAAAACAAAAATAACTATACTTTTCATATTTGAATATTTCAGTTCACGGAATATTAGGACCCTAAATAGTTCTATATTCATATAAATTTTTGAGAACGCATTATGGCTCGGTATAACATATAATGTTACTTAATTGACAAATTTTATGTAAATTTTGAGCGTAACGAGTTAAGTACCTTACCAAGTTTAAGTTCCATGATTCTTTCTTCCTCTTTAAGGCAAACATATCTTCTGTTTCATCAAATTAATTTCAAGAAGATCACCCGGCCCTCTGATTAAAATTTTCCAAATTTATGATTTATTAATATCTAGATCTAAATCGTCGGCCATACTTTTAGAAAAGCTTTCTAAAGGTTATTACTACATAAAGTAACTCAGATTTCAGTGCATGAGAATAAATCAACTCCTCAAAGGTATGATGGAGTACACATATTTTAAGGCTAAAATGCCGATTGGTATTTTTTGTTAACCTCTTTTGATACTTTAGTATTTTTTGTTACTCAGCTGACATTTTGGTATTTTTTGTTGAACTTGAGGGTCAAATAGGCCCAAAAGTTGGTCGCTCTAGAAAATTTTGAAACTAGCTCCTCAAATCTTAACTATTTTGATTTAGTCCCCGGATCATTAAAATTTGAAAGTAGTTTACATATTTAACCGAATTACAAACCCAAACCTATTTCAAAATTTCATCTTCTCCATGTCATCCCCTTATAAACCCCTTACCCATTTAGCTCAATTACAAATTCAAACTCATTTCAAACTCTCATCTTTTCCATTTGAACCCCTTACAAACCCTCTTACCCATTTAACTCAATTACAAATCCAAACCCATTTCAATCTCTCATCTTCTCCATTTTAAAAGAGGTCAACAAAAAAATACCAAACTATAGTCGGAGTAACAAAAAAAAAACCAAAGTGTCAAAAGGGGTCAACAAAAAATACTAATCTAGTATTTTAGTCTATATTTTAATCACCAATCTCATGAAAATTCAGAATTTTGATATAGGACTGTTTGCTCCTCCTTGCTTTAGAAAGTTAATTAATGGAGTGTAATAGCACGTCCACCAAAAGAAAGAAAGGAGCGCCTTCACCAAACTTTGGGCGGTAGAGTCTAATAAGACTTAAAACAATGTGGGATAGCTTATCTTAGTGACCTATCACATAAATTAATATCCCTAAACAGAATCCACTAAGCTCTCATTTACCAAACTAAACCAACTAGCTCTTCCCAAGAATAGAATGAACAGAACTTTATTCGTCCTACTTGGATCCTGAATCCAAATCCACTAATGGGCGACCAGTACCGAAATCTCGGCCCATCTGACTCAGAACTCCACCAATCAAATTTCACTTTTGCTTCATCCCTTCTCGACCTCAATCTCTGCAACCCAGATTGGACGTTCTGAAACTTAAGACTCAATCAAAGACTTAATAAGAGCATTGGTCATATCTCAAAAGTTCTTTTCCCGTCAACCACGGAGAAGTTTTCTATTTTATATAAACATTGGTCATCTACGAAGAGTTCTTTTCACATCAACCAACATCAACTTTAATATTTCCATATTCACGTCTTAAAGCTAATGTTTTGTAATTCTTCCTTCTTTCATAAAGTAGCCTCACAAGAGAGGGAAAATTTTCATCTCTAACATTATGACCAAGCGACTTTACCTTTTCGGAAAAGGATAAACAGTCAGCCTTTGTCCAATACTTCTCAAACCTTTTCTCTGCTAAACAACCCTCTCCCTTTTTCCTAGATTGGCAATCCCTCTATCATGTGAACCCAGTGGCTCTGCATCCCCTTGATGATCCATTCAACCTAGACGAAATCAAAGCAGCGGTTTTTGCTCTTCACCCAGACAAATCCCCCGGCCCAGATGGCTTCCCTATCTTGTTCTACCAAGCATTCTGGGATATTATCAATCAAGATCTTTTAGCCTTCTTTGAATTCCTCTATCAGGATGCTTCCTCATTACATTTCATCAATTACTCCTTCATTACCCTCATCCCTAAGGAGGATGGGGCCAACATGCTAATAACTTGGACCTAAGCCTTCTCAATGGTCTTTGTAAAAATTTTCCAAAGTGTTGGCTAACGGACTTTCACCTCTCTTGTCCTCCTTAGTAGACCACTCTCAATCTGCTTTTGAGAAGGCAAAAGCACCCTAGACTCAATCCTCTCTACTCATGAACTTCCTCATGTGAATCAAAAAAGGATATGTGTATGATCAAAGTTGATTTCGCCAAAGCTTTTGATTGCATCAGAAATTCATTTGACCTTCTCTGCTAGAGGTTTTGGGCCCAAATGGTGTAACTGAGTTTATAATATTATTTCCTCCACCAAATCTTCTATCATTGTTAACGGCAACCCTTCCCATACCTTCTCCTCATCTAGGGGGATTAAGCAAGGGGACCCTCTCTCCCCTATGCTATTTATCCTAGTCGTGGATGTGCTTAATAAAATGCTCAAATCCAGTGTAGATTATGGAGACCTGTCGGAATTACACTTGCATGGAGAGCTTAATAACATCAGATCTTTGCAGTTTGCAGAAGACACACTTGTCCTCTGTAAAGCTACGTTACATGACATCTCTATTCTCAAAACTATTTTCTACATTTTTGAAGAGGTATCCGGTTTAGGGATCAATTATTCCAAGACTAATCTCTTTTATTTTGGTAAATCTTCCATCAAAGGCCATCAACTTGCTACAGCTCTTCAATGTAACATCAGCAAACCTCCCTTCAAATATCTTGGTATCCCCTTAAATAAAGGATCCTTATCTAGAAATGATTGGAAGCCTATCACTGACAATCTCAATAGGAAGCTATCCATGTGGAAAAGTAGACAATTATCGATTGGAGGAAGGTTAACTCTCATTAACTCTATCCTTACTTCTATCCCTCTGTATTTTCTATCATTCTTCAAGCTTCCCTCTTGGCTCATCAAAGAAATAGACAAGATCAGAAGAAGCTTCCTTTGGGGGGGTAGCGCAGCCTATGTTAAGGGCAAAGCACTTGTGAATTGGAAAATTGTGTGCAAATCAAAATCTGAGGGAGGGTTAGAGATTATCAATCTTTCATCTTTTAATGAGGCTCTTATGTCTAAATGGATGTGGAAATACCTTAATCAGGAATCCCTTGTGGGCAATATCCTCTCTGCATCCTATAACCATCATCCTCCCATCACTAACTGCATACCACCTAAGGCTAATTCATCTAAATTCTGGCATGACTTAGTCTCTTGTAGCCAAACTTTGTTGTCTATTATCAATTGGCAATTGGGGAGTGGTCGCAGTTTTTTGGGAAGATAAATGGAATGGGCCAAATTCCCTTGCTTCCCTGTTCCCTCTAGCATATAAGCTGGCTCTGTCAAAAAATGTTTGCGTTCCCTCTCAAGGTAGATTACAAGATGGCCAATGGCTATGGAGGCCTCTTATTCGAAGGCCTATCTCTCAGGAGGAAATCCTTCAAGTTTCAGCCCTAAAGAATCATTTAGCATCCTCCATTGTCCCAAACTGGTCACTTCCAGATCAGCCTCACTGGCCTCTCACACCATCAGGTTTATTCACAGTCAATTCCCTCTACAGGTTCATCAACAATGGAGGTACCAAATTTGCGGCAAGCAAGTACATCTGGTCCTCCCTCCTGCCTCCAAAAGTCAAAATCTTCCATTGGCTTTTGCTCCGCCGCAAACTCCACACCAAAATCAACCTTGCCTCAAAAGACTGGACCGAAACACAACCTGTTCCCTTTGTCTCTCTCATGTTGAATCAGATGCTCACTTATTTTGGGAGTGTGCCTACACCAAAGAAGCATGGAATCCAATTCTAGCTAGGTTTTGCATGGTCTCTTCAAATATGGATTTTTATTCACTGCTTATCTCAAAAGGTCTCCATCTTATAGATAAGAATACCCGAAGGCTATGGCAAACTGTACTTCCTTTATTTTGTTGGTGCACTTGGAGGGCTAGAAATGAGAGGATTTTTCAAAATAAACAAATCACTCCGCAAAACTAGCGCTAATGTCGATTTTTTCTTTTGGTCGAGTAATCCACTAAGAAGCGGGCAAAAGTTGTCCATGTCAGCGCTATTCACAGGGTTTAAGAGCTTCAAGCCCACATCTCGATATGGTGGGAGATAATTTCGGGAGGGAACGACCCGGTTTCATATCCTTTGCTCTTCTATGTATATATTTAGTTTTTGGATTTTCCTAGCCACCACACCAGTTTGGTGTCTTTTGGGTTGTCTTTCTTCGGTGACATCCTCACCTCCATTCTCTATTTATTTTTTGGTTCTCTTTCAGCTAGGATGGTTTGGGAGGACCTAATCACTCCTTTCCAGGTTTCATGAGAATCTCTGATCCTGGAGGTAGTGATTCCTCCTCCAAACTATACCAAGGCTCATTTTGTAATGATCTATCAGTTATATACATATATGATATGAATGAATAGGGCTTAAAGCCCTATTTTTCGTCAAAAAAGCTAACGTTTTGAGCTTAAGTTGGTTAATTTGTCACCTCTTGTTAGTTTTTTTATTTACCGGACACCGGTTATAGTCAAACGAGCACAAAACTCACCACATCGGTCTTTTATGGGTTGAGACCTGGATCCACAAAATAATGTTTTCTTTTTTATTTTTCAAATCAATTTTAAATGTACAACAAAATTTTGAGAGAAAACTCTTGGTCCATATTGAGCTCCTAGAACTGAGATGGGATTCCTCATAATATTTTCTAATATCTACTGAAACTTGTTATAGAAATTAAAGAATACCGGTGTTATGTTCAATATAGACAATGTAACAAATTACATATGTTATGTGCACCTAATTTTAAATGATTCAAGGTGTCAAATCGAAAAAGAAAATTAAAACAGCAGGAGTTGCCATGAAATTTGTTATGACAATAATTATGCCAAGTATTAACCCTCCTCTGGAGTCGAGACGTGTCCTACATCAGCACTAATCAACAGATCGACTCAGTCCCTAGCCAGAGCGACACTGCACCACAAGCACTCGTCCTTTCCCTAACTAGTCTGAGTCGAGTCAGACTCTCGCTCGACCTCATCATTCGAATAGATTCCCCTCATTCGTTCAAGGCCGGGTCAACAACTTGCGAAATCGACTAGAAAGGCGGTGCTTGTCGACCTGCCCGCAGATCCTAGACAAAAAAAGCATCCTCACTCGGCCTGCTGCTCGACACTCGACCCAAAGCCGACAACTAGCGTAGTCGACTAGAATGGCGGTATTTGTCGGCCTCCAGTAAGGCGAGCCAGAGAATGGTGCATCCTCGAGCTCCCCGCCAACAGTTGATTGCCATCACATTAAATACATGATCAGAGTCATCATTACTCCTACCCCAAAAGTCTTTATGATACATCGGACCTCGTCAGCACCACGCCGCCTAGTCACCATCGTATTAAACGCTTGGGTGACTCAGCCCTCTCAGCAGCCGACACCTGTAAAGCAAAAGCCTACAAAGCTGCCTACCTGGACTCGGCCTAAGTTACCCATTTACCCTTGGGGATCTGCTATAAAAGGAAAGTGATATCTGCTGCTTAGGGTAAGCAATTTCTGCCCTAGAAAACTCTCAAACTGTTTATCTTCTCCACTCAAGCTTTACACTAACTTGACCGTCGGATGAACCATCGGAGATCCCAACTCCGACCCCTTAGTACTCTTCATGTGCAGGACTGAGCTATCGGGTTAAGGTCCAGCAGTCTGAAGAAGTTGGAGAACCCCACATCCCTCATAAACCCGCAGATATACTTAACTGTTTGATAACCAACATCAACAAAACTATAAAAACTTATAGGGGTCTATTAGAAAAATGTCTAAATGCGGATAGACCCACTTTATCATCGCTGCATTGCGAATAGACCCAATGCATTCATTTCTATTGCTGTAGATAGACTGCCCCGGATTCTCAGCTCTGTTAGTTTCCTCATTTAAGTTAATTATATGCAATAACCATTATCAAGTTTATAGTAAGAAAGTAAGTTTACGAAACTTATATATTTCAGTTTATGACAAAACAACCATAACATGAAACTATAATGAAGTTAAGATTATTACATGAGTTTTATCTGCACCAACAGAACTAAGGGGGTCTATTCGCAATTTTGCGATGGTACATGAGTCTATCCGCAATTAACTCAGAAAAACAACCCATCTTCAAACTTTCCACAAAGATCACTTCCCTTTATCCAATATCTAACTAACAAACTTCTCTCAAAAAAAAAAAATTTTCTAACTAACAAACAACTGTGTACAAGATTAAGCTATCACAAACGTCCTCATCATCCTCTGTCTTCTTCCTGATTCCAAGCAAAAGCGTAACTCCTCCTAACTCCCAACTAGTCCACTTGCTCAGTGGCTCACCCAGTGTCTCTATCCATTTTCTCCAAGTTCATCTGCACCTTTATTCAACTTGACACCCCCAGCATTCCCTTTTGCGTCTATATATTGTATACTCTCTATACTATCTTCAATTCGCGTTTTTGCGTCTATATATTGTATACTCTCCTATTCTAACTTCAATTCGTCGAAGCCGCCAGAGTTCATCAGTTACATCTGTAAGTCAGTTGCAACTCAGTCTTCACCATGCAAATTAATTATATGAATTATTAGTATATGTGATGTTTATGCACGTGGAATTTGAGAACATTTTCGTTCATTTTAGCTAGGAGCGTGTTCAAATGAGACTGCAGATTTTGGATTTAGTTAGCTAGGGAAAACAAAGATGTCATTTTCAAATGTTGATGCCAGCTAAGTGCTATTTAATTGAATTTTCATCCTTCGTTTGTTTTGTTGCCAGATGGGTTTTTTTTTTTTTGTTAAACGCATATTTATAGTGTAATATGTACGGACTAGGCACTGTACTAAGATTCTGGATGTTTATTTATAAAATAAAGACAGAGCAACGTGTATTGCATTGCCAAGTCCAAGCAAAATTTTGATCCTTGTAAGTGATTATGTCAATATTTGAAAAATAAAGACCATGGTTTATTAGTCCCAAGCATATTCCAAAGCTAATTAGTATAATCTAATTAAAGTACCCAATTGAGATATTCAGAGATCATTCAAAGTTAGAGTGTGTGAATAAGACTTAAAATCTATGGAAAATATTGATCCATGTAAGTGATTATGTCAATATTTGAAAAATAAAGACCATGATTTTTCTTTTATTTGATGGAAATAAAGACCACGATTTATTAGTCCCAAGCATATTCCAAAGCTAATTAATACAATCTATATCTATATCTATATCTATATCTATACTACTATAAAAAGAGGATTGGGGTGTTAAAACTTTTAATTTTCTTTTTGCCCTCTCAAATTTTGATAAATTCTAACTATGCCATTATCTCTAATTAATTTTTATTAAATAAATATAACCTCTTATTAATTATGCACCTTCTCACCTTCCTAAATAATTATAACAATTAATTGTTTAAATAAAATAATTTATAAAATAAGTATTGACAATTATTAGTAGTAACCAATTAAATTATTATAATAATTATTTATGAATTATAATAAAATAATTAAAATAATTGTATAAATAGAATAATATATTACTAAATACTATTAAGAAATATACTATAATTCAATGAGCAATAAAATAAATAGAATAAATTTTGAATCCCATAAATAGTGTAATTATTTTAATAATATCACATAAATTATGAATTACACTATTTATTTAGTATTATATTATTAAATAGATTAAATAAATAATTTAATATTATTTTTAGAGTATTTTCTCAAAGATTATTACATGATCTTGAATAATCTATACTTGGTAATGATTGAAAACTAACCTTTTACAAAAAATTATTTAATATTTATAATAGTACTATTAATTGTTAATGATAGTATAATAAAATATTTATAGTACTAAATTATTTAAGAGCATAATTAAAAAATTAAATTAGTTAAATATTTTATAGTATATAAATAGTATAATTATTTTAATAGTATTACTTGAACTAAGAATTATAATATTAAATAAGATAAATCATAGTAAACCCTCACGAACTTTCAGCATTTTGTAGTAAATAGACCCTATGAACTTTCAAAATCACACTAAACCCTAATAACTTTTGTAGAAAGCCCCAATATCTTTTAGATAAATTACACCAAACCCCAATAACTCTCAAAATGTATTTTTATGCCATTTTCTCGTTCTAATTTATAGGGGTTATTTGCAAAATTCAGAAAGTTATTGGAGTTCTCCTTTGAAATAGAAAAATCATTAGGGATTTGGTGTAATTTTGAAAAGTTCATAAGGGTTTAGTGTAATTACCTATTAAATAATTATAATGAGATGTAACTATTGCAATATGTTGCGGTATCAAGTGTAACTATCTCGGAAAGATTAGGAAAAAGCTAGCAAGATTAATGCGGCTTAGTTAATTTAGAGTTAGTTGGATAGACATATTAAGAAAACTTATAGAATTGACAGTTTTATTTAAGAATAATTTTAGATCGGGGACTTATTTAAAAAGGTTAATCTTGGCGTCATTATAAGAAAATAATTCAATTACAATAACTACACAATAATAATTAATTCATACATTTCTTTTAAGCAATCTTATTATACAATTTTATTTATTAACACATAGTTTTACTATTCAATAAAAATTCAAAGTTTAATAATGTACGTTCACGTGCAAGTCGAATTACAGTATCCAATTGAGATCTTCAGAGATCATTCAAAGTTACAGTGTGGGAATAAGACTTAAAATCTATCGAAAAGGACAAAGAAAGGAGAATACATAGACGTTACGTCAATTTAATTGAAGTCAATTTAATTAGTGGGAACTGAGAACATATAAAGCTACTTGTAAGAAAAGCAGAGTAATTATAATTTTTGGGTAGTTGAGAAGTGAAAATAAAGATCCAAAATCTAAAGGTGAAGATCAAAACAGTCCATGTAAGTACTTTTGACTGCCATTCATTCTCGACTTGTCGTTTTCAAAGGAGCGAAACCTCCACGGTTGGGAATAAAAGGCGAGGAATTTATCATTTTCCTCTAGCTTAACGTCTCTAGTAAATTGGTAGGTGCGAGAAGTAAAATTGCTAAAAAATATCCGGGGATTGTATGTAAAAAGATATTTTGTATGATGTTATATGCATTTTTTATCTTCTAAGTTTCTTGGCTATAAGAAGTTTGTTATATAGAAGATTAAGAGTCGAAATGATCGGCTACTACATCCATTGCGCCTCTATTTGAAGTTTAAGTACCAAGTTCAAGCAACTACTAATAGAAAAACATTGTCAAATGAATACCCTAATAAATTTAAAAGAAAGAGATCACGTAGTGAAACTTAATAAAATTGATACATGCTAATAACTATAAGCATGTATCTCATTGTTTCAGCATCAGATGTACCACTAATTTATCTTGGATATATAAAATAATAAAAATAATTGGTATTAATAGGGGAATTCTAGAGGTCCAACTCAAAAATGTCTGCGTCCAATTTGGACTCACCTAGAAACCAACCTGGATGGTCCATAGAATATTGACCTCCTGTTAACTATTCATAAATGAAGTGGACCCTGGTTCCTGAACTGACCCGGCCCACTTCAACATCAAATTTGTACTTTTCCATGATTTAGTAGTTTCTTAGAAAAATCCACAGCAAAAAAATAAACACGTGGAATTTTCAATTATCTTATTATACCATCCATCATTATATTAGGACTTCTGCCTTTAAAAGTATCAGCACAAACAAGTTAATCTCAGAGCTAGCTTCTTTCCATTGGTGTTATTGACGAATCTCTGCCTCCTGATCACTAGTCTTCAAGCTACTGAGTACAGAGTTCCAGCAAACTTGGATAACTGAATCACTGTTTTTTTTTTTTTTGGTGAGTTCTAATTTCAAGTTATGAAGAAAATTCTTTTTTCCCTTGAGAATATGGGATTGTTGTGCCATTAGGCATTACTATTACAAAGATACCAAAAGATTTCATTTCTCTTATGTCTTGTTCTTGGTATCAGCTTTTGATATCTTCTCCCTCTATTGGTTTTTTTTTTCTCGTTCATATTCAGACATAACTGTAATGAATGTGCCTCCTCTCCGCGTATTGTTTTTGAAGTTTCAGAAGTCTTAAAGAAAAAGAAGAAAAGACAACCACTTATCGTATTATTTTCAGTTATGTTTCGTGCCGGCCTCGTATCGAATTCAACATGAGTCACTTTTTGTGTTGATTGAAAGGAAAATGAGTTACAGGCTGATGAATCATTCACTTGGGCATATAGATTCTCTATAATTTAGGGAAAGTATCTCAGAGTATCTCTTTGTTTATCCTCACTTATGCACTTCCTTTTGTTTTATGTGCAAGGTTGCATCTATATATAAATGTTGTTTGAATCAAAGTCTACAATGAAATGGACAACTTTGATCTCAGAGGAGTGTTTTCTTTTTAAAATTTTGTGAATAGAAACTTACAATGAATATAGAAGTAACATATGGCTTGATCTGTAGTCTAAAATTTTGTATAGACCTGATCAAATGCATTTCAACTGTAGGGACAATTAAGATATCAATTATTCTTCCGCATTCAATTTTTAAGCAACGTGTTTAAGTGAATTCTAACTCCCAACTCCTTTCATGGTGTAGGTATCTCAATATCAATGGAGACCAAAGTCCATGAGGACTTAACAAAGCAGGGGTCTCCTGAAGAGTTTCTATCTATTCAAATTTCATCTAAACCAGTAACTGTTCTTGATAAAGTTGAGAGTGGCAATAACACAAATCATCAATCTCAATCAACGGTCTCTAACAGTCCTAGAGACAAAACATGTAGCAAAGTAAGATCCTAATTCATGCTCAATGAAAATTGAATGATGAATCATTTTATGCAACAATTTTGAGGTTTAGTCTTTAATTGGTCTTTTTTTCTTTTTCTTTTTTTTTTTCCCATATTATTCAGGAATCCAATCTGTATTCTCTTTCTATTACTATGCCATCCTCTCCTTCTGGACTTCACTATGCACAAGCAAAAAGACTCATGTTATCTAATGAAGGAAAGCCCCCGTCTCCTCAGACTCCTTCAGCAAGTTCATCCGAGTCTCACCAAAGAATGTTCCGGAGTTCTAGCACAAAGGATAAACGTTTTGACTCTTTCAAGACTTGGTCAGGGAAACTCGAGAGACAAATTTCGAACTTGCGTGGAATCCCTCAAGAACCTGATATCGAGGCTGATGGCATTTCTGAAATACCCAAAACTGAGCATGTACCAGAAGTAGACCGCTACTTCGCTGCCCTAGAAGGCCCTGAACTCGAAACACTCAGGGTATGCAATCTCTTAACTTCTCCATTTTTGGCACGTTTATTGCGTGTATGTTAACTTCTTGAAAATTCATGTGCAGCCATCCGAGGTTTCGGTTCTTCCAGCAGACAAGAAATGGCCATTTCTTCTTCGTTTTCCTATATCAGCTTTCGGTATGTGCCTTGGAGTAAACAGTCAAGCTATGTTATGGAAGACTATAGCTGAGCACAAATCCTTGTTTTCTCCACATATATGCCTGAAGTTCAATCTTGTTCTCTGGTTCATATCTCTTGCATTAACAGTCATTGTATCGATTATCTACGGTCTGAAGGTAATCTTTTACTTCGAAGCGGTTCGGAGAGAGTATTATCACCCGATTAGGGTAAATTTTTTCTTCGCCCCGTGGATAGCTTGCCTATTTTTAGCAATTGGAGTGCCACCAGTAGTTGCAGTAAATCTTAATCCTATCCTATGGTATGTACTCATGGCTCCAATATTTTGCCTTGAGATCAAAATCTATGGGCAATGGATGTCTGGAGGAAAACGAAGGCTATCGAAAGTGGCAAATCCTTCGAACCATTTATCGATTGTGGGGAATTTTGTTGGTGCTTTGCTTGGTGCAAATATGGGGCTTAAAGAGGGGCCTCTCTTCTTCTTTGCTGTTGGCTTAGCTCATTATCTGGTTCTGTTTGTGACTCTTTATCAGAGACTTCCAACAAATGAGGCACTGCCCAAAGATCTTCATCCAGTGTTCTTTTTGTTCGTCGCAGCACCAAGTGTTGCTTGTGTTGCATGGGCAAAGATCACTGGTGATTTCGACTACGGGTCAAGAATTGCTTATTTCATCGCAATGTTCCTCTATGCTTCACTTGTAAGGCATATTATCATAGTTTTATGGGTTAATTGCGGATAGACTCCTTTTTTTTTAATGGAGACAAGGATAGACTTCTTTTACTATCACCAAATTGAACTTACTATCCTGTAGTTTTATTGTTGCAGATAGACCCCTGAGTGAAATGTTTTTGACCCTCAGGTTCTATCTGTAATAGTAGATTTTCACTCAAGGGATCTATCTGCGACAATAGAATTATCCGCAATTAACCCTAGTTTCATTGCAGTTGATCATTGATTTTATGGCGTCTAACTTGCTTGTTCCTTTTTTTTTTTTCCTCTTTTGTGTATGCAGATTGTGAGGATTAATTTCTTTCGAGGTTTCAGGTTTTCATTAGCATGGTGGGCTTATACATTTCCCATGACAGGGGCAGCAACCGCAACAATTAGATATTCAATGAAAGTTACAAACACGTTCACTAAGTCGCTTTCTATTGGACTCTCTATGACCGCTGCCTTCATTGTCCTGGCTCTTTTTGTTGCAACAATGATCCATGCCTTTGTTCTTCACAATCTGTTTCCTAATGACATAGCAATTGCCATCACAGAGAAGAGACCTAAGTCAAGTAGGAAACCTAGGCACCTGAAAACAGCAAGCTCGGGCTCGGAAGATATAGAAGTTTCTGTCAGAAGTAATGAACAGAAAAGTTGAGTTAATGACAACATGATCATTCTTTCCCTAAAATGGTTATGCTATGATTGGATCCGTTGTTTCGGTTAAAAATTAAGGAGTTGATTTGGAAATGAAGATTGCATCATAATTTGAAGGATTGTGTCTCATTCTGATCAATTGGTTGGTTCAAGAATAAGGCACTTTTGTGTTTGGTCTTTTGACAGCCTTAAAGGGTAGAGGCCAGCCAAACCACAAGAGCTGCAAGAGGTCTTCACGCTTGTGTACAGTAAAACTTTATGTTGTTTCTATTGTTAGCTATTGGTAAAATGTGTAACTTGATCTGAGGTACTTTGTTTCAGGGGAATTATGTGAGTGCATAGCATGTAAATAAAGTTAAATCAAGAGTTATTTCTTCGTTCCTTGCATCAAATTGATATAAAAAGTAATTGTCTAGAGTGAGAATCAAACTAGAAAAGCATTGATTTGATCGCATGAAATTTGCTATTTTTGGTTTTATAGTCTGTACAAAGACAAAAAAGATAGGTGAATACAATGAAAATAGACGCACACAGATACTTCAGGAGATCAATATTGAAAATTTCAAATAAGCAAAACAGATGATTGAGGCGTAGTCTGAGAATTGTCTGCAAATTAAATTCCTGACGTTCAGTAACTGACAATAATTAAACAATTGTTTACAGTAGTCACTTTTAAGAGGAGGTTTCCAGTAATATTCCGTAAAATGTAATTTCAGAAAATATTCCACACAGTGACATAAAATGGTGGGAACCAAGAGTAAGAATATTGTCTACCCTCCAACTTTGACATAATCATAATGATATAGTTTGCCTTGTTTACTCAAAATATATAAGAGCCAATGTCCATATATCGTATCTACCATCATGAAATATTTTCCTGTTGATTTTTCGCGCTTAGTCCCTCACGGCTCTCAAGCTAATCAAAGGAGCTACAAATTCAAATAAATAATCGTTTTTCTTGTAAAGGTAACACAATTTTCAGTCACAAAGTGTTATATACATTTCATTAATTTGATTTTTTTGCATCTGGTTTTGAATTTGTGTTGATTAATTTTTAAGAGAATACATTTCTCCATCTGCAGCTTCATGCGCTACATAAGCAAAGATTAGCTTTTATGAATTTTGTTTTGACGGTGGTAAGTTCTTTCATGCATTTTTCAACTCTTTTGATGTGCATCCTTGAATCACAGACCAAGGTTTCTGATTTTGGTGCAGAGCTGCCAGTTACTTTCATTTATTTTCTGACCTTTGCTTTGGTGACTTTATTAGTATAATTAAGCATATAATAAAATTGTGTTTATTCAAAACTAGATATTCATCTTCCTACTAAACATGAAAGAAAAATGAGCTAGGTATGGCGTGTGCACGTGCATAGGCTGAAACAGTGGCTCTGTTCTGAGCTTGATGTGTTCTGCCTTTCTTTTTGATATTTTTTGGGTTAATTGTGAATAGACCCCCTGTACTATCACTCAATTGCGAATAGACCCCTATAGTTATATTTGTGCAAATAGACCCATTGAGAGAATTTTTTTGACTCTTAAAATCATTAAAAAGATTTTGAGGATACGGATAGACTCTCTATAGTTCTATTGGTGAGGATAGACATTGGCGGAGCCAAAAATTTAGGCTTCGAGGGGCCAAGAATTGACACACATAATTTTCCTCTTATTTATTTAATTTAAAAAGGAAACTAATTTCAAACGAAAATTTGAATATTAATATAACAATACAAAACGATAAAAGAAAGAGAACTTAAATAAAATACCCTTTAAGAAACATATGCCATGCGACACTTCTTGGTATCAAATTCCCCTATGTTTATATCTATGGTAAAACTTCTTACAAGTTCCTTTTCAATGTGAACAGGCAAGTCGTTTACAATAAACCTATCAGCCACTGCAAAATCTTGTTTTCACATTTTCATAGCGAAAAATGATCGCTCTCCGATAATGGCATAAACATGAAGTTGTAAAACAAAACAAACTGTAGGATCCGGATAACTATACGCATGCAATAGAGATAATCTACAGCTAGATTATGCATAACTGAAAATAAGAAACCCTCACATGCTTTCTAGTAAACATAAATAATAAGTTTAGGATTTACCAAATTGACCGTTTCTGTAGGATCGCCACACCTTTCTTGATCAACGGCCAGAGGGCGACCACACCGTGCAACCGGTGAGAAGCCCTCGCATATCACCCATCGACTGCCGCATAAAGCACGAGCTCGAGCGGAGAAATGATGGCTATATGAAGGTTTATGGTGTATTTTCTCTCCCACTCATCATAAAAACTCTATATCTATATATAAGGGCTTAGAGATAGAATCCTACACTCATTAAGATTATGAATATCTTATCTCAAAGATAAGATATTATCCACTTATTTGGGTGCCTATTGTTTGGGTGAAAGTTGTTTCCATTGTAAAACTTGAGAAAATTACACTTTGATTCTCGGTTACAAAAGAAATTTAAATAACTCTCTCAATTCGACAAAAGACACTACAAGTGTAGATCTCTTGTTTTCGTGGGACTTTGTCTTGGGGGGCCAGCGTAATCCGTGGACCACCGAGCGGCGATCGTCGAATCGGCGGGGTTTAGTTGATGCTTAGCAAAGGAAACAAGAACTTAAGCAAATATCTTAGCAAGGTAAGATATCTACTCTTCTCAAGAATAAGTCAAAGCTTAAACTTCGAGGAATCTCCGTGTGGATCGTGTTCTTAAACTCCGGAAGCTTGGATCTCGATTGCCCCTTCGATGCCGACCCTTGCCAAGTGGGCGTGGGAGGGTATTTATAGTCTTTGGGAAGCGTGCCCTCACGAAGAAACACAAGTGTCATAAGTGCCCAACATTTGTAGTTAGCGCTGACTCGGTACGCCTCGCAAGGCTACCTAAGCTCGCTGGCGGCGGTGTCGCTTTACTGTTGGCCGAGGCAATATGGGCTGCCGCTAAGCGGCAAGGCGGTGTCGTCCCTCCATTGTTGTAACGGTTTTTGCTTTTTAGCGCGATTAAATGCCTAAAATCCGCGCCTGGTAGGTATTTTCGTAACCGCCCATTAAAGTATCACGAGCGTCTCTCTGCGTTGATAAAGTCAAGTGGGCCCCATCGGCATTGATTTAGACCCTTCAAGAGCTCGTTTCAAGTATTACGGGTGTCTGCGCCTTTGGCGAACACAAATGAATGTCTGCTATGGCGAGACACATCAAATTGTCTCGCTTCGTGGCGAGGCACAAACAAATCTCGCTTCGTGGCGAGGCACAAACAAGTGTCTCGCTTGTGGCGAGGCACCAACAATGTCTCGCTCGTGGCGGGCATAAAATGTCTCGCCATGTGGCGAGACACAATCTTCCATATGTTGACTTCTTGAGATTTCAGCGGCGTTGTCCTTCGATCTTCTCATAATTTAGTCATATTTGGGATTCTTGGCAATTTTGATGCCTCGAGATACCCCCTCTAAGTTTTGGACTCCTCGTATTTTATCGAGGTGCGGAATACTGGATAAGATGCTTACTTGTTCATGTTGAACTTTGTAGAAGAGGGCCGTGTTTTGCCGGTTCTCAAACCACAGGTGCGATGTCGCTATCCATATTCGAGTTCAATAAGCTGTTGCATTTGTATTTGAATGGATTGAAATGTCGAAGTCGATTTTGGACTAATCATCTTCATCTTGAAAGTCACCACTTGGTTTGCAATTGAGATGCCTTGAGAATCATTCGGAAAAAGCGTCGTCGGTTTTCGAACATCGATTTCGGAAAGCTTCTATATGGAATATGGAACCGATTTGTTTTGAATATCTTGCCTTGAGCCTCGAGTTGCGAGGCGGTTTGGAATTGTGTCTGGCTAACTAACCGTTGTGTCTTTTCTTGGGCGAAAACAAACCCGTTGTGTTTTCTCTTGGGGCAGCGAACCTGTTATTGGAGTAGACCTCTCATTCATAAAAGGAATCAAGAGTTTTGATTATGGTCCTAAGCGTAAGAAGGTTTGACTAGGATAGGAATTTTGAGACAATCCTAGCTGTCGGGAAGGTTTGATCGCTCAATTTAGAAGTGGACCTCTCGTTCATGGAAGGAATCGAGAGGGATTTTGACCGTGGTCCTAAGCGTAGGAATGTTTGACCGGATAGGAATTTTTAGACAATCCTAGCTGTCCGGAAGGTTTGATCGCTCAATCGGAAGTGGACCTCTCGTTCATGGAAGGAATCGAGAGGGATTTTGACCGTGGTCCTAGCGTAGGAAGGTTTGACCAGGATAGGAATTTTGAGACAATCCTAGCGTAGGAAGGTTTGATCGCTCAACACGAAAGTGGACCTCTCGTTCATGGATTATCCACCGACTTTCTTTGCAAAGCGGGCGCATTCATTTAGAATAGTTTATACTCATATTCCTATTGGAGTAAGAAGGAGGGTTTAACCTCTTGTACTCATCGGAGGGTATCATTCGGCTTATTTGGTTAAGGCGCGGCCGACAAGGCTTGGATGATGGCCTTGAGAGCTAAGCAATCCTTAGTATGATGGAGGATCCTCACGTAGTGCGCCACGGTATTTAGGGTCGAAGTCTTGTCGACCTCCTCCTAAGTGGCAACTTGATTTTGTTGTTATCAAGGAGGTGTTTGAAGATGATCGGAACTTCCGTCTCGAAAGAGTATGTCTGTAGAATTCGATTTAGAAGCTTTTGGCGCGGTCGTTGTTGCGACGTTTGACCAACAATCCTGAGATGCCTTTCCTCTATTACGAGAGGAAAAATTTACTTCGAGGGTCGACCACCTTTTAGCCTCTTTGACTTTCTTCCTTTTGAGGAAGCGTTCGGCTTTTCTCCTCATATTTTCGAGATCTTTCCATGTAGTTGGTGGGATGACCTGACTTCCAACAATTCTATAGAAAGATTGTTGTGGCAAGTCTTCAATATGAACTCTTGATGGTGGATCTACGCAATTCATAGCTTTATTGAGCTTAAACAGTCAATGTCGTCTCTCCACTCTTACTTTTCATCCAAGATGGTTCCAATCGAGACTTGGTGTCGTCATCGAAGAAGTTGTTAAGGAACAAGCTTTCTATATCATTCAAAAGTTGATGCTACTGGCCTTGAGTCTTGATACCAATCGAGACTCCATGAAGGGTTCCAACGAATGACCAGAATCATCAAGGGTCATTTCGAGATCACCCCAAATGAGACTTGAAATAGATCAAGTCTTTGTATAGCTGAACCTCTCGATCAAAAGATGTGAAATTAATCAAAGCTGAATTTGGTGGGTAAGGGATTGAATCCCACTCTCGGATATGGACACGGGATACCGTCCTTTTGACTTCTGTCGGACATCAAAGCATTGATTTTATCTTCAAGCTCTTTCATCTTTTCGCCATCATCCTCCCCTTGTTTTGGATTACTTCCAATAGGAAGAATTGGACCATTTCCACCTTGAGCACAGTCTGACTTTCTTTGGAGGTTGATCGGCGTAAATGTGTTCATCTATCTCGAATCACTTGTCTTGATATTATGGGCATTATGGTGGGTAACTCCACCTTGTTATTTGGATTCGGTAGATGAGGCGTTTGATTTTACAATTCCCTCATCGTTGCAAGGCTAGCTCCATCTCCGTTTTCATTTCGACTTAAGCTCTTCTCTTTGCTTGGCTAAGGCTTCTTGTAACATTTGAGCTAGGGTTTCAGGTGTAATTGCAAAAGCTTCTCTGGGATGGCGACCAACACTTGACATTGTGTCATCGGAAGCTATCGCCGAATTGATGTCGGAAGCTTCGTCATCAGATGACTCTCCCTCATGCATCCTTCTATAGTCGATGCGTTGGGTAGCTCGCAATTGTAACCGAGACATTCTCGAAATCGAGACCCACCTTTCCTCGAGGTGAAGTCGGGATGCATCGTGCGGTCCTTTCCTTTATTCACCATGTTGATAGTCACCGGAAAACTCATCAAATTGGATGGATGATCTCTTTCTTCTTCGATGTCGTTGCTGTGGCTTGGATCTTCCGATTCTTCGGCGGGGAAAGCCGTTCGAATCTTGAAGCTCTTTGTGGGTGGCGTTGACTGAAACGGGCACATCCCGATAACGTCTTAATCAATTTTGCACATGAGCAAGAACAATCTATTTCGTCGATCGTCCTCTTTCGTGTGTTGCCACCCTGATGATGTGATTGGTGTGGGTTATTGCAAATAACATTTCCACCCCGGATGTAACTTGATTCTTGGTGGAGGACAAGTCTTCTTTTAGGGCATCGACTATTGGAAGTTGCTGCATGAATAATAAGCGTTTGATCGCCTTTAGTGACTTTGCGAATCACTGCGCTTACGTAGGCGTTGAAAAATACTTACAAAATCCCAAGGCCAACTTCGTGGCGAAGTCGTGAATGACAACCCATCGAATGATCTGAGGCGTCGAACTTCGGCGAACTGGCGTCGCAAGCACGGTTCGCCGGACTTGAGCGGACGATCGGATTCCAGGCCGTTGAGCCGGAGCGAACCAAAATTAGTCGGAATCAAGTATAGGCGGAACCCAAACGAAGGCAGAAAAAGCGGTGACGGCGGAAAAAGCTTGGCCTCGGTAGGAAGTGGCGAAGTGGCTCGGCCACAATGGCGAGCACCTCATTGACTTAGTAGGTCTGACAGTGGCCAGGCTGACTCGACCTGGCCAGAGCGGTAAGCGCCCGTTGTATAAATAGGGGTCTTGTTGGTTGGAGGAGGGATTTTTTTTGGAGCGGGCTTCCGATTGGATTTTTGGGATCTTTCAAAGGCTCGAACCGAAGAGTTCTTGCGAGACCTACGAGTGTCGGTATACGGTTCGAGCAGCGGCGAGCACAAGTCGATCAACGTCGGATCTTCAATCAAAAGGTAACCGAATTGGTCGAACTTCTGATACCCTCTAGATTAAGCGTCTTAATCTCGGGGATAGCTGTGATTTCTCCTAGTAGATCTCACCGCTCGGCGATCCTCTCCCGTGAGTGTGATCCCTGGTAACCGTTTCCTTCGTGAAGCGAGCCCTTTACATGTAGTTCCAAAACGGGTCTCTACGGATCGAGTTAGCGGTGGTCCACGGACACAATAAGTCCGACACGGGCAAAGAACCCATAGCGAGGATCCGATATAGCAGAGATCCTCGTGTTTGTTCTAAGGATAAAAAGTTGTAATCTTTTTGATTTTCATTGTAAGCCTTAAAATAAAAGCGATATTTCTCTTTGAATTTGTTTTGATGAAGTTTGTAAGCAAGTTCAAATCAATGACAATCATCCCAACTTTTACCGCGAACAAAGTACGACCAGAACCACCAGGCCTCCGAATCGAGGAGGAGTGTGCGTGCAACAGCGGATCCTTATCGGTGGAGGAAGAGGTCGGAGTTCGAGTTCGACCAAGAGAAGTTAGGAGTACTTGTCCTCACCCTCTTCGAGATCCGGTTCCCCGCGCTCCAAGAAGGACTCGGCGCAAGGAGACCCGATGGGCCTCGGTAGAGCCCGGGGCGGCGAGTCCAACCCGCTGCCCGCAGTGGCGAAATCCCCTCGGCGTCTCAAGTCCAGAACTACAGCGTCCGAGATGAGCGTCGATGGCCAGCGCACTCTCAAGCGAGCCGCCAAAGCGGCGATGAGCATGGCGCAAACTTCGCCAAGGCCATGCAATCCACGGATGGGGTCGCTATGAAGCGGATCTAAGGTCCAAACTCCGCGAGGCTTGACCTCAAGTGATCGGCAGATTTATCAAGCCGTCAACGAGCCAGTGGGTCCGTGTCAGCGGAACCGCTCCCACTTCGAGGCATCCGGAGCGCCGCGCGCACTCCTTGCGCAAGCGAGCTTTGCGGCGAGCCGTGAGTTAAAGAAAGAAGTGGCAAAGAAGCCACAGCGCGCCGAGTTTGGAGGCCCAAGTCTAATGGTGCCCCAACCTCGTTACCCACACTCCGTCTCGGCGCTTAAGCCGAAGGATCTGGCGTTACAAATCCAGCGCCAAAGTCCAAGACCGGCGCGCCTCAAAGACAAAGGCGTGCGCCGAATCGATGGTGAAGCCAACTCCGTCACCACCACCAAACCGACTATCAGGGATCGGTTCTCGAGAGAATCCGGGTCACTCCTCATGCGAGGGCACCCGTTCCGGCAAAGACAAAAGATTCCTGCGGCCTCTTCTATCCGGTTGAAAATCGAAGTCGAGAATCTGAGACTTCAGCGCCCACATCGGCGGAAGTCTAAGCGAGTCACTTCGGAAGCCGATGGATTGACCGATCCTCGGAAGGAGACATTTTCATCGGCGATGAGGGCGTTATACAGAGAGATCACGCCTCTGGCGGGTTGCTGATACACACACACCGATGAGGCTGTACTACCGTGCAAGAATGCGAGAAAATCTCGAAGGATTCCCCAATTTGGCCGATCATGCTTGTGCTCGAGCTCATCAAGGCGATGCTCGAGTGCAATTGCCATCAAGAAGCTCGAAAGGGTGTCGGTCTTCCGGAGACTCACCACGGAGATCCGAGAGACCTAGGACAAGGCGATTCGCTAAAGGATGATCTCAGAGAGGTGAGTTGCCGAGAGGTCACTAATAATATGACCGGCAAAGAATCATCGTCACGGGCTATTCGGCGCATCTAACGGTGACTTCGTTTGCGGTCGGGACTATCCGGCGGTCGAATCTGATAAGCAAGGGTTACCAGGAGGATGATCGTCGGATATTGGCTCATGTCGCATCCGATCATCTTGTATCTAGCGAAGGAGCCCCGAAACACTTATGATCGATGCAGATCAAGTGGCCAAAATGCTAGGCGGCGTTGAATAAACAACGGAAAACTTCAAATTAGAAATGGAGTTGGCCATGCGGACGATGAGAAAATGCATGACCAGATCAAGCTTTAACGAAGCATCGAGGGAATCAAGTCAACACATTGGCGTTGATCAAGATGATGGCATTTCGGATCGGGAGGAAGCACCGAAGATGATAACCCTCACGAACCGCGGCATTTCATTGCTCATGAGCGAGAAGATCAAAGACTTGGAGAGCAAAATCAATTCATTGATTTGCTCAAGAAGTAAAGAAAACAGTATTCCTTGCCCATACAGGGAGTGGGAATCAATCCCTTACCGTCAGTTTAACTTAATAAACTTCACACCATTTGACGGGAAGGGTTCCCGACGCGACACTTGATTTATTTCAAGTCACACCTCGGAGTTATTTACGGCACGAACCCTTGATGGTTCGGTCATTCGTTAGCACCCTTGTGGGCGCCTTGAATGGTACCGCCGTCTCAAGAGGAGCATTCACGGTGGGGCGACATGGAGTCTAGCTTCCTTTCTTTGATGATGATACGAGGTATCGATCGGGGCGTTGCTCGGCGAAGCGAAAAGGGAGAAACCGTGGACATCTTTGTTAAGCGATTCGGAACAAGGCAATGAACTGCCGGGATCAATAAGGAGTTCATCCTCAAACTGCCGCCCGGCAACTTATCAATAGATGTGCTTGAAGCAATGGTGCACCCATCGATAGCGTGGAAGGACTTGAAGGTTCGTGGAAACAAGCAGATTCCTCAAAAGGAAAGAGGTCAGCCGGCAGCGGAAAGCTCGGCGTAACTTTGTCCCAGCAAAGGAAAAAGCAAGCCAAACGGCGGTTCGCGACGCGTTCAACTCAACAACCAGCCGGCCAGCGGCAATGAAGCGCCGCAACGAACCGATCAAGTGCAACTGGGCACAAAAGCGAGAAGGCCTTAGAAGATTCAAGTCCTATTCCTTTAGGGACGGCGAGATTCCGGTCTCTTCAAATATCTTGTGGAAAATAACAAGATCAAGCTCCCTCCGTTGAATCAAGAGGAGCGATGAACACGAATGACCCAAGATCTTGTGCATACCATGGGCGTTCATCACCCTAAATCTGTTTCACCAAGGACAAAATCGAGGGCTTTAATTGATGTAGGTCATTACTATGAAGCCGTCCAAAGAGAGAAGGTCGGGCGAATCGCGGTATCCATAAGTTTGGTCGGTGCCATTGACATGGTTTGAACTGAACCGGTGGTCAAAGTTGCGGTGAAGGCGGTGAATGGCGACCCACACAAACAACGCGAGAAAGGACTTGTATCGTATCTGACCGAATGGCGAAATCTTGTGGGTCCACGAACTGGAAGATGAGCAATGGGTAGCCTCTTCTTGAAGAAAAGCGGCGAGAAGGGAAAGGCATGCCATGCTACCGCCAGTGCGGAGAGGCGATGAGCAGTGGTAACATTCCGGTTTGTCGAAGGGAACACAAACCCACGCCACCCAGGGTGGACCGCGAGTACAAGTACAAGTACCGGAAGTCCCGACCCTAATGCCAAGGCGGCTCTCGGTGGGGGTACCAACAAATCCCTCACCTGCAGAAAGCGTAGCGGTAGGCGCCAGGCTCGACAGCGGCCGCATGAAGTTCAACTCGGCGATCTCGATTGGTCGCCCGGTGGAAGAGATAAGCGGGGAACCGAACTCTCCATACAGCGATGTCATGGCCCAATTAGCCAATATCGCAGGATCACTCTCTATGAGTTCTGCGCTTATCAAAAGAGGCGAAGAAGCTCTTCAAGAAGCCCTCGCCGATCGAAGTCTTCCTCACCCAGTTAGGCCGAGTCGGAAAAGTCGGCCCGGCAATGCAACCTTCGACTAAACACTTCCCGCATCACCTTTACAAGGAGGATATGCAGGCGAATTCAAGCGATAGGCGCTATACTAGGGTATATTGGCTCTAGTGAAGTTAACGGATCCAAGTCGATCCGGGTTCATTAATGAGCATCATGCCCTGCGCTCATGTATCATCGTTCCTACGGCAAGCTAGCATCAGCGGCACAATGATCTGGATTTAACGATGGGTCCGCCCGGTAAAATCGGATTAAGTGCCAAATGGGGACTTAAAGTCCGAAGTCACTGCTATGTGATTGGCGAGAGACTTCCTATAACTTATTGTTGGGTGACCTTGGGATCCACAATAGCGTTATAGTCGATCTACTCTTCATCGGTGTCTCAAATATGTAGACACGAATAATGAGTCAAGGCGGTGGTGTGGACAAACAACCGTTTAAGGGGATGGAGAATTATTATGATTCTCTCCTACGGTAATGAGTCATGAATCATCGGCCCAAAGATGCGGATAGCGGTGAAGAAGGCGTACGAAGCGGGCTTGGTTATAGTGGAGGTTTTGTTTTAAATGACATTGTACCCTTGTAATCAATCTTGGCGATGAAGAATGTCGGATGAACATTATAATGGCAAATTGCCGATGAATCAATAAATGGCGATTTAGAGTATCCTTTATCTTTGAATGATGTGATAACGGGATTATACAATGATCGAGTTGCACACCAACTTCGATCATCTTACTTCACACAAAAGCGATTCGGGACTCCTTTGGGACAACACTTGTCATCCCGCGAAGATCAAGTAGTGAAAGAGACTTGGTTTACGGAAAAGGAGATCACGGTTCAACGCCGAATCATTTCTTTGAAGAAGGTGAAGATGACAATGGGCCTATCCTCCACACATTGAGATATAGTCGAAACAGGTATCATGAAAAGATGGGGTATGACTTGACACGAGGAAGGTCTATGTTTGGACGAGGCCCTCGAACCCCTCCTAAGCGGCATATGTCCCAAGAGGAAAGGGATAACTACTATGCATTTAGAAGGGATTGGGATACGAATCCTCCTCGAGAAGATGAATGCTCGTGGGCGATTGATAATAATCCACCCGGTGAGAGCGGACATTCGTCGACTCTTGGCTTGGGATTGACACCGCCTCGGAGAAGCTTTCAAGGCTTTGATGTCGAATATGGCCACGATCGATCCTGCTACTATTGAGGGTGATGAAGATATGCCAACATGGGAAGACCCATGGATCCATCAACTTCGAGAGCGTTTGGGGATAGGTTGAACAAAGAGAACCCCACTAAGGATGAGGTAGTCGAGTTAATATGGGTGATGAAGAGCATCCCAAACTCATAAACATCGCAATACTCTCCTTGGGAAGAAAGGAAGAGTTGATTGCCCTAATCGAGGAGTATATCGATGTATTAGCACGGAGTTACGAGGACATGCGGGACTCGACCCTAATGTGGCAACACATCGCCTCAACATCAAGGCGGATGTCAAACTGTCAAGCAACGGCAAAGGCGGTTTAGATCCACAAATATTGGAGGCAATTGTTGTGAAGTGAAGAAACTCATAGAATCGGGATTAGATAGAAATTCAACATCGGATTGGGTGGCGAATATATCCGGTCATGAAGAAGAATGGTTGATTAGGATGCAGTGTAAACTCTGAGACCTAAGCGGCTGCTTGCCCAAGGATGATTTCCCTCGCCAATCACCGGCGTCATAGTTGACAATACATGTGGATTGAGAGGATGTCCTTTATGGATGGCTTTTGGGTATAATCGGATCAAGATGTACCCGATGGCGTAAACACACAGCGTTGAAGCATGCATCGGCATATATTGCTACGGTCATGCCGTTCGGCCTCAAAATCTTGCGCAACATACCGGCGAGCAATGGCGGAGATTTTCGGGATCATCTTGGGAAAGCGGTCGAATGCTACGTCGGCGATTTGGTGCGTGAAAAGCGTGACAAAGGAGATCACATCAAAGATCTTAGAGCGGTATTGAACTCATGCGAACTCATCAACTAAAGATGAACCCTGCCAAATCCTTCCTTGGGATGTCTAGTGGCAAGTTCCCGGCTTTGTCGTCACAAATAAGGGCATCCACGTCGATCACGATAAAGTGAAGGCAATTCAAGAGTTGCAACCTCAGAAATCGAGAGAACTTCGAGGGGTTACAAGGGCGATTGGCGTACATCCGGCGGTTCATATCGAACCTATCAGGAAGTGCGGCCGTTCTCCAAGTTGAACAAGAAGGGTGTCGTTTATTTGGGGCGGCCTTTGCCGAAGAGCATTGAAGAGATCAAGTCGTATCTCGCTAAACCTCTGTTCTTGTTGCACATGTTCGGAAAACCGTTTTGATCTACGTCAAGGCAGCGGATCACTTTCGTTAAGCTTTACTCGCGCAAGGCGGCGATAGCGGTCCGCGAGCGGCGATGTATTACGAGCGAACATTAGTGGTCTTTGAGTCTCGATATCAATGGTGAAGCGGTGCCTTGCATTAGTGTTCGCGATTGAGAAAATGCGGCACTATTTAGTCGGACGGGCGATTTATGTTATCTCTAGCGTAAATCCGGTCGGATATTTATGACCGGCCGGCCTCGATGAGTTGGCGTTTGGCGAAATGGGCCTTGCTCTTGTCCCATATGACTTGTATTTCAAACAACAGTCGGTCAAAGGACAAGCGATTTGTGATCTCTTGGTACCCGGCCGACAGCGGATGCGGTTGAGCTATATGATGATCTTCGGATGAAGTTCAAAGTTAACACTACATCGCACCAACAAATATGGCGGCTGTACTTTGTGGAGCTTCTCGATTCTGGCGTGGCAAGTGCCCCGGATGTTCTAAGATTTCCGCCGGTCGGGGTTGTCTTGATTTCCGGAGAATCATGTCATGCCCGTGCTTATTCACTCACGAACCTGTTCCAATAGCGTAGCCGAATACAGCGCTACTTATCGGACTTAACCGCTTGGTGGGGTCGAATATCTCGGCGTATGGAGATTCTGCTGATAGTTAAGCGGTCGTGGTGACTACGAAGTTAGGAACCGATGCAGTCCCCTATCATCGGTAGCGTTGAAATGGCGGACTCATTGAAGAATTCTTCATCGAATATATTCCACGCCTCCAAAGCGCTCAGCGGATGCTGCTGGCGGCGTTAGGCGTATCGTTAGCACAACCTTAGAGACCGAGCAATTAGTGACGGTCAGGACTCATCAACTTTTCGTACCAATATATAATGGGGTACAAGAAGATAAAGGGCTAGTTACCAAAGAAGTACATGCAACCCAAACTAAGTTGGAGCCCCGAGATTGGCGCTTTCCTATCATCGACTATGTCTTACATGGCATGCAGAAAGATGTGAAGGAGAGAGTCAATCCGTGAAGAGCTCAAGATTCTTCTACGACACGGAGACCCGGATGTTATATCGTCGAGAATGCGATGGTCTTTGCTCGATGCCTCTCAAACAAAGAGGCAAGAGAGGTCGCCGGGAAGCACGAAGGTGAATGTAGTGCACACCGGCTGGTCCCAAGCTCTACGATCGAATCGGAGAATGGGCTGCCGGCAGCGATGATTAATGGCGGTCGATGCGCTTCGAAATGCAGCGTGTCAAACTCCGCGAATTATATGCATCGGCCTCGGGCGGTTGCATCGCCGGCCACATCACGGCCATTGAGACATGGGAATGGGCGTCGTAGGTCCCATTTTCCTCCGTCGGTCAAAGCGTCGGTTTATTCTAGCGATCACCGTTACTTCTCTAAGTGAAGCAATCCGCTAAAAGAAGTCAAAGGCGAGTACCGTCGTCAAATTTATCAAACACCATGTCATTTATCGACATGGTGTCGAAACGGATCGTGCATGATAATGGTCCCCAATTCATCGGCAATTCCTTCATCGGGTTTTGCGAGAAATTCAAGATACAAGATGTCGTCAGCGGCTTATAATCCGGCTGACAAATGGATTAGCGAAGCATTCAACAAGGCGATCATCAAAATTCTATCAAAGCTTGTGAAGAGTAACAAGCGAGGCTGGGATGATAAACTTCGAGAAGCACTTTCGGGCATATCGCTGATGTACGCCGCCATTTGGAGGCGACCCGTATTCCACGGTTTCACGGTGCGGCGATTCTCCGTTGGAAATTCAGATTCGTCGCCCGTAGCCCTTTCAATAGAGATGACGACCGAAGAACAACATCGAAGCGTCTCGAAGAGCTTCGAGATGTTAGATGAGAAGCGCTGGAGGCTCAACAATGCATTGAGTTTTACCAAGCTAGGATGTGAGGGCTTTCAACAAGAAAGTTGACGAGAGAGAACCTTTAGAGAAGGAGATTTGGTCCTCATTTTCGGCGACCGATAATCCTCACTTCCAAAAGAAAGGTAAATTCGAACCTAAATGGGAGGGTCCGTTTGTAATAAAGCGGTTTACTCAATGGTGCGTATCGCCTAATTACCCAAAGTGGCGGCCGGCAATTAATGCCGATAAATGGGAAGTTCTGAAGAAATACTACCCTTAGTATCTTGGGATAACCCGTTCGGACGGGAAGTTCCTCGTGGGATATTTCACCCACTTTTCTTGAGGATAACCTAGATTTGTCCTCCATCATAATTTCCCCGCCGATCAAATTCCTTGTGGTGGGCCTACAAATTACTACGGTACATTACCAAAATCCCTCTTGATTCCGTCTATGAGCAAGAGGCCCAATCAAAATCCCTTTTGTGGGAGATAGAATATAAAATTCTTCCTCTCAGAGCATCAGGTCCTTTGTTAAAGCGGAGGGTTCTTTCCATCTTCATCTTAGGTAGCGCCGGTGAAGGTATCTTGTAGGGATTTTGAGACCGGGTTGTCCGAAGGTCGCTGAGTCTCTTCGGTTCTCGAGTGGAGATCCCACTCTTAGTTCCATCTCTCTCCTAGGTAGCGCCGGTGAAGGTATCTTGAGATTTTGAACCAGGGTTGTCCTTTGAAGGTCACTGAGTCTCTTGAGTTCTCAGTGGAGGTCCCACTCTTAGTTCCATCTCTCTCTTAGGTAGCCGGTGAAGGTATCTTGTAGGGATTTTCAGACCAGGTTGTCCTTTGAAGGTCACTGGTCTTTTCCTACAGACCCCTTTGGTCTCATAGAAGCGAGCGAAAGTTCCTTCTCTCCACCTCAATCAATCTTAAGCGGTTCGGTCATTCTCAGGTCAAAGAAGACACCAAGGTTCATCTTGGGGCATTTTATCCAAGCCTAAGAGGGATAAAGCGCCTCACCGCAGCGTTGCGGTTTAGTCTTTTCGATTGAAGAGACACCAAGGTTGATCTTGGGGTATTTTATCGAAGCCTAAGAGGGATAAAGCCAGCGCCTCACCGCAGCGTTGCGGTTTGAGTCTTTCAGATTGAAGAAGACACCAAGGTTCGATCTTGGGGTATTTTATCCGAAGCCTAAGAAGGGATAAAGCCAGCGCCACACGCGTTCGGTTTAGTCTTTTCGATTGAAGAAGACACCAAGGTTCGTCTTAGGGTATTTTATCGAAGCCTAAGAAGGGATAAAGCCAGCGCCTCGCGTTGCGGTTTAGTCTTTTCAGATTGAAGAAGACACCAGGTTAGTCTTGGGGCATTTTATCCGAGCCTAAGAAGGGATAAAGCCAACCTCACCCGCGTTGCGGTTTAGTCTTTTCCGATTGAAGACACACGAGTTGATTACGGGCATTTTATCCGAAGCCTAAGAAGGGATAAAGCCAGCGCCTCACAGCGTTGCGGTTTAGTCTTTCTCGATTGAAGAAGACACGAGTTGATTACGGGGCATTTTATCCGAAGCCTAAGAAGGGATAAAGAGCGCCTACAGCGTTGGGTAGTCTATTCAGTGACAAAGCCGAAGCCTATTATTCAACATCGTAGCATTAAGTCTAAAGAGTTTCATTCTTTTAGCACAGCGTTGTGTGTAGAGCGGTTTAGATAATCTACATGCTAGACTCAAGCGGTAGTTGGTAAAGGCTCATCAAACCCGTTGAGTGGGGTTGGCCAATAACCCTAAAGTCAGCGCCTCCTGCAGCGTTGCCGGTTTAGTCTTTTCGATTGAAGAAGACACGGGAGTTCGATTAAGGGCATTTTATCCGAAGCCTAAGAAGGGATAAAGTCAGCGCCTCACGTGCGTGCGGTTTAGTCTTTCTCCGATTGAAGAAGACACGAGTTCGATTACGGGTAAGATCGAAGCCTAAGAAGGGATGAGTCGTGTAACAGCGTTGCCGGGTGGTCTCTTGCGCGTAAAGTACGAAGCCTATGTATTGATATCATAGCAACAAGTCTAGAAGTTTCATTCTTTTAGCACAGCGTCCGTGTGGAGCGGATCGAGATGATCCACGCTAGCCAACTCAAGCGGTGGTTGGTAAAGGCTAATCAAACCCGTTGATGGTGAGGATTTGCCAAAAATCCTATAAGTATTATGGTTAATTATTTACGGCCAGTAAAGAATCATAATAAACAATGAAAGGAATGGATCTTATTCATTTGAAGCAAATATAGAAAGAACTACAAGCTGCTTAAACATCAAGTCTATGACAAAGGATTTCTTGTTCAAGTGAGACACTTCACCATTGTAGGCTGGTGGAGTTCTTCTGCCTTCTACCATGAAGGACTCCTCATGCGGTGTTGGTGTCTTCGTGGTTGCCTCCTCGAGCTCGGCCGGTTTACGCCCGACGGTCGAGCTCCTAGGCCTTAGCGATGAGGGCTTCTTCCTTGTTGGCCTTGGCGACTCAAGCTGCTCATCCTATCTTCCTCGGCATGGAGCTCTCCCACGGCGATATTATCCTCTCACTTTTCGCCACAATATCGGTCACGGATGTGGCTTAAGGAAGAATATGTCGGCAACAACAGCTCAAGGCGATCGGTGCGGTCTCGCATCGGACTTGAGCCCGGTAAAAACACGAGCATCAGCCATGCCTCTAAGCGAGCCCGTATGGCGGCTACATATAGAAACCCGGCTACCGGCTCTTGCGTTCACGAAGCTTTCCCTCGGATGGGCAAGGTCATCAACAATGGTGAGCCATTCGGGATAACCCATATCATCAAGCGGTGATAAT